>CAJQZJ010034151.1:2838051-2890401 GCA_907164525.1 Lophiomys imhausi | reverse complement strand
GAGAGAGAGAGAGAGAGAGAGAGAGAGAGAGAGAGAGAGAGAGCGAGCAGGGTGAAGGGATAGAAGGCTGGCTTGAGCTTTTGAAACCCCAAATCCAGCCTCAGTGACATACTTCCTACAACAAAGGCACACCTGCTCCAATAAAGTCACACCTCCTAATCCCTCTCAAGTAGTACCACTCCCTAATGATCAAGCATTAAAATGTACAAACCTATAAGGGTAATTCCTGTTCAAACCACTGCAATAACATAGATCACTGTCCTTACTATGTATAGGTTCTCTCTCCTCCTCTCTATCTCCCTCTCTCTCTTTCTACCTTTCCTCTCTCCCTCAATCTCTCTCTCTCTCTCTCTCTCTCTCTCTCTCTCTGTCTCTCATGTGTGTGTGTTTAGGACAGTACAGAGACTCATTTTGTAGCACAGATTAACTTGGAAATCATTATGCACCAGTGTAGGTAGAGACGTTATTTTCTGAAATCTGAACATTCTGGACTATCAAGAAATTAGAGAGAATGTGAAATAAGATTATGTAGGTTTTTCATGGCTGTTGATGTAACTTTTGTTTTACTCTCAATCTGAAGGTTAAAGTATGGATATATTTGTACATTTTATACATGAAAATCATGAGAGGTAATGAGATGGATTTTATTTCTTTTTCTATAAAGTCTTGTCTCTGAAAATCCAAGCTGATAAATATAGAAAAAAATTTCATGACATACTGATAAAATGTTGTGTTGAAATAGAAAGAAAGGGGATAAAGGCATGAGACAGTGTTTTCCAAATGTATAAAAGTAAACATTTTAATAATAAAATTTGAATTTTGTAGATATAAATTGAAAGATAACCACAGAGAATACTATGTCTCAGTGTGTGTATATTAGTGGATACCAAAGGCATTTGTAGTAATGTGTACCATTGTAGGGATGGATTTGGACTATTTGATAGTTTCTCATCTACAGTACTAACAACACTTTAGACAAATAATAAATACTAAATAGTTCAATTTTTAAAAGTTTAACCTACAATTTAAAATTTTCCATATTCCTCTCCATATGTTTTACTTTCCTAATCATGCTGACAGATAACTGGGACAATTAAAACACACGTTATCAAGAGTTAAAATGTTACTAAGATGGACAGGGGAGTGAGGGTATCTGGAACAGGAAGATCAAATGTGGAGGTTTGGGGAAAGGAAGAGGGCAGAAAGTGAGAAGATATAGGGAGGGGCAGCTAAAACTATGGACCATTTGAAGCATCATATGGAAACCAAATACAGTGGAATCTTCTTAAAATGTATACAATTATGAATGAAATTTAAATGGAATAGCCAGATAGCTGAGGAGACAAAGCCACAGCTAGATGTGTCTCATTAGCAAGTGGAATCTCCAGTTCTAGAAATGGGCTATGTCCAATTGAGGTGTTGAACAAAGGGGTACCACGGAAATTCCTAAACAACCCAGGCTATTGCCAAGGTTATTTTGTTGCTCTCCACAAGCTGATGGCAAGACCCTATTGTTGAAGACAAAACCTAAATAACTAATTGAACATAGAAAAGTAGTGTTTGTGACTACTTAAAGCCTTCACCTCTGACTACTGCTCATGGTACTGAATGGTACTGTGTACTTTACCTGAGGCAAAAGACAAACACCAACACAGCTATAAACCCTTTGATTCACAATGGTGATCTGGCTGCAAGATGCACTTGTGTGTAAAAAAATGGCTAATTAAATTATTTGCTAGTATTTATATTATATTTAATTGGTCAGGTGATGGTTAATCCTTAACCAGCCATTATAAATGAGCACACACAGAGATCACGTGGATTGTAACAAGCCTTGGCCTGAAATTAGCAATCTTGGCCCACCCAAGCTAGTTCTTAATTCTGTTACCCAAAATATGACCCCATATATACATACGTCCCCTTGGACTGCTATTCTCCATTCTATGCTGATGTTCCTGGCCGTGTGGAATGAGGTTCTTTTTTCTAACCCATAGTGTGTGTCCTTCTTCTTCCTGCTCCTGGCTATAATGAAGGATTCTCTTTCTAAAGTGCAGGGTTCCTGTTCTAATCTCAGGAAGTTCCACCTTCCTGTACTCTTTCTGCCCAGCTAATTGGCCATCAGCAACTTTTATTAACCAATCAAGAGAATGCTTCAGAAGGGGTGGTAACCAGATATCAGCATTGAAATCAACCTATTAGAAGCAATGTTATTAGACCTTCCCTCAACACTGGTGTAATAGTGGCACAAACCTATGGGAATAACCAGAAAATATCTGATTTGAGTTAAGGCATACTGCATGAGATGGAACCTATGCCCAGTGCTGCTTGGGTGGCCAAGAACCTGAAAATACATAGGCCAGGAACTCTGAGGAAAAAGCAAATACAGCTTCTGCTAAACTTTCAGAACATGGCAATGAAATGACTCTTAATGACATTCTGCCATTTTCAGAGATTACCGCCTTGCCCAGTCATCCGAGAAGCTCCTTCCTGCAGCAGATAGGAACAAATATTGACACCTACAACCAGTCAGCTTTCAAAGACTAAGCAAACATAGAATACTCAGTCCTAAATGAGATGTCTCCATTAAATCACTTCCCATAGTGCTCAAAAAACTCTGCAGAACAGAAGATGGAAAGATTGTAAGGGCCAGAGGGATGGAAGACACCAAGGCACAAGGCCTTCTAAACACAGGATGATAATTAGACAGAACTCACTGAATCTATGGTAGCATCCACAGGGCCTGTAGGCTGGATAGGAGCCCAGCTCTCAGAAGGGAAGGAAACATGAGCTACTGTGCCTAACATAACTGCTATTTCCAATTAATAACTGCTTGCAAAATTTTTTCACCAAAGGAACTTTATTGGGTGTAAAAACCTCTCTTAAAGACAGACCACATGCACAGAAGTAGATGGTCAACACAGAATGAACTCAATGCAATTTTAGAGATACTTTTTTCTAAATAATTTTTCAGGGTCTTTCATTTTTCATATATGTCTTTTGCATATCTATTATCTTTCCAACTCTTCTGTTTTTATAGGATTTCAGTGTATGAAAATGCATGTGTTTCTGTGTCTATATGTGTGTAGCTTTTTCTTGGTGACTTTTCTGTTTGTTTTGTTTTACTATTTTGGTTTACTTTTATATTATCTTACTTTATTATGATTTTTTAGATGCCAGATTGTATTCTAATGAGAGAAAGAATGACAAGGTGTGGATTTGTGTGGGTGAAGCATTGAGGAGTATCTGGGAGCAGTTGAAGGAAAGGAACTATAATCAGAATATATATTTGCTAAAAAAAACTGTAAGAATTGGTAATGATCCTTAATGGAACATAAACTGGGAAATTAAAATTTAAAAATGAAGGAAAGAATTAAATTGACTGAAAAAAGATTCAGTTCAATAAATATCTTGAGTGAAAGTGTCAGGTTATTTGATCATTCATATAAGAGAAGATGACTGAGAAAAGAGATTAGAAGTTTACAGATGTTTCAGTTCTAACCAGATCAGTAAGGGATATACCAATATGCTGTATAGGGTGGAGAAAGAGGACAGACATGGGATCAAGACCATAAATCAACTGGGTCCAGTATTGATTTAGATGTTGAAATTAGTAAAGTGTTGTCAAGAATCTAAGAAGGAAGAGAAATGCTGTTATTGGTATATGAGAAAACGTATCCACAGAAGTAAAAACCACAGTATTTAGTAAATGTTGAAGGAGTAATATAAATTCAAATCTAGAATTTTAAATGGTGCATAAACTTTTGGGAAGTACCATTGAAGAACACTGAATACATCTTACAAGTAGCAACTGATGTGAACACTTTTCCTCTTGATGCTCCATGTCTTAATCACTATTCTATTATTGTGAAGAGACTCTATGACTAAAGCCGCTCTTATAAAAGACAGCATTTGACTGGGGACCTGCTTACCACTCTAGAGCTTTAGTCTATTATCATCATGGCAGGAAGCACGGTGGCATTCAGGCAGGCACTGGAGCAGGAGTTGAGAGCTACTTCATTATCAGAAGAGAGAGATAGAGATAGAGATAGAAATAGAGACAGAGATGTGTGTGTGTGCGTGTGTGTGTGTGTGTGTGTGTGTGCGCGCGCTCGTGTGTGTGTGTGTGTGTGAGACAGAGAGAGAGAGTGTGTGTACAGGACCTAGCATGGACTTTTGAAAGCTCAAAACTCACTCCCAATGACATGATTCTCACAATAAGCTTATGCTTAGTCTAATAAGGCTACACATCCTAATCCTTGTAATCCTTCCAAATAGTGCCATTCCTGGTGTCTAAGCACTCAAATATATGACCATATGAAGGCCATTGTTATTAATACCATCACATTGTACTCTCTGACATACATAGGCTTATATCCATATCATAATGTAAAAATGTATTCAGTTTAAAAGTCCACATAGTCTATCACAGTCTCAACACTATTTAGAAGTCCAATGTTGAAAGTTTCTTCTGAGATTCATGGCAATCTCTATTCCCTGTAAAGTCAAATGCAAAAAGCATGTGACATATTTATAACATACAACGACACAGAATGCCATTACCATTCCTGAAGGATGGAAAGGGAGGATAATGAAGAAATGGACCAAACCAAGAGTTCTACATCTCCATGTCTGATAAAAAAGAGTTCTTCAGATTTCCAATTCCTTTCAGCTTTGTTGATTGTTAACCTATTTCTTCTCTCTTTTGGTTCCACATCTAGTTTGAAGCTCTTCTTGGCAGGTGTTCCCTGGCTCCAGTATCCCCAACATTTCTGTATCTACAACAAAACCCAGGGCTACGTTTCACAGCTTCAAGTAATGGCTTCCCTGGGTCTTAACACAGGGACACCCTTGATACCGACCTGACATCAGAAGCTTTCTTTAGCCATGGAGGGAGATTCCAAAGTCTCTTTCTTGTATTCTTAACTCTAAAGTCTGTCAAGTTCTGTGGCTTGCTGTGACCTGAATAAGGCTATTCATTCAATTACAACTGCATCAGGTATCTGTTATTGATAGTTTCCTTTACTACTTTGGCTTTTCTTTAATTCTTTCTCACAAGTTGGAAGCTTTCTCACAAGTCTGGCTCGAGTCTTGCCCCGAGGTTACAACTCCTTTTATTCCATTTAGATTCAGGCTTTTCTTTAAACTTTTTATCTCCTAGGGCATTGGACTTAGCTCTATTTTGCTTTCTGGTGCTACTTTTCTCTTCAAACTGTACATTTTTGTATTTTTACTTGTTCCTTTCCATTATAAATCTGCATTAAAGTGAACATTAATAACCACATGACAGGATCAATATTAGACTGATTTGAAATCTCTGCCAATGCCATTAATCCAAAACTCTTCAAATTAGCCTCAGGCATTTTTTTTTTAAACAAAGGGAGAAAGCAGCCACATGCTTCATCAAAATATCACAAGAAAACTCTCTAAGCCACTTATGAATATTCACCTCCTCTGAAACCTCTTGTCCTAATCTATGTTGCTCTCAGTACCGTTGTCTTTTGTGTTCTTACTAGAATGGCTCTTTACATCCTGCTTAATGTGTCCAACTGTTTTTCTAACCTAAATTCTAAGTTCCATCAACAGCAGCATGATCAAGTCTGTCATAGTAATACTCCACTCCCTGATACCAACACCCTTCCTCCAAGGCCTTTCTAAGCAACAGGATCAGTAAGTCAAGGATTGAACCCTGAGAATCTATGCACACTCTATTATACCCTTCCTCTTTTCTAGCTAGTACATATCAAAAAGCTGTGTCATGAATCATTTTAACCACCACTTAGTTTATCATCTCACATATCAATTGAACGATGTAAAATTTCAGCTCACATGAACAGATTATTAGGAAAGACAGAGCCTTCTTTGTAATTGATAATTACAATAATCTGATAATTCTGAACATGGATTCAGAATGCACATTTTCCTCAATTATTAGAAGACAAAACATTGTTCACTGACACCTGTTTGTTATTATTACATTACAGTCACTCAAAATGAAATGCAAATAATGTTGATTACATAGTTCATCAATAAAAAAACAGTTATGTAGCTGAGTAATATTCCATTGTACCACAGTTTTTTAATCCATTCTTCAGTTGAGGGACATCTGTGTTGTTTCCAGTTTCTAGCTATTACAAATAAGGCTGCTATGAACATAGATGAGGAAACTTCCTTATGATTCCGTGAGGAGGCATTTGGGTGTATACCCAGAAGTGGTATGGCTGGGTCCCTAGGCAGAGCTATTCCAAGTTTTCTAAGATATCGCCAGACTGACCTCCATAGTGGTTGAACAAGCCTGCACTCCTACCAGCAATGGAGGAGGGTTCCCCTTTCTCCACACCCTCACCAAGCATGTGCTGTCATTTGAGCTTTTGATCTTAGCCATTCTGACAGGTGTGAGATGGAATCTCAGAGTCGTCTTGAGTTGCATTTCTCTGATGATTAAGGATGCTAAGCATTTCTTCAAGTGTCTCTCAGCCATTAGGGATTCCTCCTTTGTGAATTCCCTATTTAGCTCTGTCCCCCATTTTTTAATTGGATTATTTGGTTTCTTAACATTTAATTTCTTGAATTCTTTGCAGATTTTGGATATTAGCCCACTGTCAGATGTGGGGTTGGTGAAGATTCTTTTTTCCCAATCTGTAGGCAGCTGTTATGTTTTCTTTATCTACTAAAAATAAAGATACTTTTCATAGAAATGTCTGCCATTGTAATTAAAAAGACTAGTAGAATTTTACAGTAATTTTTACATATGCCTTGTCATATTAAAATGCTCTGTCCATAGTCAGAAATAGTTGTTTCTTTTGTTTTTGGGTATTTCTAAGCACATAATAAGCACTTAGTCTTTGTTATTAGTGAATAAATGGAAAAGGCAGCTTGAGGCCACTACCATGCCAGAGTGGGTATTAAAGTTTCATTGGTTCTTTACATAAAGACTGAATTTTATTATCTGCAACCACAGCACCTGATAGAATCCTTCTCTGCATGAGATTGATGTACTGCAGTAATGTTGAAGGCTAGTCCTAGTCCCTACCAGTCTTTCACACTCAAAAATTAAGTATTTAAAATGCTTTACTAGATTTATTGTACTTCTTGCAGAACAGGAAAAGTCATCCTAAGTGCTTCTTGCAAAATAATCACTTTTATTTAAACTTAAATCAATATCCTATTCTGTGGAAATGTTAACTATTATAATTATCAAGTGAAAGAAACTATGAATGTATTAAAAATAATTCTCTGGCTTTTGGAAAGTTAATATGGAAGGTACATAGTAAAAAGGATAAAAGTTGTGGAAGGAAGTTATAATTTCTGATTTACCAAATGAAACACACACAGTGAACATGTGTATGGGTATTTTATCTAGGATAAATGAATGATAAACAATTCTAGGTAAGTCTAATTTAAATAAAAGTACTCTAAATTTTTCTTTGTGATTGACGAAATATGATAAGTACATTATAGAAATGGCATCATTTCAAATGAATGGCATTAGTCTAATGAAGTTAATGTGTGTGATTCCTTACATAAGATTAAGAAGAGCAGAGTAGGGAATTTTAAAAGAAAACTAGGAAACGTTTATATTGAAAATATCTAGTATGATAGTAAAGCCATTGTAATTAAAGTGATCACCCTTGTCTTCATTTTCCCAGCATAATATATCACTGCATTTTTCAAAGATCTGCAGCTTAGAAGCAATACTGAATTCTTATTTCTCCAAGATGTCTTACTTTTAATCCTTTATTTCTGTGTCTCTGTTACTGTTTTATGTCTGAAATATTTAGATTCAAGTTAAATATGGCTTTCTTCATGGAGACAATTAAACTCTTCAGGTAGAATGCACCACACATTTCAGATACATGCAATCATGTACTGTGCATCTCTAGGCCAGACCTTATCTTGGATCTGTGAGTACAACATGGTGATGGCACAGTCTTTGCCTTTAGAATCTCATACTAGCTAAAATTTCCTCCAGAATCAATAGCTTTCATATTAAGAAGGTACCAGGTAACTTATTTTTCACTCACCTGTTATTTTTATGAGCCACCAAAATCAATTCCATGACGTTCTTTTACCTCATGTAACCAGATAAGAAAAAAAACATTTAATATGTTCTCTACTGGTCTCCACTTAAAAACTCTTTTAAGCCACAACACAAAAAAAGAAGCAACTCTACATATTCTTTTCATAAATGGAAGCCTAATATAGGGAATTAAATACATACCGGGCCATAGGAAATTAAAAACAAGTAGATTCTATTTTATCTGACAACGATTTCCAAAATGCAGACCTGACCTGACAGGGAGCTAACCCTGCACATCAGCCAAGCGAGGAAAGAAGTCAGCAACAGAGTTCATACACCCTGGGCTGCATCTGTGAGCCAGAGATCAGACATTGCAGTCACGAAACCATGGCAATTCTGCTGTGACTGTACCTCAAAGTCATGAGGTTGAAGCCTTCACAAAGAGACTTACACACAGCTTCAGCCTCTGATTATACCTTAACACTTGAAAGACAAAGACTCAACACAAACCCTGTTGTATTAATACTCCTTGCTGGCTAGTAGGATATACTGAAGGAAACATAAAAACAATTTTCTATCATAATTGACTTTGCATTTCATAAAACCTCTTTTTTTGCCATAATCTATTTTGTACTTAGAAACTTACCTAAAAGAAATTCTGGTAGTAGGTGGAAAAGCAACATATCAATTAATTAATGTATTTTCCCAAAATATTTCATATTTTTGCCTGTAAAATCATTAATTGTATTATGTATGATGGTAATGTGAGACTAATACAGTATGGTATAAAATGCAAACAATTAGGACAAGTTCTCCAAAGAGATAAATTCTTTATTCTTCCTTCATGGGTCAAAGAATAAAAATAAAATTATCTGAGACAAATATTGGAAGCAAGGAACACACATGGAAAAGAGCATGATGATTAATATGTCACTGGAAAATAGAATAAAGTTGAGACCTGAAAGGAATGGACTTATGGCAGCAAGTCCTATAAGGAAGGATATGCAACAGGATTCTGAGTGCCATGGAATGCCAGAAACAAAAATGAAATGGTTTTATAGTCCTCTCAGACAGTGGAGGTGAACAGGGTGAGACAGACAGAGGCAAAGGGAGACTTCAGGGGAGATGAGCTGTCAAGCTCTAATTATTTTCCATAAGTTTCACTATGGCTACATAAAATGTGTTCAGGGCTGGACAGAGGCCAATACATTAAAAACATTTCTTGATCTCGAAAGGGACTCTGGCATCCATATGACAACTCACAGCCCTGTGTAACTCCAGTTTCAGAGGATTGACCATAGTCTCCTGGCCTCTGTGGGCACCAAGCATGAACATGATAAAAAACATGCATGTAAGCAAATACTCATACACACAAAAAAGAATAAATCTATAAATAAGATAAATCAAAATGGGCATTTGGCAAATATTCTGACACTTACAAAGTCTTAAACTTTGCATAATATATTAAGGTGATATACTCATGTTCTTCTCAGGAGCTTGTCAGATAGACTTGATTTCAGGGTCAAAGAAAATCTTTGATACACCCTGGACTATGGAATTTAGAGGGCAAGAATTTTGAGTCTTACACTGTGTTCCTTTGACAAAATCTCAGTCAAAGAAAGGAAAAGGAAACTCTTTAGGGCCATAAACGTTTATACTTTTATTCAAAGTAAGTAATTAGCAAAATGAATTATAAAAAATTACAATAATTCAATATAATAATGGATTGTCTCAATTTGTTCACATTTTCCAATTAGAGTTCAAAATATTTTTTAGGTATACTCTGTGGATTGTGCTAATACAATCTCTGCCCTGTTGTAGGTAATGTAGTTCCTAGGCTATCATTTAATATGAAATTGAAAATAGTAATTTTTGTCACAGAGAACCTTTAAAACTGAATTAACAACTTATATGTTTCCTGATTTTTCTCTACTGAAAAGATAACCTGTAAATGCATAACATATTATTATTGTACTGTGGATCAATGCATGTATTCTTTTTTCTTTTCCTTTTTTTGCCCAAGCCTGGAGAATTCACAGGCACTTTGCTTTCTTTCTTTCTTTTTTTAAAAAAAATATTTATTTATTACTTCAGGTTACATCTCCATCACAGTGTCCTCTCTTGGCCCCTCCCAGTCCCACCCTCCCACGCTCAAACCCCTCTCCCTTCCATCCCACTCCTCTGGAGTGGAGTGTCCCTACATAACAGTCCTCAGTACCAGTTCAGAAGTGATATGAGGGCCAAGAGCCTCCTCACACACTGGGGCCTATAAGGCAGCACCACTGGGGAAAAGTGTCTCATTGATAGGTAACAAAGTCTATGTTTATGTTCCCTTTGGTGCATTCATTGTAGTATAGTTATCCTGTACTATATAGCTAAAATCCGATTATAAGTGAATTAATGCCATGTGCATCCTTCTGAGTCTGGGTTAGCTCATTCAGGATGAGCTTCTCTAGTTCCATCCATTTGACTGCAAATTGCATGATTTAATTGTTTCTGATGTCTGAGTAGTATTCCATTGTGCAGATGTACCTATGGAGGTCAGTCTGGATATACCTTAGAAAACTTGGAATAGCTCTTCCTCGGGACACAGCCATACCACTTATGGATACACATCCAAATGATTCCTCACTCACTGAATCTCAAGGAAGTTTCCTCATCTATGTTCATAGCAGCCTTATTTGTAATAGCTAGAAACTGGAAATAACCCAGATGTCCCTCAACCGAAGAATGGATTAAATACATGTATTCTTACTCTACTATAACATTAGTGAGTATGTGGCATTATGCTTAGCTGTGACTGGAATCTAACACTTTTTGTTGTTGTTTTCAAGATTGGCCTAGTGATTTCTAAAAGGAAGTAGTCACCTGTTTTCACAGTATACAAAACAAAATGAATAAGGTTGTACTTTTGGGTGCTGTTTTTTTTTTAAATTTACTTATCAACTTTAATTAGTTTAGTGTTTGATAATAGTGATGGAACATAGAAATAAGTGAATTTGAGACTATAGAATATATAGTTTTCTTACATTAGCTATAAGTATTTTTCTAGTTTTATTGAAAATTCACAAACATGCTTAACACTGTTTATTACTTAGTGTCTGTGGAGACACTTGGAGAAGAACTGAACCTTCTGAATATTGGCAACAGTAGAGTGATCAGGCTACTTCAATTTATCCAATCCCAAACCAATTTACCCAGCTACTAGGAAAATGAGCTTTGCTTTTTTTCCAGCTAAAAACTCTGCTTCTGACAGTCATGTGAATTGGTAAGATGCATTTCATAGATATACAAAAGTCTGTGAATCCTTTGAGAAAACTGACAGCATGTCAATGAAGACAGGTGATTTGAAGTTACATTGTAATAGCTCAAGATTAAAAAAAAAAGAAAGAAACAGGGGCATGTGCAGTCACATAGTTTAGTGGATAAGGGTGCTTGCCAGCAAACCTGACATCCTGAGTTCTACCTTTTGAATACTGACCCAGAGAAGGTGTAGTATCTGTTAGCATGTTGTTTATTGAATACTTATACTGCATTACATACTTTTCTTACCATTTTTTACATTTGAGATATAATATAATATAATAAACTCACTTTTCCCTTCTCTTTTCTCCATCTAAGAACTACTATATATCCATCATTACTTCCTTTCAGATTCATTAGGATATTTTCATAGATTGTTATTCTACACTTATATATAAATATGGGTGTATATTCCATGCTTATATATTGCTAAATATAATGTGTTCAGACTGTCTTTACTTTTATAGTTCTTTTCTTGGCTCAGTTTAAAAATTGTTAAAGAATTGTTTGTCTTGTGTCTTTTTCTGAATTTAGAAATAGTATCCTTTTAGATAATAAATGACTTATCTGGTAAAATTAATTGGAGATGGACACAATGTCAGAATAAAATGTATCTTACAATATTCCATAGCATATTTAAACTCTAATCTTGGAATGTGAAACCTTTTATTCAATGGAATAATTGTTTAAACTTCAAGTAAAATGGAAAAGAAATATAATACTATCTAATATCAAAGAATATATTTTGGAACAAAGACTAACCATAGTGCTTACAATATGATTTTTGGACAAATATTTGAAATATTACATATAAACAACTTATTAGAAAATATTTTGGTAAACTGGACTTTACATAACACAGTATTTGCTATTTCAAAGGATATGTAATAGTAAAGACAAGACAAAAGAAAGTAAAAAGACAGAAATCTGGAGGGATGGCTCTCCCTAGGAAGGGAAAATAGATAATTCTGAATTGATGGGCATGGCTGGAAGAGAGGGTTCAAACAGAGAGGGGGGAGCAAGAGATGAACAACTGAGGGACTATATGGGAACACAGTTAAAAATAAGGGCCATTTTTAGGGCTCATATGAAAACTTAAAACAGCAGAAGCTTCTTATAATATGTATGTATATGAAGGTGATTTAAACAAAATTGCCAAATAATAAGTAGTAAAACTGAGAGAGCCCCACCTGGACATTTCTTTTAATCAAATGAAGCTCCCTGTGCTTAGAATGGGTTATATCTAATTGAATTGTTGGCCCAAAGGGTCCCCTTAGAAAATACCAATTTAAATACACTACTTCTAAGGCTGTTGGTGGCTCCTCACAAACTGACTATAAGGTCCTATTGCTGAAGACAACATATACACAACTCATTGAACACAGAGAAGTTGACCTTGTGCCTACCTAGAACAGTTACCCCTATAGACTAGTATTTATGGTACTAGAAGGAATTTTGCATTTTAACAAGAGAGAAAGAAAAAAGCCATCCAGCTAAAATCACTTTAATCTACAAGAATGACCTGCCTTCAGGATACACTAATGTAATATAGTGGCACAAAACTTGTGAGAGTAGCCAACCATTATCTTATTTCAGTTAAGACCCAATCCACGAGACAGAAACCATGCTCAGCTCTGCTTGGGTGGCCAAGAAACTGAGACTAGATAAGCCAGGTACCTAGAGGAAAATCAAATGCTACTATTCTGCTGAAGGGTCATGACAATAAGATGACTCTTAAAAACACTCTGCTACATTCATAGTTCAGTGTCTTGCATAGCTGTTATCAGAGAAGCTTCTTCCTGCAGCAGTTGGGAATGAATGCAGAAACCCATAGCCAGACAGTGTGCAGAATGTTGGAGACCTTGGAACACTCAGTCCTAAATAAAACAATGACTCCATCAGGTCCCACCTCTAGAGCTCAATGAACACCGTACAACAGGAGGATGAAGGAGTGTAAGAGCCAGAAGGAAGGAAGATACCAAGGAATCAAGGTCTTCTAGACATAGCAGTGTTGGCTACATATGAGCTCACAGAGACTGTTGTAGCATGTACAGAGCCTGCAGGGTTCTGTAGCAGATGGCATCCTAGAGCTGAAAGTAGTCTACACAATACCCATCTCTAACCCAATATCTAGGAGGCAGAGGCAGGTTGGTTTCTGAGTTTGACATTTTCTTTTCTTGAGAAATAGAAATCTATTTAATAGATTTCTTTATAGACACTTGCAAATAAAAAAGTCATTTTCTAATGTATTTCACTAGGGAAACAAACCACTCTTGTCCCATGTCCAGCAGTAGATGTTGTTGGAGAAAGGTCTTGTACATTGGTTCTCAGGACTGATTTCAGTGTTCAGAGATCTGGTTACTGACCTTTCTGGGGCACTCTATGAATGATTAATAAAAGTAACTGATGGCCAATTAGCTGGGCAGAAAGAGGATAGGAATGCAGCACTTCCTGGGAGAAATTTAAGGATCCTGGGATTACACAGAGGAAACTCTCTTCTTACAAGGACTCTGAAAGCAGAAGGAATCTCCATGTGAGTTCTGAAGGTACAACAAGATACATGGCTGGTTGGGATTATGTGGTCTGGATAACTTAGATTAGCTAGTTGTGAGTCTCCCCAGCTAAGGCCTAAGCATTGAAACATTAAAAGGTCTTGATGTATTTAATTATTGGAAAAAGGGCTGTCTTTGGTCTCAGGCCTTACCAACAGTACAGGCCTCCAGCCACAGGCCTCCAGCTAAGGTGAGCCTACTGGTCTCCTGCTCAGCTGCCAACACCTCTGCTGGCCTAATATAACAGTTTATAGTTATTAATAAAAATATCCATTAACAGAGTTTCGGTTGCAGGTGGTGAAGGCCATCCTTAGTCCCAGGCCTTATCCCCAAGACAGGTCAGGTTGTAAGCTAAGACAAACTAGGTCTGGCAGTCTCCCTCCAGGCTCTGCTGGCTGTTTCTCTAGCCTAATATAACAATTTGCATTTATAAATTAATATATTTGTTAACTAAGTTTCAGTTTCAAGATGCCTAACACAAAATAAACACAATGGCATCTTTGGGAGTTTTGTGTCCATAATAAACCAGACTATATTGTTTATTGGTTGGTTGGTTGTTGTTGCTGTTTTTTTCAACTTTACAGGCCTTTTTGCATTATATTATGGCTTCCAATTTGGGGATTTTATGAGATTCCTAAGTGTGTGAATATGTATGGCTCTGTACCTATGTTCATTTCTTGTGCTTTTTCTTTAGCTCTTAGATGCCTTTTTGTTTTCTAATGAAAGACAAAATAGGTGTGAATCTAATTGAGTGGGGAAATAGAGAGAAACTGGGAAGAGGAAGATAAGGGGAAACTAATCAGAATATATTGTTTGGGAAAAATTCATTTTCAATGCAAAAAATGAAAATGTGGAGATGTCATGAAGAAAAAAATTTCCAAGAAAATCTTTGTCTCAGGGTGGTATTTACATGAAAGTTTTCTCAACATTATGCAAACACATAGGAAAATAGGAGGTTCTTGGCATGACTGAGAAGGGTTGCACATTTCATGTAACACTCAAGAAGAAATGAAAATAAATAAACAAAAACAGAAAGATTGAGTCTTCATCCCAAAGTTAAACAGTCAAGTGATAGTCACACTTGAAGAAATGCTCAAAATCCTAAATCATCAGAGAAATGCAACTCAAGACGACTCTGAGATTCCATCTCACACCTGTCAGAATGGCTAGGATCAAAAACTCAAATGACAGCACATGCTGGCGAGGGTGTGGAGAAAGGGGTACCCTACTCCATTGCTGGTGGGAATGCAGGCTTGTGCAACCACTATGGAGGTCAGTCTGGCGATATCATAGTCTTGAATTTCAAATGAAATGTGTTCAAAAATGTAAATTGCATGGATAATGAAAAACTGGACATCTTATAAATTGTGTGCTTGTCATGGATGAGATATTGTGACGACTCACAATTGAGAGCACATTATCACAAGAACTTTCCCCTTTCACAGATAAGAAAATAGAGGGCCATGAACAAATAATATATGTTTCAATTAATGAAATAGGTTTGGTGTCTCAACCAATTCTCTTACATAAGAGAAAATTACAAAAACTTAGATTTTATTCTTTATTCAATCAAAATTTAAGTACTTTGCAAGAATGAATATTCTAAAACCAGGGTGATAACTACAGAGAAAACTAATTTGAAAATAAAATGTAATATAAATCTAATTTGTAAATTTCCTTCAAAGAGTGAGTAGTACAATATTTAAAGGATCATTGTTTTGTGTGAAAATAATAACTATTTTTTCAAATATGTTAGAGAATAAAGTAGAATTACTTGAAAGTACCTTTATCTCAAAGAAACCTTTAGGATATCTTCAGGTTTAAAAGACAATTGGAAAGCTAACAATTATAATTTATAACTAAATAAAGGGAGATAATTTTTTGTACATAAATCGAACAGTCTGTTAAAAAATGTGCCTAATCCACCTGAAGTGTACTTTGGTAAAGGCATTAATAATGACCAATAATAATGTTTGCAGAGCACATTCTTGCCGCATGCACCATAGAAGTTTAGTGACAATGAGGATATTGCAGTAAGATTTTTCCAATGTAGAGAACTGCCTTTGAAGGAGTACAAGAATTATGTAGATGATATTTGCCACAGCCTGAGAGAATAGTAAATGTTTATTATTATAATAAATAATACAATAATTCAAATTCATACAAGATGTCGGGAAATTAGAAGACAAGTTTGCAATATTTCAATTTTCTTTTACAAAGATGTCTCAACTATAGTAGAAATTCCTCATAAAATATTAGCAAAAAGGAACAAACATTAGTTACCTACCCTTAAATTTAACTTTCTTTTTGTTTATATATTACATGATTTGAAGATATAAAACATAAGAGAGCCTATTAATACAGTGATATGCCATATATGTCACTTTCATATTGAGAGTTTTAACCTTTTTGTGTGTTTAGATGTATCTACATGTCTAAACCTTGTGTACTTCTAGTTGCTAATACATTTTAAACTACTGTAAACTTAAATCTTTGTACTTTTAAAATATCATTAAAACTTTCTTTCTGAAATGAAATATTCTAACATAACCACACTTTCATCATCATACAAGCAAATTTAGCACTTTCACATACAATGCTTAATATCCTACAGTTTATTAGTATTGTTATTTGCCATGTGATTTTAAATGAGGAACCAATCATGTTTCAGTCAACGCATCCAACTGTTTTCCTTAACTCTCATTCTTCCTGTTTTATTAATTTTAAGGCAGGGTCTCTGTATCTCAAGCTGGCATCAAATATATAATTTCCCTGCTACAGCTCCTTTTGTGTTGAGTTTGCACACATGGATCATATGGCATGCCAATCTTTTAAATTATCTCACCTGGAAAAGGAATAAACCCTAATAGGGTTAAACTGCCCCCCACATTTTACAAATGCCTTAATATTTCCCAATGTTATTATTCAATGTGTTCTTTTAAATTTGTATCTGAAATTTGCACAGCCAATAACTTTTCTTAGCATGTTTAATGGCATTACTCAATTCATTACTAAACAAACATATCTGATCTATTTAAATGGGTAATATGTCTTATAACATTTCTGAAAATTTTTTACAAACACTGATTCAAAAGTTGAATTCCTTATTTTGTCTTTTTGAATAAGGTATAACTTTTTTTAAAATACTTTATTTTTTTTTCTTCAAGTTACATCTCAGTCACAAACCCCTCCCTATTCCCCCTTCCTATCCCGCCCTTCCACCCTCTTCCACCCAGAAGATTCCCCTTTCAGTCCAACAGATGGTTCCTTCTCTTATAACAGTGAATACTATACAAAATAACAGATATAAATATGCCACATTTATGAGAGTTAAATGGCCAAGTATAACTTCCCAATGTCCAGTTTATACATATTTGGCCCCTGACTTTAACATTCTATTATCTAACCATCTCCATGAGTTTAAAGGTCTATATCTGATTCAACATTCATACTAACTTGCAACACACTTTTAAGAGTATCTTCTTAGATCTACAACACCCTCTTGATTCCTAAACAGCTCAAAATTTAACTATGAGACTCTAGCTGTCTATTCTTCAACCACCTCAGAGACCTGAGGGATAAATATATCTGCTTATATAGGAAGTGCAGGGCCTGCAGCTTCCAAAACTAAGAAAAGACATACCAGTGACTGCCTGGACAGTTCCCATTTTCTCTCCATACATTCCTGCATCAGTCTTCAGCCTTTGGGTCCTGTTTCTCTGATAGACATATGTTGTAGAGCAGGGATTATGAAGGACTTACCTACCCTGTCTTGGCAGAGTTAGGCTGTCGACTTCCCTGCTACCAAGTTTTGTCCTTTTTGGACAGCAGTCTGTCTGCAGTTGGAGCAAGGGGTTTTTTTCATGCCAAGAGATAGGCTTGCCACTAATTCAAGCATCTCACACTGGAGATTCTTCGATGCTTATCTTCTACTTGGAGTAGAATAGGGGGTGCTGTCAGGCACTGATATGTCTCGATATAAAAAAAAAGAAAATCTTAAGATAACATCTTTGAATGCCATATTCTGCAGATCTCTTGGGGTTTTTGAAGATGCCCTATCCATCTCTTGTATTTAGATAAGCAAATGTTGCTTGTCTCTTAGCAACTTGATTACTGGGTAGTTTAGAGAATATCTGTGATAGACTGTCATAGTAGCTAACAAAGTGACATGTGTGCATCACTAGGAGTTTGTTTTACTTAACTATCCTAGACCGTTTTAGACAGTTGGTATCAAGAGGCCACAGCTTCACATTTTATTTTTAAGTATCTCTAGGTATGATACCATTAGGAAGCGTTACCTTTAATTTTGTATCAACATACAAAGATCTATTCAGTTGTGGTTAAATATACTCTTAATTATGTATCAATATACAAAGATCAATGCCTATGTAGCCCAATACAATCTTAATATTACGTCCATATACAAGGGTCAATACCATTGTGGCCAACTATAATCTTAATTTTGTATCAATATACAAAGATCAATACCGACGTAATCCAATACAATTTTATTTTTGCACAATAAACAATGGTCAATACCACTTTAGCCAAATATACTACTAATTTTGTATCAATATACAAAGGTATAAGGGCATATTCAATAATCTGCCCCTTCTTCTTCGACCTTCCTGTGCTATGTCTATGTCTCATTTTTCTCAAGCCTATGCACTCCTACATAGGAGAGGAAGAAGGATACAGAAAAGGAAAAGTAGGAAGTCCCTGGGGCTAACCACCAAAACCCATTAAACAGGACCATTTATCAGCTTGTAATCTCTTCCCCTAAATATCAGAGCTTTCAGTTATCCTTCAAATAACCAAAAAGAAGTGTGGAGAAACACCCTCCCCACCCTCTGGGCATGGGACGTCGCTCTCTTAAAGTGACTTCCTGCTGATTTGGGTCCTAGTAGAGCTGTTTGGGGCCCGAACCCAAATGGAAAAAATGGTAAAAAATAAATTATTAAAAAAAAAAAAGAAAAAAAAAAGAATCAAGGTCTGAGAATTTCAGATCTTGGAGCACCTCAGATTTCAGATCTCTGGAATAGGGATGCTCAGTGTTTACTAGCCAAACCAATTCTCTGATAGTACGAATGTGTTGATGAAATTTAGAAGTTGGCTGGGAGGTTAAGGGAATGCACTGCTCTTGAGGAGAACATGAGTTCAGTTCCCAGCACCTATGTCAGGGGGCTCACAACCGCCGATAACTCCAACTCCTGGGGATCCAACTCCTCTGGCCTCTGGGGCACTTGGGCTCACATGCACATACCTACCCACTGACACAGATATAATTTAAATAATAAAAATAAATCTTTAAAAATTAAAAAAAAATATTAGTACAATCCTTTTATGTTCAGTTCTTCTGTTCTCAGCTGTTTAGATGACCTAAGGAGTTTGTAGGCAGAAGCTGATCTTGCAGGCTTCACTGAGGTTCCGGCCGGGGCATTGTGTAGAGCTGAACGGTCCCAGCGACATTGGATTGCCATGGTTGCAGGACCCCGATGGAGACAGCTATTGAGGAAGTCTGCCAGGCAGAATCAACTGGGTCACTCATCCTCCTTGGTGCCTGATTCTGCTCTCTGTTGAGGTTTCCGCTGTCCAGCCATCCGCGGGCTCCCCGAATGGACGCTTCGATTCTCCTGGAAAGGTAAGAACAGAGCCCTGCCCCAGTCCCAACCCTGGGACCATTACCCTCTTTTTTTTTGGGGGGGGGGCTAGGTAATACTTCTCCTGAAGCAAATTTGGCCTTCCGACAACATACAAATCGTTATCTTCCAATCCGGGTTAAAGAAGAAATCATTCTGTCACCTTGGAGCTAAACCAGCTCCAGTGTACATATTTTGAGATCCCAAAGGACAATCTGCCTGCATCGAGAAGGCCTTTTGTAAGTAGCCTCTAAACCTTGGTCCCTCCAAATCCCATGTGTGTGTCTCTGAACTCTAATTATTGGGATCAGAGACCTGTGGTTCCCATCTGAAAGGATCAAAGATGTGTTCCATCACTCCTGGATCGAAGTCTTTCTCTATTTAGAGTTTGCCCTGCATCAGGCTGACCCTGAGCTCCGGGATCTGCCCATTTCTGTCTCCAGTGTGCTGGGAGCTGGGACCAAGGGTGTACTCCTCTTGAATGGTGGGACCAAGGGTATGCATCCTCACCACCCCACTCTGTAAGAGTCCAGAATACATAAGGCACCAACTCTACGGTGCTCCCCCCCGTCTCCACTGAAGTCAAAGGCATGGGCCAACACCACAATTCTCCTGTATTTTACCTTAGCTCCACGTTTTCTCGACACCTGGAGGTCTGCAAAATCAGGCTGAACAGCTGTATCCTCTATTCCATTCACAGTGTTTCAGCCCTGCCACCTCCCTTTTTTTTTTTTTTTTTTTTTTTACTTAATAAATTTATTTGTTTGTTGCTTCTGGTTACATCCTTATCATATTGTCCTCTTTTCCCGCTTCCCAGCCTCACCCTCCCATGCTCTACCCCCTGACCCTTCCGTCTTGTTCCTCTGGGGTGGAGTGTCCCTGCCTAACAGTCTCTCACCACAGATCAGGAGTCATATGAGGGCCAAGAGCCTCTTCATTCACCCGGGGCCTGCGAGACAGTACTGTCAGTGAAAGGTGTCCCCTTGCTACTAAGGGAATACTAAAAAAAAAAGACCAACAAACACACAAACCCACAAAAACAAAGAATATCAACAAAAAAGAGAGGAAAAAGAGAAGGGAAAAGGAAAAAGAAAAAAGAAAAAAGGAGAAGGAAAAAGAAAAAGATAAAAAAAAAAGTTTATGTCCATGTTCCTTTTGGTGTGTTGGTTGTAGTACAGATATCCTGTACGATATAGCTAAAATCCTACCATAAGTGAATAGATGCCATGTGCATCTTTCTGAAACTGGGTTAGCTCACTTAGGATGAGCTTCTCTAGATCCATCCATTTGGTTGCAAATTGCATGATTTCATTGTTTCTGATAGCTGAGTAATATTCCACTGTATAGATGTACCACAGTTTTTTAATCCATTCTTCAGTTGAGGGACTTCTGGGTTGTTTCCAATTTCTAGCTATTACAAATAAGGCTGCTATGAACATAGATGAGGAGACTTCCCTATGTCTCCGTGAGAGGTCCTTTGGGTGTATACAGAAGTGGTATGGCTGGGTCCTGAGGCAAGGTTATTCCTAGATTTCTAAGATATCACCAGACAGACCTCCATAGTGGTTGCACAAGCCTGCACTCCCACCAGCAATGGAGTAGGGTTCCCCTTTCTCCACACCCTCGCCAGCATGCGCTATCATTTGAGCTCTTTATCTTAGCCATTCTAACAGGTGTTAGGTGGAATCTCAGGGTCTTCTTGAGTTGCATTTCTCTGATGATTAAGGATGTTGAACATTTCCTCAGGTGTCTCTCAGCCCTTAGGGATTCCTCCTTTGTGAATTCTCTATTTAGCTCCATCTCCCATTTTTTGATTGGATTATTTGGTTTCTTGGCATTTAGTTTCTTGAGTTCTTTGTAGATATTAGATAATAGCCCTCTATCAGATGTGGGGTTGGTGAAGATTTTCTCCCAGTCTGTTGGTTGCCGTTTTGTTCAAATGACAGTGTCCTTTGCTTTACAGAAGCTTTTCAGTTTCATGAGGTCCCATTTATTGATTGTTGATCTCAGGTCCTGAGCTGTTGGTGTTCTGTTCAGAAAGTTGTCACCTGTGCCAATGAGTTCGAGGGTTTCTCCTACTTTTTTAACTAGAAGATTTAATGTGGCCGGCTTTATGTTATGGTCTTTGATCCACTTGGATTTAAGTTTGGTACAAGGTGATAGGTATGGGTCTAATTTCATTCTTTTGCAAGTGAACATCCAGTTGGACCAGCACCATTTGTTGAAGATGCTGTCCTTCTTCCATTGTGTGGTTTTGGCTTCTTTGTCAAAGATTAGTTGGCCATAGGTGTGTGGGTCCATGTTTGGGTCTTCAATTCGATTCCATTGATCCACTGGTCTGTTTCTATACCAGTACCATGCTGTTTTTATTACTGTTGCTCTGTAGTACAGCTTGAAATCTGGGATGGTGATACCTCCAGATGTTTTTTCATTGTACAGGATTGATTTAGCTATTCTGGGCTTTTTGTTGTTCCATATGAAGTTGAGACTAGCTTTTTCCAGGTCTATGAAGAATTGTGTTGGTATTTTGATAGGAACTGCATTAAATCTATATATTGCTTTTGGTAGAATAGCCATTTTTATTATGTTGATCTTACCTATCCATGAGCATGGGAGATCTTTCCATCTTCTAAAGGCCTCTTCCATTTCTTTCTTCAGGGGCTTGAAGTTCTTGTTATATAGGTCCTTTACATGCTTGGTTAGGGTTACCCCCAGGTATTTTATGTTGTTTGTGGCTATTGTGAAGGGGGTTGTTTCCCTTATTTCTTTCTCGGTATATTTGTTTGTTGTATAAAGAAGGGCTTCTGATTTTTTTGAGTTAATTTTGTATCCAGCCACCTTGCTGAAGTTGTTTATCAGCTGTAAGAGTTCTTTGGTGGAGTTTTTGGGGTCGCTTATGTATACTAACATATCATCTGCGAATAGGGATAATTTGACTTCTTCATTTCCAATTTTTATCCCTTTGATCTCCTTTAGTTTTCTTATTGCTCTAGCAAGGACTTCAAGTACTATATTGAAGAAATATGGTGAAAGTGGACATCCTTGTCTTGTCCCTGAGTTTAGAGGAAATGCTTCAAGCTTCTCTCCATTTAATTTGATGTTGGCTACTGGTTTGCTGTATATTGCCTTTATTATTTCTAGGTATGATCCTTGTATGCCCGTTCTCTCCAGAACTTTTAGCATGAAGGGGTGTTGGATTTTGTCAAATGCTTTTTCTGCATCTAGCGAGATTATCATGTGGTTTTTTTTCTTTCATCTTGTTTATGTGGTGAATTACATTGATAGACTTTCGTATATTGAACCATCCCTGCATTCCAGGGATGAAGCCTACTTGATCATGGTGTATGATACTTTTGATGTGTTCTTGAATTCGGTTTGCTAGTATTTTATTGAGTATTTTTGCATCTATGTTCATGAGGGAGATTGGTCTGAAGTTCTCTTTCTTTGTTGGGTCTTTGTGTGGTTTAGGAATCAGAATGACAGTGGCCTCATAGAATGAGTTTGGCAGTGTTCTTTCTGTTTCTATGTGGTGGAAGAGTTTGAAAAGTAATGGTGTTAGTTCCTCTTTGAAGGTCTGGTAGAATTCCGTGCTAAAGCCATCTGGCCCTGGTCTTTTTTTGGTTGGGAGATTATTAATGACTGTTTCTATTTTCTTGGGTGTTATTGGGCTGTTTAAGCTGTTAATCTGATTTTCATTTAGTTTTGGTAGGTGGAATTTATCGAGGAAATTGTCCATTTCGCTTAGGTTTTCAAATTTAGTGGAATATAGATTTTTAAAGTAATGCCCGAATATTTTCTGGATCTCCTCAATGTCTGTTGTTATTTCTCCCTTTTCATTTCTGATTTTGTTGATTTGGGTCCTTTCCCTTTGCCTTTTAGTTAATTTGGCTAGGGGTCTGTCTATTTTGTTGATTTTCTCAAAGAACCAATTCTTGGTTTCATTGATTCTTTGTATAGTTCTTTTTGATTCTACGTTGTTGATTTCAGCCCTAAGTTTGATGATTTTCTGCCTTCTGCTCTTCTTGGGAGTGTTTGTTTCTTTTTTTTTCCAATTCACCCAGCTTAGCTGTTAGTTCACTAATATGAGCTGTCACAATTTTCTTTTTGAAAGCACTTAGTGGTATGAACTTTCCTCGTAGCACAGCTTTCAATGTATCCCATAGGTTTGGGTATGTTGTGTCTTCATTGTCATTGGATTTTAAGAAGTCTTTGATTTCCTTCTTTATTTCTTCCCTGACCCAGTGGTCATCCAGTAAGGAGCTGTTCAATTTCCATGTGTGTGTAGGCTTTCTGTTGATTCTTTTGCTGTTGAAGACCAGCTTTATTCCATGGTGGTCTGATAAGATACAAGGTGTTATTTCAATTTTCTTGTATCTATTGAGACTATCTTTGTGTCCAACTATGTGGTTGATTTTGGAGAAGGTTCCGTGGGGTGCTGAGAAAAAGGTGTATTCCTTTGTGTTTGGGTGAAACGTTCTGTAGATATCTGTTAGGTCCATTTGTTTCATGATCTCTGTTAGACTCAATATTTCTCTGTTTGTCTTCTGTCTTGATGATCTGTCCATTGTTGTGAGTGGGGTGTTAAAGACTCCCACTACTAATGTGTTGTGTTCGACCTGAGCTTTAAGTTTTAGAAGTGTTTCTTTTACGAAAGTAGGTGCCTTTGTATTTGAGGCATAGTTTTTCAGTATTGAGATTTCCTCTTGATGAATATTCCCTTTAATGAGTATATAGTGCCCTTCTTTGTCTTTCTTCATTAACTTCTGTTGGAAGTCTGTTTTGTTTGATATTAGGATGGCTACTCCAGCTTGCTTCCTGGGTCCATTTGCTTGGAAAACCTTTTCCCAGCCCTTTACTCTGAGGCCGTATCTATCTTTGGTAGTTAGATGTGTCTCTTGTATACAGCAAAAGGAAAGGTCTTTCTTGTGGATTCACTCTGTAAACCTATGTCTTTTTATTGGGGAGTTGAGTCCATTGATGTTGATGGATATTAGTGACCTGGGGTTGTTATTTCCCATTAGTTTGCTATAGGTGGTGGTCCTGTGCCTCTTTTGGTTTAGTTGCTGAGGGGTTTTCTATTCCCTTTGTTTTCTTGGGTGGAGTTTTCTTCTCTGGGTTGGGATTTTCCTTCTAGGATTTTCTGTAGGGCTGGGTTTGTGGGGAGATATTGTTTAAATTTGATTTTGTCATGGAATATCTTGTTTTCTCCATCTATGTTGATAGAGAGTTTTGCTGGGTAAAGTAGTCTGGCTGGGCACCTGTGATCTCTCAGGACTTGTAGTATATCTGACCAGGCCCTTCTAGATTTTAAAGTTTCTGAGGAGAAGTCAGGTGTAATTCTGATGGGTCTGCCATTGTATGTGACTTGACCTTTTTCTCTTACAGCTTTTAATATTCTTTCTTTGTTCTGTATATTTGGTGTTTCAATTATTATGTGGCGAGAGGAGTTTCTTTTCTGATCTAATCTGTTTGGTGTTCTGTAAGCCTCTTGGATTTTTATTGGCATCTCTTTTTTCAGGTTTGGGAAGTTTTCCTCTATGATTTTGTTGAAGATATTTCCTGGACCTTGGAGTCGGGAGTCCTCTCTTTCCTCTATACCTATAATTCTTAGGTTCCCTCTTTTCATTGAGTCCTTGATTTCTTGGATGTTGTGGGTGAGAGATTTTTTAGCCTTCTCATTTTCTTTGGATGTTGTACTGATTTCTTCCACTGAGTCTTCCATGCCTGAGATCCTGTCTTGCATCTTTTGCATCCTATTGTTGATACTCATATCCGTAGTTCCTGTTCTCTTCCCTTGGTTCTCCACTTCCTCTTTTAACTCTGACTGTGTTTGCTTTATTGTTTCTATTTCTATTTTCATGTCTTGTATGGTGTTGTTCGTTTTGTACATTTCCTTCTCCAGCTTGCTTGTTTTTGTATGAAAATCTTTCATTGCTTTGTCCTTTTCCTGTTCAAGCTCTGTCACCTCGGCTTGGAGCTCTTTAATGGTGTTGTTCATTGTTTTGGCTTGTAAAATTGTGGCTTCTTTGAATTCCTTCATAGATTTAAGTTCTTCTTGAAGAGACTCTATCACTTTCCATAATGCAGAATTGTCAACGTTTTCATGTGTTTCTGTTGGTTTGAGGTCATCCGAATTGGATGAGCTAGGATATTTCTGCTTTGTTGGAGACATATTTCCTTGATTTCTATTTTTTCTTGGACCTTTGGCCATTGAATGCGTTTAGCTGTCTGTTCTTGTCTTTTTCTGTGCTTGGATCCACAGTGGATGCTTTGGTGCAGGGGACGAGTTATTTGGCTATCTGTCGTAGCTTACAGGGGGATTTCAGGGTCACTGTGGTTTTAATCACCTGAAGCACTGTGAGCTTGTGCAGCCTATTCCCAGGTTGTGAGTAATGGACCGGGATTGTTTCACTGTTCCCAATTCAGACTTCTCTATGTTGCACTCTGAGTTATCAGCCTGTAATGGTTCTGATGGTATGGAGCTGTTTGCCCAGGCACAGATTCTGTGGGCTTTGTTTGTTGTCACGGAGGCTGACAGGGTCTGGCGCCACACCTAATATGTCTGGATTTTCCAGAATACAGCTTTGGTCCCCTGATTTCTGGTTTCTCACTAGGCTTCTCGCCACAGGCCTGACCTCTGTGCCTGATTCCCTCCCTGTCTGCCCAGCCGCGGGTCTCCCTCCCTGGCTGCTCGGCCGTGGGTGCACTGAGCCCCGGATCCTCTGGCCGCCTGAGTGGGCCTCTCGCCCCAGCATCTCAGCCATGGGTGCGTGGATCCCTTGCCCCGCCCACACTGGGCTCCCTCCCCAGTTGTCCTGCCGTGGGTTTGCGGGGATTTGGTCCTGCCGGCGCCGGGCTCCCTCCCTAGCTGCGCTACCGTAATTGTGCGGGGATTTGGCCCCTCCCGCCGGCCAGCGGCTTCCCGCTCTCTAGGAACCTCTGCCCTCCGCATCTTGAGTGGCCGCCGACCACCAGCTGAGCGCCCTGTTTGTTCCTTGCTAAGACTTCCACTATCCCGCAAAGTTTCTTAAGTGGCTATAAGTTCTTCCTGAGGTGTGGGGAGCCCAGTAGGCTAGTGATCACCAAGTGGCCTCTGATTCTGCCTGCTGTTATTTGGGGTCGATCTTACCAGGCGCCTCTCCAAATGGGAGTTCCTGAATCCCAGGTTTAGTGGCTTCCATGTCTGCGAGAGATGGGGGGAGAGCCTTACCCTGGGACTTTTAACAGTCCCTTGGGAGCTGTGAATGTTCCCGGGGGGGTCTAGCCCCTCCGGTTTGTGCACAGTGCCCAATAACTCTTTGTTTTTTATGGCTCTTTTTTCCCCCGCGTTCAAAATGCATCAGTGTAGGTCGCTGCCATCTTGCCCCCCCCCCCGGTATAACTTTTAAAAAGGGATTAGAGCAGGATATATAAAGGAATATACACATGCATATACACATAAATATATATCATATGCAAATGTATATACATATGCATACATACAATATCGATTAGCAAAAAAAAAAAAACAAAAAAAAAGGCCATGAATTTGTAGGAGAGGTATTTGGAAAAAAAAGGAAAGGAGAAATGTTAGTAAATTTTAATCTAAAAATTTTTTAAATTAAAGAAATTAGTGAGAGGAAGGATAGACCATATAATTATCAGATATTGAATTGTGGTATCAATTTTTGACTTATTCAAAAGCGTGCAGCAGTGGCTTATACAGGGAAAGGAATCAGTAAGTTGGTATTACTTCCATGTTTCTGGAAATTCCAGCAGTCTAAATGTTTCACCCATTGATTCTACCATACGCAGACACAGACATTTTACTCATTTTGCTTATTTAATGTTCAATGGTTTTGGTATATTAAATGAAGTAGCGATGATAATTCTGAAAACAGAACCAACTAGAAATTAGATGCCAGAAATATCATAGAGAGGTCTACTTTCATCTTACACACTTGTTTTAAGTTTTTCTTTCTGAGTATACTCTCTTTTACTTTTTTTTCAATAGACAGTTTTTTCCTTTTTATTTTTTTATATTTTTAATATTTATTCATTACCTCAGCTTACATCTCCATCACAGTGTCCTCTTTCCACCCCTCCCAGTACCAGCCCTACCACTCCCTACCCCCTATCCCTTCCATCCCACTCCTCTGGAGTGGAGTGTCCCTACATATCAGTCCCCTGCCCCAGTTCTGCAGTCATATGAGGGCCAAGAGCCTCCTCATACACTGGGGTCCTACAAGGCAGCACCACTAGGGCATAGTGTCTCATTGACAGGGAGAAAAAGAAAAAGTCTATGTTCTTGTTCCCTTTGGTGCATTGGCTGTAGCATAGTAATCCTGTACTATATGGCTAGAATAAAACTATAATTGAATAGATGCCATGTGCATCCTTCTGAGTCTGGGTTAGCTCACTCAGGATGAGCTTCTCTAGATCCATCCATTTGGCTGAAAATTGCATGATTTCATTGTTTCTGATAGCTGATTAATATTCCATTGTGTAGATGTACCACGGTTTTGTTTTTTTTTAATCCATTCCTCAGTTGAGGGACACCTGGGTTGTTTCCAGTTTCTAGCTATTACAAATAAGGCTGCTATGAACATAGATGAAGAAACTTCCTTGTGATTTGGTGAGGAATCATTTGGATGTATACCCAGAAGTGGTATGGCTGCTTGAGGTAGAACTAATCCAAGTTTTCTAAGATATCGCCAGAATGACCTCCATAGTGGTTGTACAGGTTTGCACTCCCACCAACGATGGAGGAGTGTTCCCCTTTCTCCACAACCTCACCAGCAGGTGCTGTCATATGAGGTTTTGATCTTAGCCATTCTGACAGGTGTGAGAGGGAATGTCATAGTCTTCTTGAGTTGCATTTCTCTGATGATTAAGGACGCTGAGCATTTCTTCAAGTGTCTCTCATCCATTAGGGAATTCCTCCTTTGTGAATTCTCTGTTTAGCTCTGTACCCCATTTTTAAAATTGGATTGTTTGGTTTCTTGACATTTAATTTCTTGAGTTCTTTGCAAATTTTGGATATTAACCCTCTGTCAGATGTGGGGTTGGTGAAGATTTTTTTCCCATCTTGTAGGTTGCCGTTTTGTTTGAATAAGTGTCTTTTGCCTTACAGAAGCTTGTCAGTTTCATGAGGTCCCATTTATTGATTGTTGGTCTTAGATCCTGAACTGTTGGTGTTCTGTTCAAGAAGTTATCACTTACGCTGATGAGCTCACGGGTTCGTCACTTTCTCTTCTTATAGATTTAGTGTGTCTGGCCTTATGTTAAGGTCTTTGATCCCCTTGGATTTAAGTTTTGTACAAGATGATAAGTATGGGTCCAATTTCATTCTTTTACATGTGGACATCCAGTAGGACCAGCACCATTTGTTAAAGATGCTGTCTGTCCTTTTGTCCTTTTTCCATTGTATGGTTCTGGCATCTCTGTCAAAAATTAAGTGACCATAAGTGTGTGGGTTCATTTCTGGGTCTTCCATTGATCCACTGGTCTTTTTCAAGTGTCTCTCAGCCATTAAGGATTCCTCCTTTGTGAATTCTCTATTTAGCTCTGTCCCCCATTTTTGATTGGATTATTTGGTTTCTTGGCATTTAATTTCTTGAGTTCTTTCTAAATTCTGAATATTACCCCTCTGTTAGATGTGCGGTTGGTGAAGATCTTTTTCCAAATCTGTAGGCTGCTGTTTTGTTCGAATGAAAGTGTCTTTTGCCTTACAGAAGCTTCATGAGGTCCCATTTTTTGATTGTCTGTCTTAGATCCTGAGCTGTTGGTGCTCTCTTGAGAAAGTTGTCACCTGTGCTGATGAGTTCGAGTATTTTACCCACTTTCTCTTCTAATAGATTTAATATATCAGGCCTTATGTTAAAGTATTTGATCCACTTGGACTTAAATTTTGTGCAAGGTGATAAGTATGGGTCTAATTTCATTCTTTTACATGTCGACATCCAGTTAGAGCAGCACCATTTGTTGAAGATGCTGTCATTTTTCCATTGTATGGTTTTGGCTTCTTCATCAAAAATTAAGTGACCATAGGTGTGTGGGTTCAATTCTAGGTCTTTAATTCAGTTTCATTGATCCACTGGTCTGTTTCTATACCAGTACCATGCTCTTTTTATTACTATTGCTCTGTAGTACAACTTGAAATCTGGAATGATGATACCTCTAGATTTTTTTTTTTTTATTGTACAGGATTGATTTAGCTATTCTGCGTTTTTTTGTTATTCCATATGAGGTTGAGAATTGCTTTTTCCAGGTCTATAAAGAATTGTGTTGGTATTTTGATAAGAATTCCATTGATTTTGTACATTGCTTTTGGCAGGGTGACCTTTTTTTTTATTATGTTGATCCTACCTACCCATAAGCATGGGAGATCTTTCCATCTTCTGATGGCCTCTTAAATTTCTTTCTTCTCGGACTTGAAGTTCTTATCATACAGGTCTTTCACTTGCTTGGGTAGAGTTACCCCAGGTATTTGATATTTTTTGTGGCTATTGTGAAGCTTGTTGTTTCCCTAATTTCTTTCTCAGCCCATTTTATTTTTGTATAAAGAAGAGCTTCTGAGGTTTTTTTTTTTTAAATTAAATTTGTATCCAGCCACCTTGCTGAAGGTGTTTATCAGCTGTAAGAGTTCTCTGGTGGAATTTTTGGGTTCGCTTATGTATACTACTATATCATCTACAAATAGGGATAATTTGACTTCTTCATTTTCAATTTGTATCCCCTTGATCTCCTTTAGTTGTCTTATTGCTCTAGCAAGAACTTCAAGTACTATATTGAAGAGATATGGTGAAAATGGACATCCTTGTCTTGTACCTGAGTTCATAGGAAATGCTTCAAGTTTCTCTCCATTTAATTTGATAAAGGTTCCTGGCTTGCTGTATCTTGCCTTTATTTCTTTCAATAATCATTCCACATTTTAAAATGTTTTTAGTAAAAATCCCACCACTGCTTCATAAAAAGAAATAGCACTCTGGTTGCCTATTATTATAAGGAATCATATGTAAAATAGTATTAGGAACTTTACAATATAGATGCACATAACACATACATATGCACAGAGAGGGACAGGAAAGAGGGAGAGAGAGAGAGAGAGAGAGAGAGAGAGAGAGAGAGAGAACACAAGCAGATAAGGAAATGCTGAAAGTTGAGGGAGAGGAAATATATAGAGAGGCGCATTAAGGAAAAAGTCAGAAGAGGTAGGTCATAAAGCCACTAGAGTAGTCAGCACTATGTGTCCTTTTGACAAATGGAGTGGGTCACAAAAGCTGCTGCTGAGCTAGGGAAATTACTGCTGAGGCTCTACAACTGTAGCTAAACCAAAATAGCAATGACTATTGCTTTGGTCCTTTATGAGGACTCATTCTTTAGCCCCAGACATACTTTTCTTTGTTTTCTTTGCATTTTCATCTTTAACCTTCATCACCGGAAATAGCAAATGAATGTGTCCTTTGCCTGGCAACCTAAAAGAAGTTAGCTAAAACATTATCCTCCCTACAGCATGGTTTTCCATACTTTCCAATACTATAAATGCTTTATGCTGTCTCTCTAAGAACCAAAAGGCTGCTATCAATGTACTCGATTAACTCTAACAGTTTTATATATGTAAATCCACATGTCTCAATCATATCCAATCAAAACCTCCTTGCCACTCCAAAACCCACCAATCCTCCTTCCACCTACCTATTCTCTTTTTAAAACTTAATTGAAATATAATTACTTTATTTTTACTCTTCCTATCCTCCTTCCTCCACCTCTCATGTATACTTGCCCTCCCTTCCAAATTCATGAACCTACTGTTCTTCAATCACTTTTATTACATATCACACAAATGAATTGGCACATAAACACAATTAGCTGAGTGTTACCTGCATGAAAATGTCTCTATGGATGACCACTTAGAAATGGATAAACAGTCAGAGGCCTTATTCCTGTTAGAAGACTAATTTTTCTATCTCTCAGCAGTTGTTAATTGTTTATCATTTAGGAATGGGACTCTGTGATATTCCCTCCCATCTACCTTGAGGAAGTCATCTGTGTTGGAGTTATTTAAGTCTTTATTAGTCAACCATATAGTTGAGATTTCATGATTAGCATTTCTCTGTCATAGGTAGAACACAATGTCTCAGCAGACTTCCTGGCCCTCTAGCTCTTACACATTTTCTTCCTCTTCCTCCTTGATATTTCCTGAGTCTTAGTTGAAGCATTTGTATTTCAGATGTTTAAATTGAAGCTGACCACCCCATGGTCAGTTGTTCTCTGTATTTTGACTATCTATAGTTTTCTAGAGTAGTCTCCTGCTGTAAAAAGAAGTTTCTTTGATGAGAAGTTAGTTACAATTACTTGTGAAAATCATACTGGTTTAAGAAAGTGGCAGTAATGGGTTTTCCTATTGGGTTTATGGCTTTACCAGCCATTGGTAGCTGACCAGTTCTTATTTTAAATAGGAAAACTATGTAATGATTGAAAACAATAGAGGCAGTTACATTTGGATACCAATGATATTGCTAGGTCTTCAAAGACATTTTTTTTTTTTTTGCTTCCAAAGCAAAACATTCATCTTGTGGAGGTCTCAAGGAACAAATTAACATTTACTTTTCTAAAACAGGTACCAAGGAGTATTTTGCTTCTCTCAAAATTGTTTGTAGAGTTTTAAATTAGACTATGTTTATTTTAGTTTTGAAATATTTTCATGTAATCTTGATACTTATTCCCTATCATGAATCTAACATATCAAATTTGATATATATGCTACCTATGGTTTGTCTCTCTTACAAGTGACTTTAGGAGACCAAGACCTCTTCACTTTTATGAAATGCAATTTATCACAGTTTATTTTGTGAGTCCTACATTATGGATCATACTTAAATTATTTTGCTTATTCTCAAGTTACCAATACTTTCTTCTAAATGTTTGGGTACCTTGATTGGACCCAGTGATTTTTAAATGTTTTGTTAATCTTTAAATTTTAAATGTTATGCTAATGTTTCTTTGGAATACATTACTCTCAAAGATAGTACATTATTATTTTGTATAAATACTGAGAATAATTTCTATGTTTTCATTGGGAATATTTAATTTTTGGTAATGAGAAATCCTGGCCTGTGATTGTATTTATGAGGTGAGAAGCACTGCTTCTTCTTCAATATCATGTAAAGAATTGGGTATTTTTTGTTTAATAGGATTTTATAATGAACTGATATGGCTATAGAGTTTTCTAAGTGGCATAATATAAAAATAAATGCAATTACCTTAATATTTATCTAGGCATTTAGGCGGCTTCTTTTTAAGTAGGCCTTAGATCTTTATATATTTCAAGTAATATGTCAATTTTGTCTAAGTTTTAAAATTTGTTTCAATACCCTAGCTGAATAATCCATTATACATTTTACTTCTGTAGAATCTATTATGATAACCTAACATTCATTGGATGTCACTTCACATTATCTGTGGATGACTATGGTTATGTATTTCTCAAATTTACTTATGTTTGTTTTTATTGCATGTGTGCGTGCGTGCCTGTGTGTGTGTGTGTGTGTGTGTGTGTGTGTGTGTGTGTGCATGTTTGCACAGTGCTTGTGTCATGTTCAAAAAACAACTGGAGAAAGTTGATTCTTTGTTCCCACTACATAACTGATTAACAGAAAGCACCCTTATCTCGAGTCAACTTGTTTGTTCTTACTAATATATATCTTTAACTTTAATATATTCAAAAGTTTTTGAAATTAAAATATGATTATAGTATTTTCTCTTTCCTCCAATAAACTATTCATCCCTTACCCTGTTCTCTTTCAAATTTATGGATTATGTTTCTTTGTTGTTAGATATACATGAAAGTAAACTTATGTTTCAAGGCAGTTTGATTCCATTGATTTTACTATAGTTTTGTTTTTTTCTATTCCATTCATTGTAGACATAATCTTACTGGGTAACACAAGCCAGTTTTGAATTCACATTCTTCCTGACTCAACCTAATGTGCACAAAGATTATAGACAAAAGTCCCTGGTTTATTTATTTATTTATTTTTTGGTTTTTCGAGACAGGGTTTCTCTGTATAACAGCTCTGGCTGTCCTGGACTCGCTTTTGTAGACCAGGCTGGCCTCGAACTCACAGAGATCCGCCTGCCTCTGCCTCCCAAGTGCTGGGATTAAAGGCGTGTGCCACCACCACCTGGCTTTTCCTGGTTTATTCTTAATTTCATTATCATTAGTTCGTGTTTCAGTTTTTGTTTTTGAGGTCGTATGCTACCTTAAAATTTATCTTTTTTTTGGTATAAGTATCTGAATTTAATGTTGTAAATATTTCTCTATATAACTTTCAGCTACATATTTTAAACAATGTGCTTGATTTCACTTGAAAATTTTTTTTAAAGACTCTTATTTGTTCACCCATATAAGGTATTTTGATAGTTTTTGTGTGTTTATGTGTATGTGGTACACATGGATGTGTATACGTGTCCTGACCTGTATGGAGACACATGTGTACACAAGACCTCCATATATATGTAGGTGGATGTGCACACATGCTTAAATGAATGTGAGGGCCTGATGTTGATGCTGGTGACTTCTTTGAATTTCCACCACTTTATTTCCTAAGGTGGGGTCTCTCACTGAATACAGCATTTGTAAACTTTGCCTGGTCTAGCTAGCCAAATATTTCTAGGGATCTTTTCACTGCCTCCAAGTGATCAGATAATAAGGAGGCTTGCATGTTTTCCTGGAATATCCATGGGTTCTGGGGATTTGAGCCCCAGTCCTCATGCTTGTGTAGTAAACACTATATCCTCTGAGCTGTGTCCACAGTGACTGCTGAGAATCTTATTTTATCAATACTTAGGGATTTTTTTTTAGATATCTTACTGTTATTGTTCTTTGATGTTTCTGTTGTTATTAGATAATCCATAGGCTCAGGTGATGTATTGTTATTGAGAATTTTATACACCTGTGAAATGTTTTGATCAAATCCATCCCACATTCCCCCCCCCCCCTTTTTTTAAACAGAGTTTCTCAGTGTAGCCCTGGCTGTCCTGGACTCACTCTGTGGACCAGGCTGGCCTTGAACTTGCAGAGATCCACCTGCCTCTGCCTCCTGAGTGCTGGGATTAAAGGCTTGCACCACCACACCCGGCAATTCCCTTTTTTTAACTCTCACCCTAAAACCTGATCAATGGTCTATCCCAATTTCATATGCTATTTCTTTATTTTTAAAAAATGCTGCAGCTATGCGCATAGGTGTGGGACAAACTTCTTGATCGTAGGTAAAATTCTAACCAGCCATGTCCCCAAAGAAAACTTAACTATGTCTATAGCATTTCAGTGGGACTTCATGAATCCATCCCCTGCACATGCTGGGATTCTGACTGCTAGATATTATGCAGGTCTGCTGTATGCAGTCACAACTACTGTTAGTTCATGCATACAAAGGCCCTGCCACACCCATTATATTATGCATTTCCACAGCCATCTACTACTTCTGGCTCTTAGAATCTTTTTGTCATATATTCCAGCATGATCTATGAGCCTTGAGTGGAGAAGTGTGACATAGAGTTCCCATCATGTTCTCTTATTCTCTGCCTGTTGAATATTTATGGTTTACTGAATTAATCATCATCTATTACAAAAAATAAGCTTCTTTGATGAGGGCTGAGAGATTTACTTATCTCTGGGTATAAAGATAAGAAAGTAGGGTGTAGTTTTATTGTTATGTTCATTTAGCTAGATAATAGTATAAGGGTTTCCTCCTATAACCTAGGTAATCATGAGTTCTTGACCTAATTTACAATGCTAGGTATGAGTTCATCTTGTAGAGTGGAATTTACATTCAATCAGGAAGTGACTTCTTACTCCCATAGTATTTATACCACTATTCCACCAGTGGGTTTATGTTAGCAGTCCAGTTGTTATTATAGTTTCCTGGGTTTATAATTGGGTAAAATTGTTTTAGAGAAGTTCTATGAATAACAAAATGTTTGAGCATCTTTCATGTTGTAAAAGTCTCTTTTTGAAGTCTGGTCTTCTAAATATTATCCATATTGAATTGACAATTCTGTCTCCCAAACCCAAAAGATGCTGTTGTTTTCATTCTGGAGGGTGTTGCTGTGGTAAGAACTTGGCTTCAAGCCTCATTTTTATTCCTTCCTGTGTGATGTTTTGCTTCATACCTTCAAAATTGTCTTTAACATTTTCTCTGTTTACCTCTTTGGCTCTATGGGTTCTCATTTTATTTGAAAATTGCTGAATTCCTATTTCCTCAAGGTTGTGTATGTATGTATGTATGTAAATATTTGTTTTTTTTTGAGACAGAGTTTCATATATCATTGGTTGGCTTCAAATTTGCTATGTAACCAAGAATTATATTAAAGGCTTGATCATTTGACCTTACCTCCCATGTACTGGGATTTTAGCATGGACCACAATGCCTTGTTTTTGTGCTGTGTGGTAGACTGAATCTATGCTTTTGCATATGATAGACAACTATTCTATCAACTAAGTTAAGATTTCTGAATGAAACTGCCCTTCAGTGCATACATACCACTTCTCAAGACCTAAAACCAGCACTAGAGATGAAACTTCCAGGTCAGTATCAGCTTACTTTCTCCATATGTGTCCAAAAACACTGAGACATTATGCAGAGATGATCATAGCATCCACTGTGCTCTTCCTCTTGGGGCTTGCTGTGTCTTGTGTAAGAGCTTGACAATTATATTTTCATTTACTTTCTACATCATTTTAGGTAAAAAGTTATGTTTCTTTTATTCTATGTTGGCCAGAAGCCGGATAACAACTTATTCTTACCTGCTAATACATCCCCTTGACCATGTTATAATTATCCAGACAGAAGTGGAGGTGTTCTAAAGATATACTTATGCCTCGCTCTTTGGTTATATGACTATTCTAACAACATGGCCCCAAAAGTGGAATTTCCATAGTAATTTTATGATTAGGAAAGAGAGAAGGTAAGTCCTATCGCTAGTCAGAAGCAGCAGTTAGCTAACAAGAGAACATTTCACACAATTCTGGCAACTTGTCAGACCGTATTTGTAGGGACAGGAACCAAGAAACTGGTGAGTCAAGATATGTAGCCCCCACACCTTGATCGAGATTGTGTAGTTATACATACCTCTTGTTCTCTACTTAAGTCCACACATCATTCACTGAACTCTTTTTTTCTTCCTAATATGGCCACAATGAATAGATCTTCTTTGTCTATCATTCACCATTTCTAGAACTAATATGCTGGAGATAGGCATCCATGCCTACCTTATTAGGCTCACTAAAAGCCAGGGTTTGACCTTATAAACCCCATTAAAAATGTGGTATATAGGAAATTAACACTTTGCAATTACCTGTCTCTTTGAGGGGTGACGTATTTGAAATGAAAGTTTTGCTTTTCTAATTAACACCAGTCTTTAAGTATCAATGACATCTACCTTTAGCCTGTGAAGAGTTTTATATCAGTGCTATTTTATGAAATTGTCAACTGGGAGAAAAGACATTCACCTCTTGTGCAAAACGGTACATTGTTTTTTTTTTTTTTTTATAACTGAGATTCATTAAGCCAGTGTTCAGTGGGTATGTCACTGTGGGTTAGAACCAGAAATGGCTGTTGTCTGCTATTTGCTTCACCAAAGTCCGGAGTCATTAACTCCTGCTAACAGGGGTTCTCACTTGGACAGGCTTTCTTTTCCTTCTGCTTGATCTGATAAATATTCTTCTTTAAAAATAAAGCCAGAGTTTCAAATTATTTTTGAATATAAAATATTTACAATTTGTAATCTCATACAGACTTAATTTTGTTAAATAAAACTGGTCATTTCTTCTGCCACATTCTCTAATCCCTTTATCTCAGAAATGAGAAAAGTATAAGTGCCAGCCAACACATAGAAAACATGTTCTTTGTAGCCTCATCATCTTAGGGAATATGAGTGTTGTTCACATAATCTCTCTTCAATTTTAATTGTTCCAGTCTATAAATTTTCTTTGGGAGGGGTACTGAAACATGAAAGCCAATTATTTCACAGGTTTTTTTTTTAACATTTAGAAAATTTAGGCTTTTATTGGTATTTAAATTAAATCAGAGTATACCTGCTGTCATGGACAGATGCAGTGCTAACTCTCATCAGAAGAAATGTTAGCATGGGTGTTAAAGAGTCTCTGACAATTCATTATTAGTTTGACACCTGTTGTACTGGCTTCATTCCTTTCACAAAAGAGATTTCAATGTTCAAAAACCATTTAAAATTCATATCCTAGGTGCTCCATAGTGTTTGTAATAATGCACACAAATTAATTTTCCATAATTAAACAGAATTAACAAATTAATTAACTATTAGACAGTACAATTATATGTAAGTTAAAGGAACTATATTACTTATTGGCTATTAAATAAATTTCCGGCTTTTAAAAATAATGAACCTCCCTCTACTTTGACTACTCTGTGTCGTACATATTGTTTTCTTTTCATTATTTTTTCTACTTGAGCACTGACACATATTTCACAGTTGTTTTAAGAATTAAAGTTTCATTCAATTTGTTTTGATCACCTGAACATGATTGAAACTGAATGTTAAGAAATTTAGACATGTAAACTAAACCTGTTGATACTCTATAAGATCAGATCACTGGCCTATGCCTTCATATTTCAAGCAGAAGATTAATTTTAAAAATAAATTTGGGGTGCTTCAGTGTAATTATTCATGGGAATTTTATTTCTTAATTACTTACTTTTAATTTTCCACTTGGAAGATGACCATTTGAATAAAAATTTGTTTTCAAGACTTAGTTCTTTGAATGTTATACTGAAAAATCCAATTAACTTGCATAAATTATAGTTTTCCAAGGGCATTCTTCATTTTCCGAGGAGATTATAAAAAATTAATACAAGTTTAGAAAGTATTCATACTCATTGATTAAGTACAATCTTAGATTCACTCCTTGCTATGAGCAAAATCTCCCATAGTGCACTCATATTTCTGTTCTTCCAGAAATGGAATCGACACATTAAAATCTTCACATCTCTCTGTTTCAAATCTCTCCCACCTTGAAGCTTGATATCAATGTGTATACCTAAGAAGAAAACAAACAGTTCTGAAGTTCTTTAAATACCTTCTCCTCTCACCTTCTGATTTAAGGTGTAAATAATGATTACCCTTTCTTCCTCTTCCTCTTCCTCCTCGGCTTCTGCTCCACTTTTTCTGTTTCTTCTGCTTCTGCTTTTTCTTCTGCTGCTTCTGTTCCTCCTCCTTCTTCTTCTACTCCTCCTCCTTCTCCTCCTACTCTTCCTCCTCTTCTTCTTCTGTTTCTTTTTTAGCAAATCTTCTAATGCATGAATACATTGTTTCAATTTTTTCTCAAAATCTGCATTATTCCAGTGGGTGTGTTTTAAGTTAGGACACAACTAATATTGATTATGTTGACCGCAGAATAAAACTTGTACAATTTTGCAATTTATTTCTTTTTATGTTTATTTATTACTTCAGGTTACATCTCCATAACAGTGTTCTCTTTCCACCCCTCCCAGTCCCTCCCTCCTACCCTCTACCCCCATTCCTCCAATCCCACTCCTCCGGAGTGGAGTGTCCCTACATAACAGTCCCCTGCCCCAGTTCAGCAGTCATATGAGGGCCAAGAGCCTCCTCATACACTGGGGGCCTACAAGGCCGCATCACTAGTTTAAGACAAACTCTTGGAAACATACTAGACTAAGAAGCATCCTAACTTTTGTAAGAATTTCTTATTATTTGAGAACTTAATTGAACATAGAACATATTTTGATCATATCAAATCCCTTCCACCAATCTCTTCCAAAATTCCCCTCTGATCCCCGCCACCCTTCTTAAACTCAGGTACTTCATGCTTTTAATAAGTTACTAAGTCCCGTTTATGATGTCTATGTGATTATGTGTTTGGGGTCATTTATCAGAACATTATTGACAAAAAAGTGATCATACCTTTTGCGAAAAGTAACTCCCTCTCTCCTAGTAGCCAGCCTCTGTCAATGGCACTTCAATAATGTTTGAGGCCATGTTGAGAAGTTTGATCTTATACAGGCAATCATCTCTGCTGTGACATTGTGAGCATCTTGGTTTGTTAACAAACATTGACATTATTTGGTCTCAATCTTCCCCAACCTATGACTCATACAATCTTTTGAAACTGTACATATTAGTTGTACTCTTAAATTATAAAAACTAACATGAGAAAGCATGGAAAATCTGTCCTTAGAGGAATTTAAATCATGAAAGAAGAATCTTTCATGAAATAAAAAAAATTAAAAAGATGACATGGGTATAGATAAATATACAAGCTAATATAGTAACCTATGTCATTACAATCTGGACATACAGATTAAGTTTCAAATAGTATCTGTAATTTAACTGACAATACTATAAAAATAATAAGATATAATTTGTGACATTGGCAAATATACAGTATGTGTAGAAACTGTGTAAATGAGGCTTTTATTTGTGAATGAGGTTGTCAATTTGGTAACAAGTCTGTTTTATCTTTATGAATTGCATAAAACTTTATGATCTATCATGCATTTGCAATGATAACAAATAAAATATTTATAGACACAAGGAAAACCAAAAGTATGCTTTTGCAGAAAATCACTAAATACAAAAAAGGCAGTAGAATAAATGAATCACAAAAAAGTCTACAAATTATTCTTTCTTATGATAGTTCATGGCTGTGGTAGGAGGAGCATGAAGCTCCTTGTTCACATTTCTGTAAACCATTAAAAGAAAAAAGAATACTGTTGCTGGAGAGGTTTTCTCTTTTTAGTATTTCAGTGTTGGGCTCCAGAAAATGGGATGGTGTGACTCACATTCAATGTGTATCTGGCCCTTCAATTAATCTTTCCAATAAATATCCTCACAGACACCCAAAAGCATGTCTCACTGACATCCTAAATGTCATTCTTTTAAAGATTTTTTGATTATCTAATATATTTATTAATAAATATAGGCACTTATAACAAATATAGACATTACCTAACTGCTAGCCCTATGAGTGACTATAATCCCTATAACCTAACAACTAAACCTATTAATAGCTATAGCAACTATTATCTAACAACTAATCCTAACCTTTTAGAAGGACATAGTCTCTGGGGCAGGTCCTCAGTTGTCAGGAACACAGTTACTGAGACAGGTCCTCAGTTGTCAGGAACACCTCAGGAGTAGATACTTTAAGGCACTTAGTCAACAGTATTTCTTCAGGAATATCTCAGACATAGGTCCTTTAGGGTAAATTGACTATGGTAGCTTCCTTCACTTTGAGTCTTGAGATATTCTTTTCTCTGCAGTGCCTCAGCTGTTCATAGACCAAGTTGGCCAGTTTCTATTAGCCACTCAGCCACTTAGCCTCAATCTTTTGGGACTGGCCACAGTTCTATTCAGGCTGCTGTATGAACTGATTGAACCCTCTAGGAAAAAGCTGTGCCACGGGGTTTAGTCCTTGATGTTTTGCTGCTTTGCTGAGACCTTCTCTGCTCACGAGCTTCTTTCTGCCTCAGGGAGTGCTGCCGTATTTTTCAGCTCTGTTTGAGATCAGCTTTTCAGTCCACCAGATGATACAAACACCTTGCATCTCGTCGTCTCTAGCGTGGGAACTCTCTAGCATAGGAACTCTTGGGCTCCACCCACTTCGTCCTTAATAGGGTCTCTCCTGGTTTCACCTGACTTCAGCCTAATCTGGGCTCTGCCCATTTCTAAGGCTATTAGCAGCTGAAAACAATGCCAGGCCATAGACCTTGTTTTTAGTCTAGATGCTACTATGCCAAGAGCCCACAGCCAAGCTGATTTTCATGACCCATATTAAGAGACTATATCAGAAGCCCCTAGATTTTCACTAAATCTAATTTATATTAATCTAACTGCTCATACAAGTCTTAAATATTTCAAATGACGACACATACAAATAACATTCTAGTTTGTCCTCTTTTCTTCTATTGGATACCTTGCATTATTTTTTGTTTGTTTGTTTGTTTTTACATTTAATTACGTGCATGTTCCTGAGTTTGTCACATTGAAAGTGTGGAGGTCTCTTCAGAGTCAGTTCTGTCGTTGAGCCATGTGGTTCTTGGGGGTTAATTCTGGCCATCAGGCTTAGGGGAAAGCACCATTACTCCCTGAGCCCTCTTACCAGCTTCAAGACAGTATTTTAAATGTTTCTTTTTTTTATTCATTTTTTATTTCTTCAAGTTACATCTCAATCGCAATCCCCTCCCTACTCCCCCCTCCAGTCCCACCCTCCAACCCTCTTCCCCCTCAACCCCTCCTTCCCCTTCCTTTTTTTAAGTTAAAGGTATATCTTTTTCCCCCCAACAGCTCCCCCTTTCAGTCCAACAGATGGCTCTTTCTCTTATAATAATAAATACAATACAAAACAACAGAGGTAATTAGGCCACAATTATGAGAGTTATATGGCTTAGCATACATTCCCAATGTCCAGTCCATATGTATTTGACACCTGACTTTAATGTTCTACTAGCTAACCATCTCCATGAGTTTAAAGTTCTATATCTAACACAGTTTTCATACTAACTTGTATCACAATTTTAAAAACATCTTCTTAGATCCAGAACACCCTCTTGATTCCTAAACAACTCAAATTTAATTATGAGACTCTAGCTATCTATTCTTAAACCACCACAGAGACCTGAGAGGGATAAATATGTCTGATTATATAGGAAGTGCAGGGCCTGCAGCTTCCAAAACTAAGAAATGACATACCAGTGGCTGCCTGGACAGTTCCCATTCTCTCTCCATACATTACAGCATCAATCTTCAGCCATTTGGCCCCATTTCTCTGGCAGACATTGATTGTAGAGCAGGAATTATGAAGGACTTGCCTACCCTGTCTTGGCAGAGCTAGGTTGTCGACTTACCTGCTTCCAAGTTTTGTCCTTTTTGGACAGCATTCTGTCTACAGTTGGAGCAAGAGTTTTTTTCTGTCAAGAAATAGGCTTGCCACTAATATAATGACAGACCCATCAGAATTACACCTGACTTCTCCTCAGAAACTTTAAAAGCTAGGAGGGCCTGGACAGATGTCCTACAAGCCCTGAGAGAACATAGGTGCCCAGCCAGACTACTGTACCCAGCAAAACTCTCTATCAACATAGATGGAGAAAACAAGATATTCCATGACAAAATCAAATTCAAACAATATTTCCTCACAAACCCAGCCCTATAGAAGATCCTAGAAGGAAAATTCCAACACAGAGAAGATAACTACACCCAAGAAAACAGAGTAAATAGAAATCTCCACAGCAACTAAACAAAAAGAAGCACAAGACGACCACCTATACGAAAATAATGGGAAATAACAACCCCTGGTCACTAATATCCATCAACATCAATGGACTCAACTCGCCAATAAAAAGATACAGACTTACAGACTGGATCAGTAAACAAGACCCATCTTTTTGCTGCATTCAAGAAACACACCTCACTATTGAAGATAGACACTATTTCAGGGTAAAGGGCTGGGAAAAGGTCTTCCAAGCAAATGGACCCAGGAAGCAAGCTGGAGTAACCATCCTAATATTGAACAAAATAGACTTCCATTTGAAGTTAATAAAAAAAGACAGAAAAGGGCATTACATACTTGTTAAGGGAAATATTCATCAAGAGGACATATTTTAAAGATTTTTAAAGACATGTGTATGTGTGTGTGTGTGTGTGTGTGTGTGTGTGTGTGTGTTTGTAAGAAACAGTTGACTTGTGGTGGTGAGGACAACTTGTAGGATTCACTTCTCTCCTTCTGTCTTGTGTGTCACAGGTTCTAACTGAGGTCATCAGACTTGGCAACAGGAAACTTTTCTGTTTCCATAGTTCTTTATGTTTTTGAAAAATGTGCTTTTTGTATTATATATTTTTATTACAGTCTCCCCTCCCCCAACTCTTCTGATGATCACCCCACATCCCTATATGAATCCACGCTCTTTTTGTCTCTCATTAGAAAATAAATAGGCATCCAAAGAATAATAAAATGAAATAAAACAAAACCAAATAAATTTAAAGAAGAATAAATAAATAAACAGAAGAAAAAGAGCCAAAGAAAAGGCACAAGATACACCTGTAGATACAGAGATACATACAGCTTTTCTCCAGAAACCCCCTGAAAATACAGAACCAGAAACCATAATATATAAGCAAAACACCGGTAAGGTTTAAAAAAATGTCCTGTTTCTCTTAGTTTTGGAAGCTGCGGGCCCTGCACTTCCTATATAATCAAATATTTTTATCCCTCTCAGGTCTCTGAGGTGGTTGAACAATAGATAGCTAGAGTCTCATAGTTAAATTTTGAGTTGTTTAGGAATCAAGAGGGTGTTCTGGATCTAAGAAGATGTTTTTAAAATTGTGATGAAAGTTAGTATGAAAGCTGAGTTAGATATAGAACTTTAAACTCATGGTGATGGTTAGATAGTAGAACATTAAAGTCAGGTGCCAAATACATATGGACTGGACATTGGGAATGTATGCTAAGCCATATAACTCTCATAATTGTGGCCTACTTATTTCTGTTGTTTTGTATTATATTTATTGTTATAAGAGAAAGAACCATTTGTTGTACTCAAAGGGAGAGCTGTTGGGGGGGAAAAGATATACCTTAAACTTAAAAAAAAGGTAGAGGATGGAGGGGTGAGGGGGAAGAGGGTGGAAGGGTGGGACTGGAGGGGGGAGTAGGGAAGGGATTGTGATTGAGATGTAACTTGAAGAAATAAAAAATAAATTATAAAAAAATAAATAAAAAAGGAAACATGAAAAAAATGTCCTGCTTAGTCATAATCAGAGATTTTCTTCCTAAAGCAGATGAGAACAAACATAGAGACCCACAGCCAAATAATGTAACAGTGAGAGTGAGCAACTTTGGAACATTCATTACTCAATAAAATGCCTCCGTCAAATTCCTCCCCTCAGAGTGCAAAACGGGGCAGAAAGTGTGTAAGAGCCACAGCGTATGGAAGACACCAAGGAAACATGGCCTACCAAACATATCTACATACATGTGAACTCTCTGAAACTGTGGCAGTATGCACACAGCCTACATGTATCTGAGCCAGATTGGGTCTCAGTGGTGAAAGAAGTAGACACAAGCCCTCCTTGCTAACACAGAATCTGTCCCCAATTGGTAACTTCCCACAAATGAAAAATCAGTTTTCTTAGAGACTTAACTTGGGATATAAACCACTGCCAGCCCATGCCCAGAAATAGATGTCCAACAGAAACAAACTCAATGGAATTTTTGGAGTTGCTTTGTCCCAGGTTTTTCTTAATCCACCTGAACTGTCAATCTAAATCAACCATTGTAAACACACTTCTTATAAGCATGAAACCATAACACATAATTTTAGCCAAAAAATCCACTTTCTATGCACAAAGACTCATGTCTATCCCATAATACAAAAACACACTAAGTCTAACAGTTCCAACATTGTTTGAATATTGGAATTCTATTTTGAAGTCTCTAAAGAGACACAAGGCATCTCTTAGCTATAAACACTCAATTATAACACAAAATTTGCATATTTCCAGTGTATAATGTCACAGAGTAACCATTTTCATTTTAAAATAGAAATAGTGAGGCATAGCAAGGAATGGCAGTGTCAAATCATGATTGAAATACAGCAAAACCAACACAAAACCCTACAGCTCTTGGTCCTGTATCTGGAGCTCATAGAGTGCCAGATATTATCTATTTTGTAATTGGTAGGAACTCCAGCCCCTCTAGCTCTGCTGTCCACATCACTCCTTGGTCCTCTCTTGAATAGGCTCCACTGGGTGCCTGCAGCTTCTTTCATTAGTTATTCCACATTGCTGGAATGTGTAACTTCCCAGGTTATCCACCACAACTCAGGACTTACCTTCACAGCTTTATGGACACCTTGATAAATAAGTTCCACACAGAGGATCTTTCCTTACATGTGGTACCATACCCAAGCAGATTTCTGGATCTGTGCCATGGCCTAAGCTGCTGCTCATATGCTTTTGGAAACAGAGGGAAAATGTTGACAGTCCAACAAAATGTTAAGATTTTGTAATCTACTTATCTTAACTGATGACAATCAAGTTAACTAGTGATACATAGTTGGAGTAAAAGTGAAAAGGGTATGAATATGCTGGTCAAACAACACATTTTAATGTTTATTTATTACTTCAAGTTACATCTCCATCACAGTCCCCTCCTTCCTCCCTCCCAAACCCACCTTCCCACTCTACCACCTGACCCCCCTTCTCCCATCTATCCTACTCCTCCAGTGTGGGGTGCCCTACATATCAGCCCCCCTCAGTTCAGCAGAAATATGAGGGCTAATAATTCCTCTTGCACTGGGGCCCTACATAGCAGCTCCACTAGGGCAAAGTGTCCCACTAGTAAGTTAACAAAGTCTATGTTTCTGTTTTTTTCAGTCTGTTGGTTATAGGATAGTTATCCTGTACTATATGACTAAAATCCAGTTAAAAGTCTCAACTATGCTCATAACAGTTTTATTTTTAATAACTAGGAACTGGAAACAACCCAGATGTCCTTCATCCAACAAATGGATAAAAAAGATGTGTTGCATATACACAATGGAATACTACTCAGCCATCAGAAAAAATGAAATCATCCAATCTGCTGCCAAATGGATGGAGCTAGAAAAACTCATGCCAAGCGAGTCAAGCCAGACCCAGAAAGATAAACTACACATTTTTAAACAATGTGGAGAAGAGAAGTTCTCAAGAAGAATTACAAAATATTTTGAAAGATATGCAAACTGAAGTGCAAGATATACAGTGTGCATTGAGTGCAATGCTAAAAACAAATTCAATCTACAAATACGCACATAGAGAAAGCAGAAGATTGGTGTGGCTGTTCATTGCTGTAATCACAGCACTTGCATATCAAATATATAAAGATCATGAGTGTGAGGTCACCTGATGTACTTATTGAACCCTGGAAAAAACTAAGAAGTAGTAGAGGAGGAGGAGAAGGAAGAGGAGGAAATTGAATATGAGGGTGTGGAAGACAAAAAGCAATATTTCAAATTAGCAACCTAATTTTATATCTTGTTTAACTAAAAAAAAAAAAAGATGGAAGTGAACTTCAAAGTGAGGATATATAAAAAGCAACAAAAATTAGTGCAGATGTAAGAGCTAATAGAAAAGACAATGAAATTAAAAATTGGAATTTGATGGTAAAAATTTTAGGTATTGATCACTAAGAAATAATGAAAAGATTCAAATAACCCAATACCCAAATGAAGACAGGATATTACCACTTAGGTCAGGAAAGAATCATTGTTAGAGCTATGTATCTGACACAGGATTAATAGGCAGAACATATAAATAACTGAAAAAAATAGAACACAACAAAAAGTCAAAGCAATAAATGCAACAAACGTTAGAATTCTAAATGTTTTGGGGATCTAAACAAAGAGTATTCAGAAGAATTTAAAAAAGATTAAGAACTTCTTGAAATATTTTCCTCATTCTCAGCATTTATGGACTATAAATTAAAACAACTTTGAGATGTCATTTCACTCCAGACAGAATGTCTAAGGTTAACAAACAATTGATAAAAATATCATTGAGGTTGTAGCAAAGGAACTCTAAGTAACATCTTTTCATGATAAGAAAAAAGAAATGAATGAAATAAAAATCCCATGGTCTAGAATTTAGTAAGCTAGAAATACAATGAAGCTACTTCAATATAGTGAAAACCATGCACAAAAATCCCATAGCTAGCATCATACTCAACTTTGAGAGACTCATGTTTTAAACTGTGAGATGGAGAACAAGACAAAGGTAACTGACCATCTGTTTCTACTCACATAGTATTGTAAATCTTGCCAGAGTATTTAGAAATTAATAATGATACACAATACTTTCTGTATTTGGAAAGGAAGAAGTAAGTTTATCACCGAAGATGACATGATTATTGATACAGAAATCTCTAGCTATTCTATTAAATACTTTTCGGAATAATGATTATCAATCTGCAGAATACAAAGTAAGCATGCAAACATTGTTCAAGTTTTCAGACAGCTAGTATGAGAAATATAAAAACAGAATGTATAAAAATTCCATAAAGAAATAAGAACATCATTAATAAAAATATTGAACTTGGTTTTCATAGAGATCCCTTAACAAGCAGAGTAGGGAAACCTGTCTCTGTCATGGACTCTGTTGCCTATTTGTGGAACATTACCTTAGCTGGGCTGCCATGTTGCGCCCCATCCTAGGAGGAAGCTTTTAGCCCTCATGTGACTGATGAACTGATGAAAGTCGGTATCTGTGGGGCTCCCCTCATCTGAAGAGAAGGAGAGGAAGGAGAGTAGAAAGAGGGTTGGAGAGTGGAACCAGAAAGGGAGGAGGGAAGGGGCTGCAATCGAGATGTAACTTGAAGAAATAATAATTTTTAAAAAAGAAAAATATTGATAGGCATGGTGGCATGAATATTTGATCCCAGTACTTGGGAATCTGAGGCATAGATTTTGATTGGTTGGAGACCATCTCAGTATTTAACATTATATGACTTGGAACTAATTATGTAGACTAAAGTGCCTTCAAACTCACAAAATTGAACCTGTAATATGATATTTGAAAAAGTGGGGAGAGATGTACAGATATGCAGATCAAAGGAGTAGATTGGAGATGTCAAATACAGTTACACATAGTGTCACCTGACTTTCATCACTTCATCAAGGTCGCTATGATCATCTAGAAAGGAAGGTATTATCTTTAACAATTATTCTCAAAAATGGTGTACAAATATAACACAATGAAGGTAAACTCTTCTCCTATGTCACATGTACACATACATATCCTAAAATTATAAAACTAGAAGAAACATAAAACTTTATGATGATTTTTGACATTTGTTTCTTAAAAATTACACAAATAACATGGTCCGTAGTAAAAGTAGGCAAATAAACAGGACTTCATTAAACTTTTAAATAATGCCAAGTTAACAAATGATACACTGAAATGTGGAAAAGGGACTACAAAATCAGAAATAAATATTTTATAATCATATATATGTAGGAGTTAGATAAATTAGATTTAGAAAATATATAGGAGTTTCTGATACTGTCTCTTAATTCGGGGCCTGAAGAGCATTATCAGCATGAAGTCAGCAAAAACAGGAAAGACTCAATAGACTGAAAAACAAGTTTGAAGTCAGGAAAACAGGAAAGACTCAATAGAATTGAAGAAACAAAGTATCTGGCCTGACATTGTTTTCAGCTGCTAAGTGGGCGGAGCCCAAATTAAGCTGAAATAGAATTCCTCCTATTTGAGGACAGTGCATGGAGCCGAGAAGAGAAGAGGCCCCTGATGCTAGAGAGCTCCAAGAGTCCTGCTGAAAAAAGGGCTGGCCATTAATGGCCAGCTCTCTCCCTGAAGCAGAAAGAAGCCGGTGAGCAAAGAAAGCCTGAGCAAGACACCAAAAGGCCAAGGACTGGACCCTGTGGCTCAGCTTTTGCCTGGAGGGGTTTGATCTGTCCGATCAGTGGCCTAGGGGAAACTGTGCCTGGCTTTAAGGACTGAGGCAGAGCAGCTGAGTTCCTGATTCAAAAGAAGTAAGTTGGCCTGCAGAAGGCTGGGGTCTCCCACAGAGAAGAAAGCATGAAGCCTTATTTAAGGTGAGACTGCAATAACCAACTACCCTGACGAACCTGCATCTGAGAGATCCAGAAAAAGGACTGCTAAGTGCGTTAAAGAATCTACAACAAAGACCGTGTTCCTGACGACTGAGGACCTGCCCCAGAGACTGTATCATTCTAAAAGGTTATGAAGGTAGTTGTTATAATTATCAATAGGTTTAGTGGATAGGTTAAAGGGGTTGTAGGATTTTATAGGATTAATAGTTAAGAAATTGTTGGTGTTTGTTATAAGTGAATTTAGTAATAAATAAATAAGTGTTAAATAATAATTTAAAAGTTCGGTTACATATATATGATAATATTCAAGTAAAAATAAGTCCTTCCCTCAAAAAGAGTATTAATAATGGATTTGTATGGACTTTGTTTCCAAACTAATAATTAGATGTATAATAAGCAGAGAAAAGGGGTTAAAAGGGCAACAGATTTTAAATTCTGTTATATATCAAGATTACCACTATCAAAAAGCTTATAAACAAAAAGTAAACAAACAAACAAAAATACAATTTGAAAAAAATGGAAGATTTGCTTACTGTTGGTTGAATTTTAACATATCATCATCATGGAAGTTCATTGAGCTTACTTCAAAATTTAAAATACAATAACTCTGTCAGCCAGCATTTATTCTTTCGTATCTACACAGAATAATTGAAATGGTCATCTGAAAGGGATGTGTTCATATTTGTGTTAATAGTACCATGATTGAATAATAAGTAAAATATGTTAATAATATATATCTATTATGGAAAAATTGGTAAAAAAAACTATGAGTTATGTGAAACAGATAATTACTCAGATTTTAAAGGGAGGGAATATTGTCCTATGTGGCAAAATGAATGAATCTTGAGGATAACAGATAAATGTAGTAATTAGCACAGAGTGAGGAAAGAGGGGGAGACTACTTATTGTTCTATGATTTTAGTTTTGGCACATTATCAAATTCTAGAGATCTACTGAGCATGTGAATAGTTAAATCTTCTTCATTGCCTACTTGTAAGTGGCTACACAGGTGAACTTTATGTTGTATGCTATTTGTAGTTCCAAGTAAAATGTTCCTTGCAAGGTCCTGTATTGAAGGCTTAACTAAAACTGCTGGAGATATTTGAGATGTGGTGAAAAGATGACAAATTAGATCTTATTGCAGGAAGCAGGTCATTTGGAGAAAATCCTCTGAGGAGAAATTACCCATGAGACCTTTGTTTTCTATGCTTCCTGCTCACTGTGGTGTGGACAGCAGTCCTCTTTCAAACTTTCTGATGTTATGGCATTCTGTCTAGACATACAAGGCCAAGCAACCAAGAAATGAAATCTCTGAGATGGTGAGCTAAAATAATTCATGCCTTAAATTATTTCTGATAGGTGTTTGATCAGAACAATAGAAAGAATAAGACCTGTTAATTAGAAATCCCAGTTTGTGAGCTTTGAAACCATTCTTTCTTTTCTTCCTTCCTTCCTTCCTTTCTTTCTTCCTCCCTCCTCCCTCCCTCCCTTCCTTTCTTTTCTTTTTTAAGGGTTTCATCTCTCCTCTCTTCCCTTTTTTGGTTATTTTTTTTTATTAATTTGTATAGTTTACATTTCAGTCTCCATTCCCGTCCCTCCTCCCACCCATTCCCCCATGCTGACCCCCCCATCCAGTAACAACCTAGTTTGAGATATTAAATAGCATCAGAACTAATTGCTGCCCCTTCCATTAAGGTAAGGCAAGTCAGTTCTGTTAGGAAAATAGGATCTAGAGGGAGACGACCTTGACCAAGTCAGAGATAGTCCTTGTTCCAATTGTGAGGAGATCCACTTGAGTACCAAGCAGCCCCTGTGCTTCATATGTGTAGCCTGGCCAGGACCCTAGGACCGGTCCATTCATGTTCTTTGGTTTTTGGTTCAGTCTCTAAGAACCCCTTGTGTCCCAGTTAATTGGCTATAGGAGTCTCCTTGTGGTGTTCTTGATCTTTCCAACTCTCTCAAACCTTCCCTTGACTTTTTTTGTTTTTGTTTTTGTTTTGTTTTGTTTTGTTTTTTGAGACACGGTTTCTCTGTGTAATAGTCCTGGCTGTCCTGGACTTGCTTTGTAGACCAGGCTGACCTGGAACTCATAGAGATCCACTGTGGTCTACCTCCTGCGTCCTGGGATTAAAGGCAGGTGCCACCACTCCAGGCTGAAATCATTTTTACTTCTAATTGATCTGTTTAATGCTTTGCATTTTCTTTAATAATTGTTTTTATCTTCAGTTTATATGCTATCATTAGTTGTAACTCATTTATAAAAGCATTCTAAATTTTATTCCTATTCAAAAAATTACTTTGGTATTTATTAAAATCATCATTAAAATTCATTTCTAACTGATTTGTTAATGAAGATGGTTTATACATTGTTATTTCAGGAAAATCTTCAACTTTTCCGTTTTATAAAAATTTATAATGATCTTGTTCTTTGTGTTAGTCAGCCAAAAATATATGCACTGAAATCACAGCAAGCTTATTTATTCTCTTGTTTAAATTGTATACATCTATATAGGATTTTTTTCTATTGTTTGACATGTAAATTTATGAGAAAGAGTTTTTCCAATCTCCCCAAGTTACCTTGAGTTATTCATCTTATTTGTGTGCCCACTATTAGAATCAAACAAAGCTACAAATGTTGTAGCAGTTGTGGGAAAATTAGAACTTTAGGGGGAACCAGGGTTATGTATAAAACAGAAAATTATGTACAATTTTTAAGCTACTTTTGTTTTTTAGAATTAGTGATAGTCAAGAAGGAAGTTACATATGCTGTGTCTGTCATCTTTATAAAAACCTCCTGAAAATGTATTTTAAATACATTAAATGAGAATATTTGAAAATAAAAAATAATTTTGCAGAGTTTATTTTGAGAAGAAAGAACCATACTGCAGGAGTTGGAGAAAGGTACAAACAGAAGATAGGAGCATGGGATTGTCTCAGTAATAAAAAGACATGGTTGAGAGAAAATCTTTCCATAGCAGATTGTCATTTGTGGTAAAGACAAGGGGAAGGAACTATGGAGAGAAACAGTTGATGGTATTAAAACATTTTAAATATTTGTGTATTGTCATTTTATGCCTTTCATCTTTCATAAAACCTTCTACAATTGCTATAGTTTATGAGCAGTTTAAAAGTCCACATACAGGCGAAGTGTGTGTGTGTGTGTGTGTGTGTGTGTGTGTGTGTGTGTGTGTGTG
>CAJQZJ010034151.1:2816611-2838041 GCA_907164525.1 Lophiomys imhausi | reverse complement strand
GTGTGTGTGTGTGTGTGTGTGTGTGTGTGTGTGTGTGTGTGTGTGTGTGTCCATTTTTGGCATGACAATAAAATGAAATTGACTTTAATATCAGACTAGATATGGACCCTAAAGATTTATATAAATACTTTTACTAAAATAGATTTCTACAAACACACATATGCACACACACTTTTATATCCATATCAAATTGGATTGAATTAGTTTTCCATTTACCATTTCTTAATTCTTTATATATATATATATATATATATATATATATATATATACCCAATTTAGCATTAGGTTGTTTTAAAACTCCAATAATCTAAGATAATAACAATCATAGTGACAGTATATGTTATATTAATTTTTCATATTCAATACTTGCAGCTTGAATTCTAGTTTGCTAGTTAAATAGCATTAGATGTGTATAAAAACATTGTCTGATCTACTTGAAATCACCAATGTTGAGACAGAGAGGAAAATGTCCGACTCATTTTTAGATGAAGTTATTACTGTCGAGATATTAAGCAGTTTGCTTTTTTTATAGCTATCAATTTGAAGCTTATGTTTTTAAGAGCATTCAGATTTTTTTCTTCAGCAGCATTTTGTCATGACTGACATTTCATGAAAGCTTAACCTTAGGTGTTTTGGCACTTAAAAAAAAGGAATACACAGTGATATAATGTCAATGGGGAACCAAAAAAATCACACATGAATACATGTTTTTTATATTAAATAATTTTTATTCTTTTGACTTTAACACATGCAAATTACCTTTCCTTAATGATTCTGGTTAGAAACTAAATGAACCTTCATGGTCATGAAATGACATTGGCTTTCATAATCTTATGTCTTTGCTAGTAATATACAAGAAGAGGATGTTCATAAAGTAAAACCTAATCAGTCAAATATGATACCCTGTAAAAGTCTACAAAAGTGATAATGGATGTCACTCACAAGCAGGTCATTGAATTATTATTACTCTGGGATAACTTAAACTTTGGGTATTAAAGATAAGTGAGTATTAAAGTCAAGCAAGTTATTGAAGTATTTGTGCCAGAAGACCAGAAGAAATTTTTATAGATGCAGTACATCTAACTGGTAAGTATAACGTAGGTTTGATATGATCTTGTGATTCTATTAAGAAAGATGTCCAGAATTTTCAAAACTAAACCTGTGAAGTTTATCTGAATGTAAATGATTATTTTTCTCAAATTAGCTATCTTGATACTGACATATTATTATCATTGTCAATTCTGACCCCGTTAGTTTGGGTCATGTTCCTTTCAAAGAAAATAATTTCATGTCTAAAAGTGAAAAACCATGAATCTGTTTTGGAGAAGTCAACAAGTGGACATTTAACATTTGTGAAATATTGAATAAAACTTATTAACAACATTGGTATATTTAAAAGTTTGACAGCTTGTTACTTAGAATTTATTCACAAATAGTATTGTGTACAGTTACATAAATTTGTCTAATAAAACTCTAAGAGCACCATCAAGATATGTTATTAAAAATACTCTTGCTACATTCTCTGGATTTGCATGTATAATTGGATAGAAAACTTAGATGACACTCTATTGTGACATCTGCCAGCTAATATAAAAACTAATATAAAATGAATCAGTTTAAATATATGAAGATTTATTTAACTTTCAATGTATTAAAATTAATTTTAAAAATGCATGTTAAACTGTAGTAGGCAATATGAATCATGTAATTTTATATTTTTGTGACATTATACAAAAAACACAAAGCCTTTTTGGTGTGGATTCTCTTGGATTTTATTATCTATTTATACATATTCCTCGGCTACTTTAATTTGGATTTTGATCTTGCGTAAGATCTTAACTTTCATTATGCTTTATAACACATTTGGGTCTTTAAATTTGAATGGATTTATCATGGTAAATTAGTATCAGCAGGTTTCATATCACCAACATATTGGAATTCTTCCATTCTGGTATCAAGTAAAAAAAAATAAATTATAATTAATTTAGAATTTTAATAGACTGAAATTAATCTTCTGTAGCTCTTTTGGTAAATACAATGTGAACTTATTGTATCTGCTTTCTCTCCTAATTACAATTAGTTACAACAGTGTAATTTGTCATACAAAACAGTTTTTCTCTTACATCAAAGTCCAAGCAGTACAACTTATAGGAATCTCTGGCTTTGAATGCCTACACATAGTGAATACTGGGCTGGAGAGATGGCTGGGCTGGAGAGATGGCTCAGCGGTTAAGAGCACTGGCTGCTCTTCCAGAGGTCATGAGTTCAATTCCCAGCACAACCACATGGTGGCTCACAACCATCCATAATGAATACTCTAGGAAGTCTTGATAAAGCCTTCTGTACTTAGAAACCTGAAAGACCCCTTTTAAATTTAGCAAAAACGAGTAAATTCTTATCCTGTTGTAATCTAAAATATCTATGTTTCCAGTGATGGAAAAAGGATAGAATAGAGAACGAAGGGAAGAAGGGAATGTGACATCATTCACTCTGGTTTCTTTGTCCACTCACTGGACAAGGGCACATTCTGTTTTGTTTTAAGTTCAAATGATGTTAGCTTAAGGAATGTGCTGGTTGGTCACATTCTCAAACCAGGAGTTCACATTTGCTTACCTAATTTTATGTTAGAAATCCTTACAGATTCAATAGCTAACTTAACCCACTTAAGTCAGGCTTTATGTCTCACCTTGCTGTTGGTTATTAGCCTCTGTAGCAGCTTGTAACTCCCTACCAACACTTAGGATGGCCCTTTTGATGCATTTACTTGTCCTAAATATTTACGGTCCTTTTAGAATGTGTATTGACCTTGCTAAAAGTGGAAGGAAAGGATTGAACAACGAACTTCTTGCTCTTTTTTTTTTTAAATAATTTATTTTTTATTTCTTCAAGTTACATCTCAATCACAATCCCCTCCCTACTCCCCCCTCCAGTCCCACCCTTCCACCCTCCTCCCCCTCAGCCCCACCATCCTCTTCCCTTCTTTTTTTTTTTTTTTGTTAAAGGTATTTATTTATCCCCCAACAGCTCTCCCTTTCAGTCCAAATAATGGTTCTTTTTCTTATAACTATAAATACAATACAAAACAACAGAAATAAATAGGCCACAATTATAAGAGTTATATGGCTTAGCATATATGCCCAATGTCCAGTCCATATGTATTTGGCACCTGACTTTAACATTCTACTATCTAACCATCACCATGAGTTTAAAGTTCTATATCTAACTCAGCTTTCATACTAACTTGCCTCACAATTTTAAAAATATCTTCTTAGATCCAGAACACCCTCTTGATTCCTAAACAACTCAAAATTTAACTATGAGACTCTAGCTATCTATTCTTCAACCACCTCAGAGACCTGAGAGGGATAAATATATATGATTATATAGGAAGTGCAGTGCCTGCAGCTTCCAAAACTAAAAAATGACATACCAGTGGCTGCCTGGACAGTTCCCATTTTCTCTCCATACATTACAGCATCAATCTTCAGCCATTTGGCCCCATTTCTCTGACAGACATTGGTTGTAGAGCAGGAATTATGAAGGACTTACCTACCCTGTCTTGGCAGAGCTAGGCTGTTGACTTACCTGCTTCCAAGTTTTGTCCTTTTTGGACAGAAGTCTGTCTACAGTTGAAGCAAGTGGTTTTTCTTGCCAAGAGAATGGCTTACCACCAATTTAATCATCTCCCACTGGAGATTCTTCGATGCTCATCTTCTACTTGGAGTAATATAGGGGGTGCTGTCAGGAGCTGACATGTCTCGATATCAAAAAATCTTAAGTTAAGAAAACATCTTTGAATGCCATATTCTGCAGATCTCTTGAGGTTTTTGAAGATGCCCTATCTATCTCTTATATTTAGATAAGCAAATATTGCTTGTCTCTTAGCAACTTGATTTCTGAGTAGCTTAGAAAATAACTGTGATAGACTGTCATAGTAACTAACAAAATGACACGTTTTCATGACTATTAGTTTCCGTTTCTTAATTATCCTAAACAGTTTATGTCGGTTGGTAGCGAGTGGTCAAAACTTGACATTTCATTTTTAAGTATTACTACAAACAATACCTTTAAGAAGCGTTGCCCTTAATTTTGTATCAATATACAAAGATCAATACCAATGTGGCCAAATATAATCTTAATTTTGTAACAATATACAAAGATCAGTACCGATGTAGCCCAATACAATCTTAATTTTACATTAATATACTACGGTCATTACCATTGTGGCCAAATATAATCTTAATTTTGTATCAATATACAAAGATCAATACCGATGTAGCCCTATACAATCTTAAATTTGCATTAATATACAATGATCAATACCAATTTAGCCAAATATAATATTAATTTTGTATCAGTATACAAAGGTATAAAGCTATATTCAATAATCTGTCCTTTTTTCTTGTTCTTTCCTATACTATGTCTATGTCCCATTTTTCTCAAGTCTGTTCACTCCTATATAGGAGAGAAAGGAGGATACAGAAAAGCAAAAGAGAGAAGTCCCTGGGTCTAACCTCCAAAACCCATTTAACAAGACCATTTAACAGCTTGTAGTCTTTTCCCCTAAATAACAAAATTTTCTATTATCTATCAAATAACCAAAGGGGGAGAACACCCTCCCCACCTTCTGGGGATGTGACGTTGTTCTCTTAAAATGACTTCCTGCTGATTTGGGACGTAGTAAACCTGTTTGGGGCCCAAATAAGAATGGAAAAATGGTTAAAAATGTTAATAGAATCATTTGATGTTCAGTCCCTTTGTGCTCAGCTATTTAGATGTCCTACGAAGTTCATAGACAGAAGCTGATCTTCAGAACTTTACTGAAGATCTGGCTGGAGTAGTCTGTGGAGCTGAACGATCTTAGCGATTTTGAGTTGTTGTGGTTATAGACTTTTGAGGAAACTGCTATTGAAGAAGTCTGCAAGGCTGGATCATCTGGGCCACTCGTCTTCTTTGGTGTCTGATCTGTTTTCTGCTGAGGTTTCCGTTGTCCAGTTGTCCCTGGATTCCTTGAATGGATGCTTTAAATCTCCTGGAAAGATAAGAACAGAGCCCTGCCCTAATCCTAACTCTGGGACAATTACCTTTTTTTGGGGGGGGTTAGGTAATATTTTTCCTGGAGCAAATTTGGTTTTTTTGATAATATATAAAGTATTACCTTTCAATCCGGATTAAAGAAGAAATTATTTTGATATTTTAGAGCTAAACAAACCTTTAGTGTATATATTTTGAGATCTCAAAGGACAATTTGTTTGAATTGCAGCCTGCCTTTTGTAAGTAGCTTTTAAACTTAAATCTTTCCAAATCCTATGTGCCTGTCTCTGCATTCTAAGTTTTGGGATCAAAGACATGTAGTTTCCAACTGATGGGATTAAAGATGTGCTCCTCCACTCCTGGATCAAAGTTTTTCTCTGTTTAGAGCTTGTTTTGTATCAGGTGGCCTTGAGCTCTGAGATCTGCCTGTTTCTGTCTCTAGTGTGTTGGGATTAAGGGTGTATTCTTCCCCAATGATGTGACTAAGGGTGTGCACCATCACCACCCTGTTTCTTATAACTCTAGAATTTATAAGACAACTAACTCTATAGTGATCCTCCTGTCTCTGCTGGAGGTAAAGGCATGGGCTAACACCATGCATTATTTTACCTTAGCTCTAAGTTTTTTCAACTCTTGGAGGTTTGTAAAACCAGGTTGAACAGCTGTCACCTTTAATTTATTTACAGTGTTTTAAACCTGTTACCTGCTTTTTAATGCCAAACCATGGAAATAGCCTATACCTCTACAAAAAAAAAAACAAAAAACAAAAAAAACTTTTAAGCTGCTATCAAGTTTGTGTAATCTCTGTAGCCACCTGCAGTCTAACATTCTAATCTGAAATTAAGGCCATTTTCTTTTCATGCCAGTAAGGTAAATTATAGTTTGAAAATTTTATATTGTATTTTTATTATATTTTTAAGCTTATTAATTCTTTTCTTAAAATAGTATTATTTATTTCTAGAACATAGTTTCCTCCCTCCTCCCCTCTTGGCCCCTCCCTTCATCTCTCCTTCCCTCCCTCTCTTCTTCCCTCCCTCCCTTCCTCCCTCCCTCCCTCCTTGTTCCTCTACTTGGTACTCTCCTTCTCCTCAGATGAGGTGGGTCCTCACATATCATACTCCCTCAGATCTTGCGTCATGTGAGGCCCAAGAGCTTACACTCGTACTGGAGCTTGATAAGGCACACCATCTAGGGTGTGGGGATCCACTAACCTGCAGCAGATTCCATGACTCACTGGTGGGTAGAATTTTTCCTAGGATAGATATGCTAGGTTCCTGTCTATTTGGGTGTGTGAGTTGTAGGATAGTTATCCTCTGATGTATGGTTAATATCCATTTGTAAGGGAATACATACCATGTTTATCTTTCTGGGACTGCGTCAGCTCACTTAGGATGAGCTTTTCTAGTTCCATCCATTTGGTTTTGAATTGCATGATTTTCTCATTTCTGATAGCTGTGTAGTATTCCATTGTGTATATGTACCACAGTTTTTTTATCCATTCTTCAGTTGATGGACATCTGGGTTGTTTCCAGTTTCTGGCTATTACAAATAAAGCTGCTATGAACATTGTTGAGGCAATGTCCTTTTGGTTTCTTTTCAGATCTTTTGGATATATGCCCAAGAGGGGTATGGCTGGGTCTTGAGGTAGATTTATTCCCAATTTTCTAAGATATCTCCAGATTGATTTCCAAAGTGGTTGCACAAGTTTGCAGTCCCACCAGCAATGGGGGAGTGTTCCCCTTTCTCCACATCCTCGCCAGCATGTGCTATCATTTGAGTTTTTGATCTTAGCCATTCTGACAGGTGTGAGATGGAATTTCAGAGTTGTTTTAAGTTGCATTTCCCTGATAACCAAAGATGTTGAACATTTCCTCAAATGCTTCTCAGCCTTTAGAGATTCCTCTTCTGTGAATTCTCGGTTTAGCTCTGTACCCCATTTATTGATGGGGTTATTTGATTTTTTGGTGTTTAATTTCTTCAGTTCTTTATATATTTTGGATATTAGCCCTCTGTCAGATGTTGGGTTGGTGAAGATCCTTTCCCACTCAGTAGGCTGCTGTTTTGTTCTAAGGACAGTGTCCTTTGCCTTACAGAAGCTTTTCAATTTTATAAGGTCCCATTTATTGATTGTTTGTTTTAGTGCATGAGCTATTGTTGTTCTATTCAGGAAGTTGCTACCAGTACCAATGATTTCAAGGCTTTTTCCCACTTTCTCTTCTATTAATGTTAGTGTGTCTGGATTTATGTTGAGGTCCTTGATCCACTTACACTTAAGTTTTGTACAGGGTGATAAGTATGGATCTATTTGCATTCTTCTACATGTTGACATCCAGTTAGACCAGCACCATTTATTGAAGATGCTTTCCTTTTTCCATTGTATGTTTTAGGCTTCTTTATCAAAAATTAAGTGACCAGAGATGTGTGGGTTTATTTCTGGGTCTTCAATTCGATTCCATTGGTCAACTGGTCTGTTTCTATACCAGTACCATGCTGTTTTTGTTACTATTGCCCTGTAGTACAGCTTGAAATCCGGGATGGTGATACCTCTAGATGTTCTGTTATTGTACATGATTGATTTAGCTATTCTGGGTCTTTTGTTATTCCATATGAAGTTGAGAATTATTTTTTCCAAATCTGTAAAAATTTGAGTTGGTATTTGGATAGGAATTGCATTGAATCTGTATATTGCTTTTGGTAAGATTGCCATTTTTATTATGTTGATCCTACCTATCCATGAACAAGGGAGATCTTTCCATCTCCTGATATCTTCTTCAATTTCTTTCTTCAGGGTCTTGAAGTTCTTATCATACAGGTCTTTCACTTGCTTGGTTAGAGTTACCCCAAGGTATTTTGTATTATTTGTGGCTATTGTGAAGGGTGTTGATTCCCTTATTTCTTTCTCAGCCCATTTATCTTTTGTGTAAAGAAGGGCTACTGATTTTTTTGAATTGATTTTGTATCCGGCCACCTTGCTGAAGGAGTTTATCAGCTGTAGAAGTTCTCTGGTGGAATTTTTGGGGTCACTGATGTATACTATCATATCATCTGCAAATAGGGATACTTTGACTTCTTCCTTTTCAATTTGTATCCCCTTGATCTCTTTTAATTGTCTTATTGCTCTAGCTAAAACTTCAAGTACTATGTTGAAGAGATATGGAGAGAGTGGGCAGCCTTGCCTTGTCCCTGATTTTAGATGGAATGCTTTGTTTCTCTCCATTTAGTTTGATGTTAGCTATTGGCTTGCTGTAAATTGCTTTTATTATTTTTAAGTATGGTCCTTGTATGCCTGATCTCTCTAAGACTTTTATCATGAAAGGGTGCTGTATTTTGTCAAAAGCTTTTTCAGCATCCAATGAGATGATCATGTGGTTCTTTTCTTTCAGCTTGTTTATGTGGTGGATTACATTGATGGATTTTCTAATGTTGAACCACCCCTGCATCCCTGGGATGAAGCCTACTTGATCATGGTGTATGATACTTTTGATGTGATCTTGGATCCAGTTTGCGAGTATTTTATTAAGTATCTTTGCATCCATGTTCATAAGGGAAATTGGTCTGAAATTTTCTTTCTCCGTTGGGTCTTTGTGAGGTTTAGGTATCAGGGTAACTGTGGCCTCATAGAATGTGTTTGGCAGTATTCCTTCTGTTTCTATGTTGTGGAAGAGTTTGAAGAATATTGGTGTTAGCTCTTCTTTGAATGTCTGGTAGAATTCTGTGCTGAAACCATCTGGGCCTGGGCTTTTTTTGGTTGGAAGACGTCTAATGACTTCTTCTATTTCCTGAAGGGTTATAGGACTGTTTAATTTGTTTACCTGTTCTTGATTTAACCTTGGTAGGTGGAATCTATCAAGAAAATTGTCCATTTCATTTAGATTTTCCAATTTTGTGGAGTACAAGTTTTTGAAGTAGGACCTAACGATTCTTTGTATTTCCTCAATGTCTGTTGTTATTTCCCCCTTTTCATTTCTGATTTTGTTGATTTGGGTATTTTCCCTCTGCCTTTTAGTTAGTTTAGCTACGGGCTTGTCTATTTTGTTGATTTTCTCAAAGAACCAGCTCTTGGTTTTGTCGATTCTTTGTATTGTTCTTTTTGTTTCTAAGTTGTTGATTTCAGCCCTGAGTTTGATAATTTCCTCTCGTCTGCTCTTCTTGGGAGTGTTTGCTTCTTTTTGTTCTAGCTCTTTCAGGTGTTCTTTTAGGTGGCTAGTATAGGAATTCTCCAGTTTCTTTTTGAAGGCACTTAGAGCTATAAACTTTCCTCTTAGCACTGCTTTCAATGTGTCCCATAAGTTTGGGTATGTTGTGCCTTCATTTTCATTGAGTTCTAAGAAGACTTTAATTTCTTTTTTTATTTCTTCCCTGACCCAGAGGTCATTGAGGAGAGAGTTGTTCAGTTTCCATGTTTTTGCAAGCACTCTGTTGTTTTTGTTACTGTTGAAGCCTAGCTTTATTCCATGATGGTCTGATAAGTTACAAGGAGTGATTTCAATTTTCCTGTATCTGTTGAGGCTTGCTTTGTGACCGACTATATGGTCGATTTTGGAGAAGGTTCCGTGAGGTGCCGAGAAGAAAGTGTATTCTTTTGTTTTTGGGTGAAATGTTCTGTAGATATCAATTAGGTCCATTTGATTCATGACATCTGTGAGGTTCATTATTTCTCTGTTTTGTTTCTGCATTGTTGATCTGTCCAGTGGTGAGAGTGGTGTGTTGAAGTCTCCCACTATTAATGTGTGAGGTTCAATGTGGGATTTGAGCTTCAGTAGTGTTTCTTTAATGAATGTGGGTGGTCTTACATTTGGGGCATAGATGTTTAGTATTGAAATTTCATCTTGGTGGATTTTTCCTTTGATGAGTATACAGTGTCCTTCCCCATCTCTTTTGATTAATGTTGGTTGAAAGTCCAATTTGTTGCATACTAGAATTGCTACTCCAGCTTTTTTCTTGGGTCCATTTGCTTGGTATATCTTTTTCCAGCCCTTTACTTGGTGATAATGTCTATCTTTTTTGCTGAGGTGTGTTTCTTGTAAACAGCAGAATGTGGGATTCTGTTTTCGCATCCATTCTGCTAGCCTGTGCCTTTTTATTGGGGAATTAAGTCCATTGATGTTGAGAGATATTAATGACCAGTGATTGTTACTTCCTGCCATCTTGATGTTGGTATAAATAGTGTGTGAGTGAGCTTCTTTCCTTTTGTTTTTGCTGCAGGCATGCTATTTGCTTCCTGTGCTTTCTTGTGTGTAGTTAACCTCTTTGGGTTGAAGTTTTCCTTCTAACATCTTCTGTAGAGCTGGATTTGTGTATAGATATTGTTTGAATTTAGCTTTGTCATGGAATATCTTGTTTTCTCCATCTATGTTGATTGACAATTTTGCAGGGAATAGTAGTCTGGCCTGGCATTTGTGGTTTTTTAGGGTCTGCAAGATGTCTGTCCAGGCCCTTCTGGCTTTTAGAGTCTCTGAAGAAAAGTCAGGCATGATTCTGATAGGTTTGCCATTATATGTTACTTGACCCTTTTCCTAGCAGCTTTTAAAATTCTTTCTTTGTTCTGTACATTTAGTGTTTTGATTATTATGTGGCGGGAAGATTTTCTTTTCTGGTCTAATCTATTTGGGGTTCTGTAAGCTTCTTGTACATCTGTTTTTTTAGATTTGGGAAATTCTCTTCAATGATTTTGTTGAAGATATTTTCTGGTCCATGGAGGTGGGACTCTTCTCTTTCTTCTATTCCTATTATTCTGAGATTCCGTCTTTTCATTGTGTCCTTGATTTCCTGAAGGTTTTTTGTCAAGACATTTTTAGATTTGACATTTTCTTTGACAGATGTATCCATTTCTTCAATTTTATCCTCTGAGCCTGAAATTCTTTCTTCCATCTCTTGTATTCTGTTGGTGATGCTAGTGTCTGTAGTTCCGATTCTTTTCTTAAGGTTTTCCAGTTCTATGGATGTCTCAGATTGGATTTTCTTCATTGCTTCAACTTCCCTTTTCAGGTCTTCCATTCCTTTAAGTGCTTTATTCATTTCTATCACCTCCTTTGCAGTACTTTGTTGTTGCTCTCTGAGGTATTTGATTTCCTCCCTTAGGCCTTCTATTATTAATATAAGCGTAGGATTAAGGTCATTTTCCTTTGCTTCAATTGGGTTCAGCTGTCCAGAGTTGTCTGTAGCATTATTGCTAGGATCTGGAGACATCCTATTGTTTTGGTTTTTTTTTTACCATGTTCTTGAGCTGACCTTTTGTCATCAGATGGACCCAGATGTTATCTGTTTGTTTCTTTTGTTACCTGACCTTGGTGCTCAGGAAAACTCCCTGCCCTGGGGGTTGGCTGATCCTGAGATCCTGGTGTTTACCTCCAGATGGCGGGCAGATTCCTGTAATAGACTGACTGGCTCTCGGAGAGGAGGGTGGCTGCTGCTCTCCTCAACTGCTTGTGACCCAATTGGACCAATATAGAGGGGATTGGAGTGGGGAGAGGGCTAGCCTCTGAGGACCTGGGAGCTGACAGGTCTCCTCAGAAAGGCAGATAGAGCTGTGGTTGGGTCTGTGTTCTCCTCTCACTGACCCAGTCGTTCTGGCTCCCCAGCTGGGCTGACTGTGCAGGCAGGGAGCTCCACCCACAACAGATGCTGGCCTCAGTGTGCCTGTTGCTGACTGCCTCAGATGCTTGGGTGCTAGGGTGAGTGACCCACCCGCCCCAGTATTTGTGGAGAACACACTGTCCCGGGCTCTGTTTGCAGGCAGTCTTGGCTCCTAATTGCTTTGCTGTGACTGGGTTAGGTCTCTGCCTCTCCACTACAGTGCACACTGTGCCACCATGTTGGAAACTCCGGAAAAAAATAATCTCACTTACCTTTGCTCTTGTGGTGCGGCTCGAGTGCAGGCTGGATATCAGGCAGACAGGCGGGGCCGCTGGTCTGTGGCTGGAGCCATGGGCTGGATCCGCTCCTGGGCTAGATCTCTAGTAGAGCTCCTCTCCAGACCGGTGAGGGTGCTGGCTGATCTCAGGGTTGTGTTCCCGGGAACTGCGTGGGCTCTTTTACCTGGTGACTGGTCTCAATGTTCGCTGTGGGCATTCAGACACCGTCTGTGTTTCACTGTAGGCTAGGGGACCTCACATTCACTCCACAATGACTAATCTCATTCACCTACTACTCAGATGCACTGCTCTATGGTCGGCGCCATCTTGGATCCAAACGTAGTTCTTGCTCTTATAAGAGATTGGAATAATGGCTCAGTGGTTGACCTGAGACTGACTCCCAGCACTCACATGGGAGCTCACAATCATCTGTAACTTCAGTTCTACCGACTCTGATACCCTCTCTTAGCTTTAGTGGGCATCAACAGCCACACAATGCACAGACAACCATGTACTCAAAATATCCATAAACATAAAAAATTACAATAGAAACTAAAGAATATATGGTATTATGAATTAAAAATAAATATTTCTAACAAAAACAAGTACATTAGACGTGCTCACAGAAAGTATAAAGGCTTTCTAAAGAAGATATATTTGACCTTACAGCTAAATTATTAGCAAAAATTAGCCCAACAAGCCGGCAGAACTTGAATTTCACTCACTTTGTATCTCAGACTCGACCATGGTGAACATTTTGCAATGAGGCTTACATTTTGTCTTGAATGTGTGACAGTTTCATGTTTCCAATATTTGATGAAGTTGAACAGAAACCATGTTCAGTATTTCTGTCTATATAGGCTTTTGTGCACTGAGCAAGTTTGAGACAGGTGAAATATTTGACGTTTTATACAATTCAAGACCTGTGGAGATATGTGCTCCCTTTTATTTGAACGTCACTCTCATAGTCTTTGCACAAATGGCTTCTGGTAAGTTCTAGCATACAAATTCAAACTGAAAATATATTCTGAGGTGGGTTTTTTTTTTAAATAATATGGAGACTGAGAATTTATTTTTGTTCTTGGAATTAGAACACTGATGATATCAAATATGTTACTTCCGAAACTATATTGGTCATTGATAATTCAGTTGTTCAACTTTGAAAGAACATTAACAGTATTTTAGTACTTGGTTATCCCAGAATAATGCTTTGAATAAAATTTATGAAGAGACAAAATATTTATGAAGCTAGAGAACCAATGGTGAATAAATTCTGAGTCTGTTCTTACTGGGATGAGTTAAAAAGTTTAAGATCACTTTTAGTTTCTTATTTTATGTGGTGGTGGCAGTAATGATGGTGGTGGTAGTAGTAGTAGTTTTGTGTGTGTGTGTGTGTGTGTGTGTGTGTGTGTGTGTGTGTTGGAGGAAGAGGTGGCAGTGATATATATGTGTGTAGGTATTTGGAATAAGGGCAACTGTGTTGAGAACAGAGTTTGATGTTAGGTGTTTTCTTCAGCTATTTATCTTTTTTGAGACAGTATCTTATTGAATTGGGGTTCATCAACTCAGTTAGGCTGTCTGGCTAGTGACCTCCAGGTCTCTGCTTATCTCTGTCTACCTATCCCAATATTTGATAGCAAATTCTTTGCTATCACATAATAAAAGTATATTGTGATAATTAAATTCTCCTTACTTATTGGTGCAGTTAATTATTTAGACTATTAATGTGGAATATGTATATCAATTGAAATAAAATTGGTTCCTATGTCAATATAAAATCAGAAAATACATATTTTTTTATGCTTCATAAGGTCTAACATTCACTGTTACAGTTTTAATAAGAATATGGTGTTTTATATAAACCTTCTACTGATTGTCTAGTCTATTTTGAAACATATCTTTTTATTTCTAGATAAACATAAAATATTAAAGAAAGACTATACCAGTATTTAATTGATGTTCTATGATATTAGCTAAAAATTTTAATTCAGTAAATTTATATTTTTCTCATGTTTTTCTCTAGTAAAATCTATATTTTTTTCTTATTTTTTGCTCTAGTAAAAGTGTTCAGTATTCTATTGCAAAATAATAACTGATATAGTTCATATTAAATATATTGAATCACAACATGAAGTAATTCCCTTAGGATTATAAACTCTTCAGAGTTAAATATTTCTTCACAAAGTACTTCTGGTTATTCCAAACTAGTCCTCTAGCCATTACTGTGTAAATCTATTAAGGGTTTTTATATTTCTTATTTTAAGTATTTATTTCTATTTACGAAAAGACAGCATTACCTTTATGAATCTAGTACCCGTACATTTAAAAGTAACTATAATGTCTCAATTCCATCTTGCAACTGAAATAATAAATTCCTTTTAAATAATCATCAGGCCATGGGGCTGAGGAGATGAAGAGCAGGTAATGTATTTGCTGCAGAAACACGTGTGCCTGGAGGTGTGAGAGTCTAACCCCAGCACTGCTGCAAGAAGAAAAGCTGATGCCTGGGACTTACTGGCCAATGAGGAGATGAAATGCCGAGCTTCAGCGACAGACCATATCCCTCAAAAAATGGGATGGAAAAGTGATTAAAGAAGGTGACTCAGCATCAGCATTTGCCCTCCACATGCACCCCACAAGTAAGTGTACACATACAGATACCTGTGCATGAGTATGCAGACACAGACACTTACACACACACACACACACACACACACACACACACATGAAAATTCAATGGACAGAAGGAATCATCACACTGAAATCATCTCCTTCATTCCATGTTGTAATAACCCAATTTACTGAGACATTTTCGAGCCTGAAGATGTACATCCATCTCAGTTGTCATGTCACTTTTTTTTTAATTTGCTTCAGACATTTTATACAAGAAGACAATAAAGCTAATTTACTAAGAGAATTGACAGCTGCACATAAAACATTTTTGGAGCTGCATCTTTAGGCTCTACATGGTAACCATGTAGATTTCCTCCTCCAGTTTTGTTTGTTTTTTGCTTTTTGTTTTGTTGGGCATTAGGAAGAACTGGGTTAGGAATCACAGCAATATTTTTGCAGATGCCTGAATTTAACTCTAGAGAGTGGTTAAAGATTTGTTTGTGACTCACATTTAGTAAATAATTTGACATTTGTAACTAGTTTTTCCGATTAAAGTCATTGTTTTCACTCTATATAACACATGCAAGTTAAATTTTTAAGATGTATGCATATAATGTTTTTATTGTTTTATAAAAATTGTGACTTTTTTATAACAAATTTTCATACTTATACTTTCATTTAAGATCCTGCATTTACTAATTAGTACTATGTTATCCAAACACATGGATACCAGCAAAAAGAGTAGTTTTAGGAAATAGAAGACTAAACTACTATTGTAGACTGTACCAGTTTTTTCTACCATGAATAACAATAACGAGCAAATGAAGTCAATGACTACAACTTGAGAAATATGGAAACCAATTTACACTTTAATTTGTCCTTTAATTGGTTGTGCTAGTTTGTGGGTAATATTATATTGGTAATGTGATAATAAATTTTAAATATATTTTGTGTAATTATTGAGCCAATGAATAATACATCAAAAGATGCAAAACCTTCCCTAGAGTCTATGGGTGGGCAGAACAACAAATGCAGACTGGTGTGAGAGGAAAAGCTTTATGTCTTTTGGAAAGAAGGTCAAGGTCAGCCCCCACTCATCACTGTGGGTGGAATGTGACAGATCTCTCTCTCCTTCCCACCCCCTTTCTCTGTATACCTCTCACCCTCTCTTTCTCTCTCAATTAAATAAAATTAAATATCACAGAAGCAAAGTACTTGTGACACTTAACAAAGCCCTGAAGAACTAGATTTCATCTGGAATTTTATTGGCTTTCTCATCCAGAGTTGCATCTTTTAGGCCTGTGGGTAAATACAACAGTTGTGGAAGAGACTACACAACAAACTAACACAAGAATAGCAAAGTTAAGTAGGAGCATGAGTCATTTGTCTCATCTTTATATTCTCTTATTTTATTTGGAACTTTAGACAAGACTACCAGGTCATAGGTAATATATTTTTTTTAATGTTCTTCATGATTATCTTATTCCTTCAAGTTTTTGTATGTTGAAAGCTTTCCCACCATCCACATTATATGCACTTTATTGTTAATAGGTAATTATATTAAAGTGTTTGGAAATAATTTTTATTAATCATGCATTTCCACTGCAGCTTCATGGATGAATGTGTTTTGTGCCTAGTCTTAAATGGAAAGGAGTCATTTTCCTAGGTTTGCTTCAATACAGGAAGCTTGAACATTAATAAATTACTATTAGGTGACTTATTCACAATCATTTAAAATAATAAATAAAGAAGTATATAAATATGCACACATGTACACATATACACATACATACATACATACATACATACATACATACATACATACATGGAGACAGACAGAGGGAGGGAGACAGAGAATTGAGAGAGACAATTATTATTATAATTTAACACTGAAATAACCTTTACTTACTTATACACATTAGGTAATTCCAAAGAGAAATTTAGTTGCAGCTATTTTAGTATTCACATTTTTTTCCATTTAGAAAAATTTGCCCATGTGGATATTGTGATATATGCCTTTAATGTTAGCACTCAGGAGTCAGAGGCAGGCAGATCTTTGTGAGTTCAAAGCCAGTCTAATCTGCATTATGAGTTCCCAGACAGTCAGATCTACACAGAGAGAACTTGTGTCAAACAAAATACAAAAGGAAATAAAAATGAAAAATTTATTCATAACATTTATTTTATTATTTCTCTTAAGCTATTTGAAATGTGAAAGCGAATTTCTCAGCAAACCTACTGAAATTAAATACTCAGAGGTCCAAGTTACAGAATTAAAGCAAAACCCTTACATGTTAATATTTTCCTGAGTTGATACATTTTAAATCTTTCATATATTATATAAAATCAATGTAAAAATTTGAGCAAAAAATTCAGTATCGATACAACTATGTCACTTTAGATTTTAAACCTCTTTGGGCAACAACATGGAAGTTAGTTGAAACACTCTAAACCTTTTTACATGCTCTTATGATTCTTTTTTTCTCTATTATGAGATACCTTTTTGAAATTAAACTCAACAAAGATTCTTTCTCTTTTCATGGAAGAGCAATAGATCTGTAATTAAAAGACTGATATCAGAGCTCTAGAATTTAAGACTGGGAGGTTCATGAGCTTAGACACAACGGCAATTTAACACAGTTAAATCTGTGATAACTTTGGTAAATTTGATTTTTTTTTGTCAAAAATAGAATGGGAAATGTTTTTTTATTCTGTAGTTTGCCACTGCAAAAGTTTGTAATATCCCTACAAGAAAAATAAAGGAAAACTAACTAAAGGACTGTAAAAAGCAACAAACACAGTAGCAAAACATAGGACTCCAGCCTATGGAACAAAGTGTCCCACTTGTCCTTGAGACATAATTCTACAGTCTTGCACAGGAGTTCTCTTCATTATTTGAACTTGCCAGTTATCACTGTAGAATGTGTAGGATAAGTATGCTTTTGCATAGGACATGTGTTCAGTTATTAACATCCATATTATAACGTTCGCAACCATTTATGTTTCTAGCTCCAAGGATTTCATGTCCTCTTCTTGCCTTTGTAGACACCTGCACTCATGGGGTTCACATGCATGCAATCAAGACTACACACATGTCCATACATTTTAAGTATATGAATCTCTTTTTCCCTTTATCATTCTAATCTTAGTATACATGCTACTGAAGTGAGCACAATCTTTTTTTCTCAGTGCTTGAAATCCTTTCTTCTAGCTGTGTAACCTGGTTAGTGTTCTCACTGGAATGCTAGAAAGTCACCATGGTCCTTCTATGGGGCAACCTGAAGTTAGAGTAGAGCATCTTCCCAGAGAATGAAGCAGAGGTTACTGGAGCCATCAAATAAGCTTTCAATTAAGTGAAATTAAGGGAATAAAGTTCTGTTTTCTATAGTAACTATGCTACTATGCAAAGTAAAGAATAAAGGTGCATTTGCAGAGATTATTACATCTAAAACTAAAGGGACAGCTGGAGAGAGTCCGATAACGGTGGTAGCTTTCACTGAAGTGGGCATGAAAACTGCTTTCCAGTCAGGAACACATGAGCCTTCAGTAGGGAACAGGAAAAAGTACACTCCACCTTCTTGGGCCAACAAAGGAAGGAACAACTGCTTTCAATGACTCTTGGTTGTGATTCTGTGATCTTAAGATTCAGGTTCTTCCTGATCTTAAACTCGGGATAGATTTTTGAGATAAGAGGAAGGTAACCACATTTATCATTTAAATTTACAGCCCTTTTATTTTGTGACTATGAGATGGTAGACACAGTTACATTAAACATTGTCCATTCACCTTTCAGATTTGTGGATAATTGACATTGGTACCCCCTTATCCTCAAAATCCAAAACAGCTTTGTGTTTTGTTTTGTTTTGTCTTTTAACTAGCAGCAACAAGCAGTTTTAGGATTGAATGACAAATGTTTATTGTCTATTTAAAATGTAATATTGCTATTGTTTGTGTGCATATTATGTGAAGGGTGGGGGGAAAGGACATGCCACAGTGTACATATGGAAATTAGAACAATTTTGTGGGTTCAGTTTTGTCCTTTTACATTTACCTGGGTTCCAGGATTAAACTCAGACTAATAGGTTCCTGAGGCAAGGAAATCATTACCTTCTGTTCCCATGGTCGAAAGTTTGAGTTTCTCTTTGAAAACCTGCCACTGTTCCAATTTCCTAAAACTGTGCCTACCCCAACATTATTACTTCATCAAGGAGAAAGTAGGAAAATAAAGCCAGGCACACTTGAAAATTTTCTTTCAGGGAAGATTTCAAAGAATAGGTAAGAGCTCCAAACATTAGATTGAACTTAAAAGTGTAGATCTAACTGTATTCATTTGGAATGTTTCAATGATATTAAAAAAATGAATGCTGTTTCTTAGTACCATTTAAACTGAGTCTTTAACAATTTATTGTACTGAAGGGAAAACTAGGAAGTCTAGGAAATGGATTATACCATCAAACATGCTCCCCATCATTGGTGCTATGGATTGGACATAGTGTAAGGTGGAGGAGGGGGGCAGGTGAGTGTTTTAAAAAGAGTACATCAAGATAGAACCCATTATTGTCAAAATGCTCCTAGAAATATTTCTATTTTATTTTTCTCCTGGGTTTCTTGCATTGCTAAATCAGATGCTTTATTATGCTGACAGTTAGAGCTCTGAAACATGTATATTGTCTGCATATTAATCAAAATAAATCACACTGTTCTCTATTGTTCTCACTAGGCAGTGTGGCTAGCTTTATACACACAGTGGAGATCAATGAAATATCCTGTGAGTAATTAAATTTCTGCACAGCTTCTAAAAATTTGGTGAAATGTCAGTGTACCTTGATTAACAAAGATGTTTGTGCTAGTGAAATGATAGTCAATTTTAAAATTAAAACAAAGTTTGTTTTGTTTGTAAATGATTCTAACTTCAAAATGGTATCTACCATTGCTCTTTTAGTTTTTAAAGTTGTATGTTTGGGGAGTAGGGAGTTGGCTGACTGCACAAAAATGTTTTTTTTTTTTTTTTTTGTAAGCTTGAGGACCTGAGTTTGAATCCTTAGCATTCATATAAAGAAACACTTATGGTTATAAATATCTATGAAGAATGATTACCTTTAAATTTACACAGTTAATTTAAACAATAATGAAAATCATCCTTTGGTTGAATACATGTATTTAGTTGGAATAATAGATAGTCCTATCTTGAATAATGTAGTTTTTATTTCTTACTTGATTTTCCATCAATATGTGTGTGTGTGTGTGTGTGTGTGTGTGTGTGTGTGTGCGTGTGTGTGTGTGTAGATGTTGTTATTTGTGCATGGACATGTCCAGGCCAGAGGCCAGAGTCAAGTGATGTTTATTTATCACAATCCATCTTATTTTGTGAAACACAGTCTTTTATTTACTGAAGATGGAGATGTGGTAAGAGTTTTGTTTAAAAAAACAAAAAAAACAAAACAGTTATGAGAATGTTTTTGTTTAATCCCAGGTGTAAGGCTGCTTCAATTAAGACCACAGGTGTGAACTGTTAACTGCCTTGTGAGGCAAGAGGGGTGTGGTTTAGCCACCTGCAGCTCTTGAACTCTGAGGACTTGAGAGAGGGATAAAACGCCAGAGCCCCAAGGACAAGGAGCTTCAAAAAATAAAACTGAAGGGTTGGAAGGGAGGTAGAGGGATTAAGTACAGTAAAACTAAGTAGAGTGGGGGTGGGTCAATATGGCGGCGACCTACACTGACGCATTTTGAACGTGGGGGAAAAAAGAGCCATAAAAAACACAGAGTTATTGGGCACTGTGCAAAAACCGGAGGGGCTAGACCCCCCCGCCCCCGGGAACACTCACAGCTCCCAAGGGACTGTTAAAAGTCCCAGGACAAGGCTCTCCCCATCTCTCACAGACACGGAAGCCACTAAACCCGGGATTCGGGAACTTCCATTTGGAGAGGCGCCTGGTAAGATCGATCCCAACTTACAGCAGGCAGAATCAGGGTCCACTTGGCCATAGATCACTGGCCTATTGGGCTCCCCACACATCAGGTTGAACTTATAGCCACTTAAAAAACTACGCAAGATAGTGGAAGGCTTAGCAAGGACCAAACAGGGGGCTCAGCGGGTGGTCCGCAGCCGCTCGTGAAGCGGAGGGCTGAAGGTTCCGAGAGAGCACAGGAAGCTGGGAACACAAAGGCGGGCGGGAGGGGCCGAATCCCACACACTCACAGTAGCACAGCTGGGGAGGGAGCATGGCTGACAGGGCCAAATCCCTGCAAACCCATGGCAGGTCATCTGGGGAGAGAGACAGGCGTGGGCGGGGCCAGGGTCCCCTGCACCAACGGCTGAGCTGCTGGGACAAGAGGTCCACTCAGGCAGCCAGAGGATCCAGGGCTTGGGGTACCCACGGGACCTGTGACAGCGCAGACAGGAAGGGAATCAGGCACAGAGTCCAGCCCTGTGGCGAGAAGCCTAGAGAAAAACCAGAAATCGGGACCATAGCTGTATCCTGGAAAATCCAGACATATTAGGTGTGGAGCCAGACCCTGTCAGCCTCCGTGACGACAAACAAAGTCCACAGAATCTGTGCCTGGGCAAACAGGCCCATACCATCAGAACCATTACAGGCTGATAACTCAGAGTGCAACATAGGGAAGTCTGAATTGGGAGCAGTGAAAAAATCCTGGTCCATTACTTACAACCTGGGAATAGGCTGCACCAGCTCACAGTTCTTCAGGAGATTAAAACCACAGTGACCTTGAAATCCCCCTGTAAGCAACGACAGGTAGCCAAGTAACTCGTCCCCTGCACCAAATCATCCACTGTGGTTCCAAGCACAGAAAACAGACAGCGAAACGCATCCAATGGCGAAAGGCCAAAAAAAAAAAAAAATTGGAAATCAAGGAATTATCACTCCAACAAAGCAGAATCATCCTAGCTCATCCAATTCGGATGACCA
>CAJQZJ010034151.1:2730319-2777850 GCA_907164525.1 Lophiomys imhausi | reverse complement strand
TGTGTGTGTGTGTGTGTGTGTGTGTGTGTGTGTGTGTGTGTGTGTGTATTCAGTAACAGCTAGTGAAGAAAGAAAGGAGTCATAAATTTGAATTAAACTGGAGAGGGGCACATGTGAGAGTTTGGAGGGAGGAAAAGGAAAGGAGAAATGTAACTATAATAAAAATCTCAAAAGTAAAATAAAAAGAAAAACATATACATCTAGAATTCAATAGTGACAATTCAAACCCACATTTTAGTTTAAGTGAACTGAGACTACTCAAGGAAGCTAGTATATTAATACAATACTTTCACCTTCAATAACCCAGAACTTCAAAGAACCTGACTGACTGTCCCTAGGTAAATGGATACACTATGATAAACTGAGCATTGTAATATCTCTCAGCAATAAACACAATAAACTATTTATATCAACATGGATTTGGATGCCTTATAGAGGTGTACAAAGTATACAGAATCCATATAAAAACAAAAGCATATTCTGTTTGGTTGCAATCCTACACTATTTTGTAAAATGCAAGCTAACCTAGTGTAATAACAAGTGCTGTAGGGGAGACATAAAGCTGAGAGGAAGAGATCATCCAAGGTTAGAAGGAAACATTGAGGGTATTGGGTATGTAAACATGCATTTGGTGACTAGTGAATGCACATAAGTCAAAATTAGTCCAATTATGATTTTATGGCAATTATACCACAAACAAGTTGATAAAAATAAAAAAGTATAATAAGAATAATAACAACAACAACAACAACCAAGATCATGTTTGTCAAAATAGACAGCTCTGGAAACTTGAACTTTTTATGATATAATTTAATTTTTTCTATTACTCTTAAGTCTTGAATTCTTGCTCTCTTGTTAATCGCCTTAAAATTTTCCCTACAATTCCTATGCATATAAGCTTGAAACACACTTAAAAATAATGTGCAAACAAATTATAGCACGAACTTTATCATTTTGTCAATATCACACCATAAAACACAATGTGCAAGCATGTGGAAAGGTGGTAATGGTTCTTCAGAAAGCACATGTATAAAAATAAGCTCAAAGACTTATTATTATAAAATTATAGAAGTACATGCATTTATACAGCTATATCACAATGCAATATGCTACTCATTTACATTGAAGGGTACTAAAGATTTTACTTCCTTATTTAGCCAGCCTGAGAAGATTTTCTGGCTGTTTCTTTTTTTCTCTCACATTAAAGTAATTTATAAAAATGTAGATTTAGAATTTCATGCTAAAAATCTATAAACTTTGCACATAAAAGCAACTACAGTAGCAATTTCTTCAACAAAGCCATAAAGCATATGAGTCACATGACTTTCCTGAAATAGATTCTAATAGCTACCAGAATGTACAATACCCTTTCTGGAAATATGCCACAAATGTATCTGAAATTTTTTGTATTTATTCATTTATTTGTTTGTTTATTTGTTTATATATTATAGTTTTTGGGGAGAGTAATGTGTGGTCTGTGTGTGATGGTATGTGCATATGCTGTGTGATTGTGGGTTTGTGGGTGGTGTGTGTGGAGTGTTTATGTGTTTGTAGTATGTATATGTGTGTGTGTTGTGTGGGGGATGTGGTGTGTACGTTTATGTAGTGTATATAGTGTAAATGTGTAGCGTGTATGGTATGCACATGTGTGTGGTATGTTTGGGAGTGTGGTGTGTATGTAGTGTGTGAGTGTGTGTGTATTATATGTGTGTGTACAGTGTGTTTGGTATGTGTCTGTGTGTGTAGTGTGTGTTTATGTATGTGGTAAGTATATATGTGTGGTGTGTGTGTGTGTGAGTGTGGTATGTGTGTGATAGTAGTGTGTGTATGTGTGTCTATGGGTGTATCTGTGGATAGGAATTTTAATTCGGAACATGGCTGCTATGGCAAGAGTTAATATCCAAAGACCTTTTAGTTCTGTGTGATCTACCTGGAATACAGACATACATTTAAAAAAATTATTTATTTTTCAAGTTACATCTTGATCAAAGTCCTCTCCCTCCTCCCTTCCAAGTCCTACCCTCTCTCCCTTCCTTTTCCCCATCTCTGTCCTCTCTTTCTCCTCCAATGAGGGGAACTCCCAAACATATCAGACCCCTCAGTTCATCACTCACATCAGGGCTAAGAGATTCCTCTTGTACTAGAGTTTCATATGGCCACCCAGCCCAGCTAGGGTGAGTTGTTCCACCAACAAGCAATACCGTCCATGACTCGCTGCTGGGTGGTGATTTTTCTTGGATAATTATCCTGAGTTCCTGTTTGTTTGGATTTGTGAATTATAGGATGGTTGTCCTGTGTTATATAGTTAATATCCACATAGGAGAGTAAATACCATGTGTACTTTTTTTCAGGGCAGACATTCCTTTAATCCCAGGAGACAGAGGGATGCAGATCTCTGAATTCTAGTCAGTTCTGTTCAGATAGTTCAGTTGTATCAGTGAGTTGAGAGGCCGTGCAGTGGAGTTGAGTTTGTGGAAGTTCAGTTTATAGAATTCAGAAGCAATTTTTACAGGGAGAGTTTCATAGAGACAGGTTGAAGAGAGAACAATCTAGACACAGGTGAAGACAGAACAAGCCAGAGAATGAGAAGGAGCCAGAAGGTTAGAACAGATTGCTAGAGATAGTTTGAGACCAAGCAGGGCAATTCAATCAGAAGCTGAGAACCTGAGAAAAACTAGATTAAATCACTCAGCTGGGAGAGGAGTTTGGGCACAAACAGATGAATTGAACCAGCCAGCCAGATTTCAGAGAGAACTAGAAAGAGTGAGCTTATTAAGCAGTAAGTCTCAGAGGCTGACATGTTCTAGGTCTAGATTAGACTGTACAGAGGCAGGAAGCTTCCAGGATTAGTCCTAGGTTAGTAGACTGAGGCAGAAAGCTTCTGAGACAATTCCAAAAGGCAAATAAAAGATACGTGTGTGTGTGTGTGTGTGTGTGTGTGTGTGTGTGTGTGTGTGTAGTGTCAGGGTTGTTTTTTGTGGTGTCTGTGTACATGGTTGTGTGTGGTTGTATGTATGTGTGTGTGTTGTGTGTGTGTGTGTGTGTGTGTGTGTGTGTGTGTGTAGACTCTGCATGTGTGTTAGAGGACAACCTGAAGGAGTGGTCATCTCCTTCCACCACATGGGTCTTGAGATTCAACTTAGGTCATTAGGTTTAGCAGCACATTCCTTTACCTGTGGAGCCATCTTGCTAACTCTATGTGATTTTTTTTTCCTTTTTTGTGATAGGTGACTATCATATATCATTACTATAAATAGTACTTAGTAGAAAATATCACGACCCTTCACAAATTTGACTTTACCTTGCATCTAAAAAGATATGACACCTCAAATTTCTTGGTAAAATATAAATGCAACACAAATTTTGGCATATTGCAATTAAAAAGTCATCCTGGATAAATTTATGCATTCATTAAAATGTATAACTATCAAATAATAAGTTTATTTATTATCAGCAGTGATTAGCATTTTCAAGGCATAATCTAAGTTCTTTCTAGGTATTGATTCTCTTGGTCCTCATTAAACTGTACTATAATGAGAAGGAGCACTATTATTCCTAACTCAGCAGAAGCAGACTTTTGCTCAGAGAGGTCATTTTTAAGGGGCTACAAGAGGTAGAGTCATGTTCTCCACATTCTGTTCACATATTCAAAGCCTAACCATTTCTAATATGAGGAGAGGATTTATCGATTAATTGGCATTATTTAAGGCATACCCAGTGAAGGGAAAAATGTGATCTAAAGATAAACATAAAAATTTGAAGTTCACATAGAGAGGTACACAGAGAGAAGACCATGTGAAGAAGAGGCTGAGGCTGTGAGCAGAAAACAGAGGCCAAGGATCATCAAAGTGTAAAGGAAAATGGCCAGGTCAGTGGCAGTTGCAAAAATCAATTCTGCTTACCTTGATGGCTCCGAAGAAATTTTTTCAGCAAATCCCTTGGTTTTATGCTTGTAGACCCAAGAACTAAGTCGTAGATTTCTCCTGTTAAATATCCTGGTTTACACCTTTGTGATGACCACTGGTGCAAACAAGTACAGGAATGCAATCCAGACAGCCAGCCCCACAGTGTACTTTGCTATGCATTTTCATTACATGTGCATTATATTCCAAGTATGTGCCAGAAAGGCAAAGATCTATGTTCTAAAATGGAAACATAGAAGCGAAACTAGCAGGAAGTAATTACAGAGGGACGCATGCAGATGGGTACTACAGTGTACATGATAACCTCAGTAAACACTGAGGAAGAAAAACAGAAGGAAAAAATAAAGGCTGAAACAAAAGAGAAAGTGAAAATTGCTTTAAAAAAGAACTTCACTTATTTTTCAAAAGTGTATAATACTTTAGCTCTGCAAGTATTCTGGAATGATAGGAAGTCAAATAAACAAATGAGAAATGAATTTTGTTGAAAAGCCAGAACATGGCCAGAGTTACAGTAAATTTCCTCTGTCACAAAATAGCTGCCACAAATAACCTTATACATGGCTGATTTGAGATTTCAGTTCAATTGCCCTGAAAAAAGTCAATGGCCTCCTCAAGCACCTTACATCTAAAAAAATAACTTGCTCTGAGAAATATGATGTATCAAAAAAAATCATTAACATTTAGTGGTGCCAAAAAGAAGTCTAAAACAAATGCAATGTTTATTGTTGTTTTGGATTTCATTTACTTTGCCTTGGGAGACAAGTGAATATATTCTCACTGAAAGTGTTGGGATCCTTTCTTTTTAAGATAAGCCAATTGTTAAAAAAATGGTTACCACATCTCTGTCAGGAATTTGGATAATGAACCTACCCTGCTACCATTCTGGAGTGGTAAGGACAGCGATGCTGCAGACTTAAGAGACAGTGGTAAAATGTATTTTTCAAAAACAATACTGCTGTCCATAGTTTGATTGTTATGCTAATGATGCATGCAAAATCTAACTCAGGGATTAGCTCTCCATCACTCAGCTGGATTCAGACATATGACTGAAATCTCCAGCTCATCTACAGGCTCCATTTATTCCAGGTATTCCTATTCCTATGGCTATGTTGATCTCAGTCAACCAGGAAGCTTTCCAAACCCTACGGCTGTGATAAGAGATTTTGTTTCTTAGAAAAACCCAGCTATGTGATGTGAATATTTTTTATTATAATCCCAGGTGTGGGATATAGTGGTGGTTCAGTTTTCCACAGCTGTTAACTATAACTCTCTTGTGCTCTAGCAGGGGTGTGGTTTAGCCAGCTGCAGAGAGTAAATTCTGAGGACTTGAGAGAGGGGTATAAATGTTAAAGCCCAGAGAGGGACAGGGTCACTCTGAAGAAGAGGCTGCTGCTCTCCATGCTAGTGATTCAACCCCACCCCCCACACTGTTGCTGGTTCATTCTGCTCCTGTGTTTGGTATTGCTGTTTTGCTGGACTGCTGTATACCCTGACTACTGAGATTGGTATTGCCCAAAGAATCAGACAGCCTGATTCAGCAGGAAGTAGTTCAAAGAGACCTATGTCCCTTTCCCCTCTAACCTTTGTCTCATACCTAGTGTTGGGAGTTGGAAAGAATAAGGGTTGGAAGGGAGATAGAGATTTAAGAACCATAAAATAGAATAGAGTGATAAACAAAATAAAAGCCACATATGACTCTGCTGATCTCAATTGACCAAGAAGCTGCCTTTGTTTGCAAGTCATGCCTGCAGCTTTCCCAAGCACATGTGGCTTGCTTGTAGTCCCAGAGACTGTTGGAATGCTACAACTCTTCTGGATATTGGTCTGCTGTGACTTGACTTCTATGACAAGTAAGTGGTCTGTGTGGCTTCCAAGGCTATTGATTATATACTTCACATCTATGTAGATCCGTTGTTATCTCAATGATCTGGCTTTCTGTGCATCTGATTAGCACCATTAGCGATCATACACATGGCATATACCCCTTGGAGCAGCAGATATGGAGGACCTGTGCCCACCTTAATTATGCCTAGGAACCTTGCATGGCATTTAGCCTAAGGATTTTGAGGAACATCTCTCTTGAACAAAAGATGACCAAGTGCTGCAGTCCAACTGGCACTTTTTTGCTGTTTTCATCAAGATGAAATGCCCTTCCATTGACCTTCCCCTGAATCTTCAAGTTTTATATCATCTAATTAGCCAATAGACCTTGAAATGTCTGGTTATTTCCCCGAAGAAGTTGTTGCAACAGAACATAGCCAGACTTTTTCCAGGAAGGACTGGGGGAATTGACTCTACATGTTTGTCATAGCAACAAATGTTCTTTTCTTTCTAAGAAACCAGTCACTTTTTCCTTTCTAGATTTGAAAAGAAGATTATTGTGAGAAATTAGGATATTTTGACATTGTTTTGAGGAAATAACCTCAGTTTTCTGCTCATCTATTTTTCACCAATTTTAATTATATACTAAACAATACCATTACTGACCATAATAGTTAATATTAGTGGTTGGTTTCCTGGGATTTAGAAACTTAAATAAAGCAACAGTAAAGCACACCTCTGAGTTTTGTATAAAGGATATTTTTAGAGATTAGCTAAGTAGCCAGGGATAACACATCTTGAATTTTGATGCCACCTCACAGAAGCTTAGGATCTGGGTAAAATTAAGTGTAAAAGAGAAAACAAACAAACAAACAAGCAAGCAAAATAAATACCTCTAGCAAATACATCAAACACTACTCACTCTGCATACTGGGAACCATGATGTGAACTGGTGTTTGCCACCATTATCCTCCTCGGCACTTATGACTGGACTGAAGTCACATATATAAGTTTTCCTTGTGTAACTTGCTTTTCTTGGGCTTATTAGTGTATTAGATTTCCATACATATTGCTAACTGAAAATCACAGGACCATTTCCAGTCTGTTGATCTAGCCTTCTTGCTTATCTTGCTATTAAAAGACACACTGTCTCCTTGGATTTTATTCATATGGGATGCTGGTTTTCTTAGTTACCAAGTGAGTCCAGTTGTGTCATAACCTCTTCTACTAGCATACAGAGAAAAGCCACTGTTACACTTCTCAACAAGCTTGTATTCTCCTCTTTCCAGAATACTACCCATTGCACAGGCAAAGTTAATGCTCCTTGGCCTCATCAAGGAACATACACAGCTGTTGTGTATTTAATATCATGTAAAGCCTTTTTAGCATTTCCTACATTTCCGGACTCTTGTTTTTTTTTTATTTTTATTTCTTCTAGTCATCTAAAGCCATTTTGGAATCTCTACTAAACTTGAAGCATGCCAAACAATTTTCTAACTTCAATCGATCTGTAACAGGAACATATTAGAAAACTGGCTCTAGACTTTGCCCAGATAATAAACTCATATATCCACATGCAGATTTTCCATGTGGATTTTTTTCTTATTCAGTGTTCAACCTCTTTATGCATCACCCAAACACACTGTTCTGGACACCTGTTTTGATTATGCCAGTCCTTGAAGTGAATTTAAGATAATTCTTTTACTGTACATACTAAGAATTATAAATTGTATTGAACATAAGGAGTGATAAATTTTGAGAATAATAAGAGAAGAAAAATGTTACCTTCTAATATCTTGATTTGCCACCTTCCCATGATATTTAAAAGGCATTGATGGAGAAATATCATCACCATTCTAAAACGGGGAAACTGAACTTTCTGCTGAACAAGAGAGTTCATAGGAAATTTGAAATTCAGTGTCATTAGTTCCCATTTGTTACTTCCAAGGACTCTACTAATGGGGAAAATATTTCCTTATTAAGACATAAGTTCAGCCTCCTTTGAATTAAATTTACAGAAGTTAACTCTTAAGTTCCAAATCATCAAATGCAACACTGTTCTATTTTTCTTTTGCTTCTCACTTTTATTTGTTTGTGTGTTTGTATGTATATATGTACATGTGTGGAGGGCATGTGTTTGTCTATGTGTATATATTTGTGTGTGTATACATTTTTTGTGTATATCTGTGTATGTTTATATGTGTATGAATCTGAGAAATTGAATGTGTGTGTATATGCATGTATGATGATGTTGTCTGTGTGACAAATCACGTACAACAAATTATCTTTAGCAATATTGTGGCTTATGTTAAAAAATGACTGCTATCAAAAAGTTACGATAGAAAATAATTGTTTTGATATAATATATAAAATATTATTTTTCAGATGCTTGGTACTATTTCATATAAAACACGTAAAGCTGTTTAAATTAGTTATATAGCAATGCCTATTTAATATAGTGTCACTCTTCTGTTGTTATTTTTCCTTCCTTCTTTCCTTTGGTTAATTGAGAAAAATAATTTTAGTGAACATTTTTATTTAAGTTGCAGACCATTACATCAAAGAATTCTAGGCAGCAGGAACTTGAAGAAGCTAGTCGTATTAGGAGACTGGGACCGGGAGGGGTGGAGAGAGGGGACTGTGATGGAGATGTAACTTGAAGTAATAAATAAATAAATAAACAAACAAAAAGAGTAGAGAAAATTTAATTCATGCTTGTTTGTCATCAGCTTGTTTTCCACTCTGCTTCAGGAATGTCTCCATCCACCTTTGGCCACAGGGCTTCCTTGAAATCGAAAGAACATTATCTTTTTTTTTTTTTTTAATTTATTTTTTATTTCTTCAAGTTACATCTCAAACACAATCCCCTCCCTACTCCCCCGTCCAGTCCCACACTCCCACCCTCTTCACCCTCAACACCTCACCTCTTCCCCCCCCCCTTTTTTAAGTTTAAGGTATATATTTTTTCCCCCACAACAGCTCCCCCTTTCAGTCCAACACATGGTTCTTTGTCTTATAACAATAAATACAATACAAAACAACAGAAATAATTAGGCCACAATTATGAGAGTTATATGGCTTAGCATACATTCCCAATGTCCAGTCCATATGTATTTGGCACTTGACTTTAATGTTCTACTATCTAACCATCTCCATGAGTTTAAAGTTCTATATCTCACTCAGCTTTCATACTAACTTGAATCACAATTTTTTTTTTATAAATACTTTATTTTTTTTTCTTCAAGTTACATCTCAGTAACAAACCCCTCCCTATTCCCCCTTCCTAACCCGCCCTTCCACCCTCTTCCCTCCAGAGGTTTCCCCTTTCAGTCCAACAGCTGGTTCCTTTTCTTATAACAGTAAGTATTATACAAAACAATAGATATAAATATGCCACATTTATGAGATTAAATTGGCCCAGTATACCTTCCCAATGTTCAGTTTATACCTATTTGGCCCCTGACTTTAACATTCTACTATCTACCCAACTCCATGAGTTTAAAGGTCTATATGTGACTCAACATTCATACTATCTTGCAACACACTTTTAAGAGTATCTTCTTAGATCTATAACACCCTCTTGATTCCTAAACAGTTCAAAATTTAACTATAAGATTCTATCTGTCTATTCTTCAACCACCTCAGAGACCTGAGAGTGATAAATATATTTGCTTATATAGGAAGTGCAGAGCCTGCAGCTTCCAAAACTAAGAAAGAACATACCAGTAACTGCCTGGACAGTTCCCATTTTCTCTCCATACATTCCAGCATCAATCTTCAGCCTTTGGGTCCTGTTTCTCTGACAGACATTTGTTGTAGAGCAGGGATTATGAAGGACTTACCTACCCTGTCTTGGCAGAGTTAGGCTGTCGACTTCCCTGCTACCAAGTTTTGTCCTTTTTGGACAGCAGTCTGTCTGCAGTTTGTGCAAGGGGTTTTTTCATGCCAAGAGAAAGGCTTGCCACTAAATCAACCATCTTACAGTGGAGGTTCTTCGATGCTTATCTTCTACTTGGAGTAGAATAGGGGGTGCTGTCAGGCGCTGATATGTCTCGATATCAAAAAAAAATCTTGATTTAAGATAACATCTTTGAATGCCATATTCTGCAGATCTCTAGGGGTTTTTGAAGATGCCCTAACCATCTCTTGTATTTAGATAAGCAAATGTTGCTTGTCTCTTAGCAACTTGATTACTGGGTAGTTTAAAGAATATCTGTGATAGACTGTCATAGTAGCTAACAAAGAGACAAGTTTGCATGACTAGGAGTATGTTTTAACTATCCTAGACCGTTTTAGACGGTTGGTATCAAGTGGTCAGAGCTTCACAATTTATTTTTAAGTATCTCTAGGTATGATACCATTGGGAAGCATTATCTTTAAATTTGTATCAATATACAAAGATCTATTCAATTGTGGTTAAATATACTCTTAATTATGTATCAATATACCAAGATCAATGCCACTAAACCAGCTACATAGGCGGGGAAAAAAGAGCCATAAAAAACACAGAGTTACTGGGCACTGTGCAAAAACCGGAGGGGCTAGACCCCCCCCCCCCGGGAACGCTCACAGCTCCCAAGGGACTGTTAAAAGTCCCAGGGCAAGGCTCTCCCCATCTCTCACAGACACAGAGGCCACTAAATTGAATCACAATTTTAAAAACATCTTTTTAGATCCAGAACACACTCTTGATTCCTAAACAACTCAAATTTTAACTATGAGACTCTAGCTATCTGTTCTTCAACCACCTCAGAGACCTGAGAGGGATAAATATAACTGATTATGTAGGAAGTGCAGGGCCTGCAGCTTCCAAAACTAAGAAATGTCATACCAGTTCCCATTTTCTCTCCATATATTACAGCATCAATCATCAGTTGTTTGGCTCCATTTCTCTGACAGACATTGATTGTAGAGCAAGAATTATGAAGGACTTGCCTACCCTGTCTTGGCAGAGATAGGCTGTCAACTTACCTGCTTCCAAGTTTTGTCCTCTTTGGACAGCATTCTGTCTACAGTTGAAGCAAGGGGTTTTCTTGCCAAGAGATAGGCTTGCCACTAATTCATCCATCTCCCACTGGAGATTCTTCGATGCTCATCTTCTTCTTGGAGTAGAATAGGGGTGCTGTCAGGAGCTGACATGTCTCAATATAAAAAAATCGTTAGTTAAGAAAACATCTTTGAATGCCATATTCTCCAGATCTCTTGAGGTTTTTAAAGATGCCCTATCTATCTCTCATATTAGATAAGCAAATGTTGCTGGTCTTTGCAACTTGATTTCTGATTAGCTTAGAAAATAACTGTGATAGACTGTCATAGTACCTAACAAAATGACAAGCTTGCATGGCTATTAATTTGCATTTCTTAATTATCCTAAACAGTTTATGACAGTTGGTAGCCAAAGGCCGAAATTTCACATTTCATATTTAAGCATTACTAGGTACAATACCTTTAAAAACCATTACCCTTAATTTTATAACAATATACAAAGATCAATACCAATGTGGACAAATACAATCTTAATTTTGCCCTTAATTTTGTATCAATATACAAGGGTCAATACCATTGTGTCCAAATATAATAGTAATTTTGTATCAATATTTAAAGATCAATACTGATGTAGCCCCATACAATCTTTATTTTGCATTAATATACAAAGCTCAATACCAATTTAGCCAAGTATAATATTAATTTTGTATCAGTATACAAAGGTATAAGAGCATATTCAATAATCTGTCCTTTTTTCTTGGTTGTTCCTATATTATGTCTATGTCCCATTTTTTTCTCAAGTCTGTTCACTCCTACATAGGAGAGAAAGAAGGATACAGAAAAAAAAAAGAGAGAAGTCCCTGGTTAAAAATGTCAGTAGAATCATTTGATGTTCAGTCCTTTTCTGCTCAGCTATTTAAATGTCCTAAGAAGTTCATAGACAGAAGCTGAACTTCAGGGCTTTACTGGAGTTCTGGATGGGGCAGTCTGTGGAGCAGAACAATCTTAGCAAATTTGAGTTTTTGTGGTTGTAGACTTTTGAGGAAACAGCTATTGAGGAAGTCTGCAAAGCTGGATCATCTGGGCTACTTGTCTTCTTTGGTGTCTGATCTGTTTTCTTCTGAGGTTTCGTTGTCTAGTTGTCCCTGGATTCCTTGGGTGGATGCTTTAAATCTCCTGGAAAGATAAGAACAGAGTCCTGCCCTAATCCTAACTCTGGGACACTACCTTTTTTGGGGGGGAAGAGGGGGTCAGGTAATATTTTTCCTGGAGCAAATTTAGTTTAAAGCTACTTACAAAAGGCATGCTGAAATTCAAACAAATTGTCCTTTGAGATCTCAAAATATATACACTAAAGGTTTGTTTGACTCTAAATATCAAAATAATTTCTTCTTTAATTTGAATTGAAAGATAATACTTTATATATTGTCAAGAACTTTATCTTTATACAATATATTCACTTTCTGAGGAAGGAAGGCACACTCTTTCTTTAAAAACATTTTGGAAATTTGGATTTAATATGAGAACATTAGTGGGATTCCTATAACAGTTTAATAGACAGTTGTGGAATCAGAATTAACATGATAAATAGTCCTACTTCGTTTTAAGAAGTACAATAAAAATAGTATATCTTACTAGTAGAATGGGATGATTTTAGTTGTTAATATCCAAGTAAAGAACAAGAGACATCCAGCTCTAAGTAATTAGGTTACTGCAGTTCTCTCTCTCTCTCTCTCTCTCTCTCTCTGTCTCTCTTCTCTCTCTCCCTCCTCCTTCCCCTCTCCAATCTCTATGTATGTGTGTGTTCATTGTTTTATTTCTCTTTGAACTTTGTATCTCTAACTCTTTCTTGAAGTAAAATTCACATGTACCCTTCCAATTTGACTCACTGTCAATTTCTGTTTAAGATCTCTTAATTCAAATACTTTATATTACCCAAACTGATCATTAATTCTCCTATCTTCCTCAAGACTTTTAAAAATATCCTAGCTGGATTTATTATCAGGCACACCTTCAACATTGAATAATTTTGTATTCTACAACTTTTATGTAGAAAACAATGTATACCTTACTTCTGTATACCTATCATTTATCTTTCACTTCTTAATACCTTAGAAGAAATCCAGTCATTCACATGTAATTTATTCCATACTTACTGATTTTTATTTATCATTTTTGGTTCACTAAGCACTTGCTGAATGATTACTTGATTATTATATTTTGGGTAGAATAATTACATACTAGGTGCTCAAAGGTAGAAAAAGAAAACAAAAGTGTTAGGTTCTAGCATCAATGTGGTACAAACATTTATAAAATATGATTCAGATATAGGAATGCACAAAATAAGGTGAGTCATACAGGTTGTGTTGATAATTTTTTGTTAATTATCATGTTATATTACTTGCTGTTATTGTTTTAATTTTAAAACTTTATATATAGTGTTATTTAGATGAAAAAAATATACCTAGTAAGGATTCAAAGTGTGCCTTAACAGATTTTTAACAGTACTTAATTGTCTGTGGTCATATTTTGTTTTGTTCTTTTTTATTGTTGCCTTATTTTGTTTTTCTAAGTTTAGTACCAAAAAATTCATTATAATTTCTCAGAAAAAAATACAGATTGTTAACAAATTTGATAATCCCCTAGCTGATTAAGTGACTACCACAGAACTTTTATGTGAAACAAGAGTAGAAAATGTAATGAGACCAGAGAGTTAGTTGTCACTGAGTGATTTATGTCTTCATTCCTTATCACCCTTATAGAGTGTCTTGTCATTTCTCTTGTGGATTCAGTTGATGTGTTAGAAGGGCAAAGTTGATGCACATGTATACTAGTCAGCCAAACCCAAGATCCCAAGTGGAGGCCTGAAACCGTGAATACTACTGAACCCTGTCAGTAGCATTTTTTTCTTTACATATATATCTAATATGATATTCTTGTTCCTAACTGCTACCTACTCCTAAGAGTAGATTTAGAGGTCATCCTGTAGCACTATGTGGAGATGCATAATCTTTAGAGGTTGGCACATGTTGCCAAGAATCAACCCATGGGGAAATGGAGGACACTTGAGTGTGATATTAAGACCTCACTTCTTTCTCTTTCTCTATTTGATCACAGGTTCCAACTTAACTGATATTTCTAAGTCTTAAAACGTTAAAAACAACAACAACCTTTAATTTTGTATCAATATACAAAGATCTATTCAATTGTGGTTAAATATACTCTTAATTATGTATCAATATACAAAGATCAATGCCTATGTAGTCCAATACAATCTTAATATTATGTCCATATACAAGGGTCAATACAATTGTGGCCAACTATAATCTTAATTTTGTATCAATATACAAAGATCAATACCGATGTAATCCAATACAATCTTATTTTTGCACAATAAACAATGGTCAATACCACTTTAGCCAAATATACTACTAATTTTGTATCAATATACAAAGGTATAAGGGCATATTCAATAATCTGCCCCTTCTTCTTGGAACTTCCTGTGCTATGTCTATGTCTCATTTTTCTCAAGCCTATGCACTCCTACATAGGAGAGGAAGAAGGATACAGAAAAGGAAAAGTAGGAAGTCCCTGGGGCTAACCTCCAAAACCCATTAAACAGGACCATTTATCAGCTTGTAATCTCTTTCCCTAAATATCAGAGTTTTCAGTTATCCTTCAAATAACCAAAAAGAAGGGCAGAGAAACACCTTCCCCACCCTCTGGGCATGGGGCGTCGCTCTCTTAAAGTGACTTCCTGCTGATTTGGGTTGTAGTAGACCTGTTTGGGGCCCGAACCCAAATGGAAAAAATGGTTAAAAATGTTAGTACACTCCTTTTATGTTCAGTCCTTCTGTTCTCATCTGTTTAGATGACCTAAGGGTTTTGTAGGCAGAAGCTGACCTTGCAGGCTTCACTGAGGTTCCAGCCAGGGCATTGTGTAGAGATGAACGGTTCCAGCCACATTGGATTGCCGTGGTTGCAGGCCCCTGATGGAGACAGCTATTGAGGAAGTCTGCCAGGCAGACTCAACTGGGTCACTCGTCCTCCTTGGTGCCTGATTCTGCTCTCTGCCGAGGTTTCCGCTGTCCAGCCGTCCCCGGGCTCCCCTAATGGACGCTTCGATTCTCCTGGAAAGATAAGAACAGAGCCCTGACCCAATCCCAACCCTGGGACCATTACCCTCTTTTTTTTTTGGGTGGGGGGCTAGGTAATACTTCTCCTGAAGCAAATTTGGCCTTCCGACAACATACAAATTGTTATCTTTCAATCCGGGTTAAAGAAGAAATCATTCTGCAAAATTAAAGGTAATGCTTCCTAATGGTATCATACCTGGAGATACTTAAAAATAAAATGTGAAGCTCTGACCCCTTGATACCAACCGTCTAAAAGGGTCTAGGATAGTTAAGTAAAACAAACTCCTAGTCATGCAAACATGTCACTTTGTTAGCTACTATGACAGTCTATCACAGATATTCTCTAAACTACCCAGTAATCAAGTTGTTAAGAGACAAGCAACATTGGCTTATCTAAATACAAGAGATGGATAGGGCATCTTCAAAAACCCCAAGAGATCTGCAGAATATGGCATTCAAAGATGTTATCTTAAATTAAGATTTTCTTTTTTTTTGATATCGAGATATATCAGCTCCTGACAGCACCCCCTATTCTACTCCAAGTAGAAGATAAGCATCGAAGAACCTCCACTGTAAGATGGTTGAATTAGTGGCAAGCCTTTCTCTTGGCATGAAAAAACCCCTTGCACCAACTGCAGACAGACTGCTGTCCAAAAAGGACAAAACTTGGTAGCAGGGAAGTCGACAGCCTAACTCTGCCAAGACAGGGTAGGTAAGTCCTTCATAATCCCTGCTCTACAACAAATGTCTGTCAGAGAAACAGGACCCAAAGCCTGAAGATTGATGCAGGAGTGTATGGAGAGAAAATGGGAACTCTCCAGGCAGTCACTGGTATGTCTTTTCTTAGTTTTGGAAGCTGCAGGCCCTGCACTTCCTATATAAGCAGTTATATTTATCCCTCTCAGGTCTCTGAGGTGGTTGAAAAATAGACAGCTAGAGTCTCATAGTTAAATTTTGAGCTGTTTAGGAATCAAGAGGGTGTTATAGATCTAAGAAGATACTCTTAAAAGTGTGTTGCAAGTTAGTATGAATGTTGAATCAGATATAGACCTTTAAACTCATGAAGATGGTTAGATAGTAGAATGTTAAAGTCAGGGGCCAAATATGTATAAACTGGACATTGGGAAGGTATACTGGGCCATTTAACTCTCATAAATGTGGCATATTTATATCTGTTGTTTTGTATAGTATTCACTGTTATAAGAGAAGGAACCATCTGTTGGACTGAAAGGGGAAACTTCTGGGGGGAAGAGGGTGGAAGGGTGGGATAGGAAGGGGGAATAGGGAGGGGTTTGTGACTGAGATGTAACTTGAAAAAAAAAAATAAAGTAATTTAAAAAAAGCAAAAAAAAAAAAACCAACAACAACAACAACACAAAAAACAAATTAAAAAACCCCGCAAAACTTGTGTTTTTGGAATACCCTACAATATAGCTTGGAATGACATAAGAACATTCAATTCCGTTTTTCTACTAATTTCATATTTAGCCACAGAATGCATCAATCAATCAGTTCAGAAACATCTATTGAACATTCCTGCCAGGCATTCTAGTCGTCCCATAGAGCACTGGATAGCTTAAAGTCATCTTTAGCAGATAGGTAGCTTTAGGAACTGTTAAGCCCATAAATATGAGTAAAGGCAGACAGAATTTCTTATGCAATTTTCATATTTCCTTGGCTGTAGAACAACAATCATGGTTTAATTCCAGGATTTAATGTTGTTTTAACTTGATTGCTTTTTGCTTATGGTGAAAGCAATCAACAATATAGACCTAAATAAAGACCCATGAATCTATGTATAAAAATACAATCTTACAGAACAGAAATAAAATTTTTGAAGAATGCAATTTTCTAATTTGTGTATAATAAAAATAAAGTTATAAAAGCATGAGGTCATAAAATAAAAATTACAAGTTAAGAAACAAATATTTTTTTCAATAGCATTTGAAAATTTCAAGGAAATACTAACTAAAGCTATATTAACACCCTACTTATTTATTAATTATAGGGTCATAGGACTTAATAATTAAATATTACTATATAATGTGTTTGTGAAATTCAATTAAATATTTAAAACTTTTAATACAATGACTTCCTAAAAATTACTTTAAATTTAACAATGGAGAAGTATCTCAAAATGTTAGAGAAAAAGTTACTTCACAAACAATTCTATGTTCTTGGTCACTTCAAAGATAATATTCAAATTACTGCCTAAATAACATAGAAGCCAGAAAATGTCTCTCTTTAACTGGTTTAAAGTTAGACTCCTATACCTCTTGTTAGTATAAGTTGTTTAAGGTTAGATCTTCTTATACTATACCTCTTATATAGTAAAATATCTTGAAGTGAATTGATTTTAAATATGATATATACTTTTATAAAAAAGAATTAAAATAAAATATCATTCTAGAGGTCTTTGTCTGGATAGTACCTAAAATGTGACTTTCTTTAGAATAAAGTGCTATAGATTAATGAAAAAGTGAACCAGAGATGATGCCAGGTTGGATAAAGGTGGAGACAGCCATTAATAGATTTTCAAATAAGAAATAAAAAGGAGAATTACAAAGCCCACTTAGTGCAAGACACACATGCAAGTTAAATCTTTTGTTCTATCTTTAAAAGGATATCAATATTTGACAGTTTCACCAGGAACAAGGGAAAGACCAAGAAATAGATTCTGCTCACAGTCTCTAGAGAAGAAATAACATGAGTAGCAACATAGAAACTTCTAGACTCTCGAAACATGAAAGAACCAATATTTGTTGTTTTGTGCCCCTCAGCTTATAGTAATTACCTTTAGGGGCTTTAAAAAAATCAAACCTCATATGTAACTGAGAAGGAATTCTCACATTTTTGTATTTGTTCTTTTATTTTTGGTATCTTATGATTAATTATTTATCTGATATTTCAAAACTTTTGGAATACAAAGATTGCATTTGCTTTGCTAAGAATCTAAGTATTTTGCTACCTATTCGATTTAACTATCTTAGCTAAAGGAACAATGCTTTTTGCTATCTAAATTGGCATTGAAAATAAGAAAAAGAATCTAAAAATAAAAAGCTCTGTGTATTTATGTTGATTGCAAATGGCCTCAAACCTATTTAATCATATAATGTTGAATTATTGAAGACTAAAGTGAAATGCAGATTCTTTGTCACATTGTACACTATCAAAGTAAAAAAATGGATACTGACTGGCCTCATAAAAAAACACTGAGTTATTTGAAAGTTGTGTTTATACTAAGTATATGATAGACTTTGAAAGGAAGGTCAAGAGCTGAAGAGATGGCTGAATGATTAAAAGCACAGATTGCTCTTGCAGACTTCAGATCAGTTCCCAGCACCCATATCTGGCCTCTCACAACTGCCTGTAACTCCAGGTCCAGGGACTGGATGTCTCCAGACTCTACTAGAATCTCTAGTTACATGAACATATCCAACTCAGACACACATACATACACAGATTAAAATAGTAAGATAACATGAAAGAAACTTTACAAACCTCAAAAAGGTTCATCACTTTAATTTTGATGAAACTAACTGGTCAGTTAGTGTTTATGTACTATTAGTATTAATATAATACTTGGTGGTTGGTGTTTGGTGGTTGTCTCTTGAAAAATAAACTACAAAAAAAAAGAAAAAAAAAAAGAAAAATAAACTACAGAAATACTGCTGAAGCAGCTGGCTCACCAAGCCGTACAGAAGATTTACAAGGCGCTGGGCTATCTTCTTTTAGTTCCTGTGGTCCACTGAGTCTGATCATTGTTAATGATTTTGAAAGAAATGCTTCTCAACCTTAAAGCTACATCAGAATTACTGGGGAGACTTCTGAAAATGCTGATCTCACGTTAAGTAATCAACCCGAGAAAATAATGTGAGGGTGAGAATTTCATAAAGTTACACAGGTGTTTATATGTACAACCAAAGCATAATGAGCTGATTTAATGTTAGTTCATCATAGCTACAGACATACCACAAAATATAAAACATTTACATAAAACACTTTATGAACTACATTGTTTAATTTTGAGCATGTTTGAACCTTTTCCTCCTTAGACAAAGAAACAAATAATAATAATAAAAAAACCCATAAAGCAAAGCAAAGCAAAATCCAAAACCCAAAATCCAAACAAATACAACCAAGAAAAGTAAAATCCAAACAAAATATTTCCTAAGGATTTTTACATTGGTTAATAAGTCCTTTATCAGTTCATCTCCTTGTCTGTATCATTATTAACAATTTGATAATTCTTTAAAAATAAATTGAAAAGTAGCTTCTTATAACATATTCTAGTCAATATCAACTTTATTTTTCACTCAAACTATTTACTATTTTCAATTGCCACATTAACACACTATCATTTATTTTCTGAGTCTAGTATGGCAAGTGCATGAATGTGTCAAAGTTACAGGAGTGTATGCAACTTGTGAATTTTGGAACATTCTGAGTTTCTTGAGTCTACTGAGTTTCATTAACATCCTAAATCTTATAATTTTTTCAGTGTCCTTGGTGTTATTGATTTGTCTTCTCCCTCTAGAAAGAAAACAACTTTAAAAATTTTTATTTTTAGATAGAGCATGTGACTAAGATCATAAAGTGTTGTTTTTTAGTATTTGGTTTTAATTTGTTACCTTTTATTTTATAATGTTTCAATTGTTTTCTACAGAGAAATCCCAGTTTCTGTAATATACATATTACACCATTTCCATGATCTAACCTTCTCCCAAACACATTTCCAGTCTTTCTGATAGAGTTCATTGTATGACCTGACAAAAGAATATGCAAATCTGTGATATTACTCTTTGTCATAAAAATTGTTACAAAGTGGAAACTACTGTTTTCTAGAGAGGGGCTGGGATGTTTGATATCCTTCAGTGCATAATTGTCATATAATGAAATATACTCGTGGCTCAAATTTTGACTAGATAACTGTAGATGAAAAATCTATTTGGATTGCTTGAGTTTAGTATATAAATCAATTTTACATGTGGAATAAATTACTTCTGACATCCTAGTGATATTTGGAAGTTTTCCTTTTACATAATTTCTGTGTAAATTAAAAGGAAAGTAGACATCATTATGAACCTTATCAATATTTTAGTTTTTTTCTGTTCTATTTACAGTACTTATAAGAATCTGTGGTGGCCCTGCAACATGACTTAATGACCAAGACCGGATGAATAACTAATAAAGGATGAATCACAAATGTAGAAACAACTAGAAAGATTTCATTTGGAATTCTGCTTCATATACCTCACTCCGAGTTTGTACTATATTATCACTGCAGATACTTCCATCTCTAGTTTCATCTAGAATCCAGCATAGTAGTCAAGAGAACTTATTTTTGTAGTTATATCAAACACCATTTTACTCTCAAGGCAATGGAATTTTTTTAGATCAAAATTCCATGAAAATTCATGCATCAAAATTTAATTCCAGTATAATATATACTAAATATATAAAAATATATAGATGCCAAAAGTACTTATTAGTTATGATCTACTTGTTAGTCTTGGAAGAAATATATCATAAATAGCAATCAATTTTCAAATTAAAAATGATGAAATAAGATTCAGATTTTATAGAATTGCACATAAAGAAAGCCCCTTTTGAATATGGTGAAGAGCTGTCACTTTAGATACTTCCATTGGTTGTCAATTTTACTCTATTTTTGTAGGTGGTGCTGGTGGTCTACAACATTGTGGAAAACACTAATTTATTCCCTTATAATAGACTTTATCATAGGTATATTTAATAATTTACTTCATGGTTTAATCATTTAAAATTCAAAACTGATTTGAAGTGGAGATCAAGCAGAAGTAAGATATGTCTTAACTCATAGAATATTTAATATATTTGTTTGGATGGCAGGAACTTGGATTGCCTTTAAAGGGAAGGATAATGAAGTATTTCTGGGTATATATGTGCTTTAAGTTCAGTATAGTCACATTAGAATTTTTCATTAATTCACAGAGAAATGTGCCTGACTTGTTTTGATATGTTTGGAGAAGGTGAAGGATAAAATTAAGAACTGCCAAGAAGTTCAGGAAAGTAAAATGAGCATGATATTATAAATGCATGATTCATATCTGCTTGGTTTTTGGAGCAAAAAAGAGTATATTCAAGAGAAAGCCTGTCCTTTCCAGTTACAGACTTGCTCTCTTTGGAGCCATTTATGGCTCAGAATTGCAGATGCACAGCTATTTTTAAGGCCCCTTAGAGGAAATTCTACAACTAGAATTCATAGCACTCTAAAATATGCAACTTGTTAGAAATGAGACTTATTGATAAGGTCGACCTAATTTCCAGGAATAGACTGAAGGGGAACTCTGAATCAAGTTTACAACATTAAAAATAGTACTAAGATTATAATTTAAATGCAAGCTCACTAGTCATGTTTTACTTCTATTGTTTAATTGAATGTAAATTGTTGCTGGTGACTTTCTAAACAAATTCTATTATTTATGAACTCAGTAATCATTCTTAATTAAGCTTGCAGCAACACTTTCCTGTTAAGTATTGAGAATCTTGATGAGACAAGTCACACAAAATATATTCTCAAATATAAAGTTTTACTTGAGATTAGCATTGTTATATATTTAAGGTGAATGTCTTTTCATCCCAAGTCATGGAATCTTTTTATTTTGCTCATGAATTGGTTCGGTAAGATTATTCCCTGGTTGCCTGACCTTCCCTCCTATCTTCTATTATATCCCATTTATACTCTTTAATAAAACAAAGGAAGCAGGGTCACCTTGTTTCATCATTAGATTGTTTAATTTTGTAAAAGTCGTTATTTTAGATGGCTGTAAAGACATGCACCACAATTTTTCAACTTCATGAGTTTAACACAACATGACAGGTCATTGCTGCAGGGAGAGGTGAATGTCATCTAAAAGCACAAAAGTACAAAAGTAGTCAGAATTCAAGTAGAACATAGAAAAATAAGGCCTTTAGAAAATAAATTTAAAAACAAGCAACAAATAAACAACCAGACCTCTAATATCTAGTGTTCTATCACACGCTCTTTTGATAGCAGAGGGAAAATCCACATCCATAAGCAAAAGAAGAAAAGAATATTTCCATGAGCTCCGCACATGCAAAATTTGGAATTCTATAGACTATGGATTATTGTGAGTCCTCTGTTATTACACAACCAGCAGGCATTCCAGAAGGGTCTTTCTGGATTTCCTGGCCTGCTCATTAGTGCTATGATGAGGAACTATCTTCTAAGTTTTGTTTCCATTAAATATGATTGGAAGAATTAGATTCCCCTATGTTTTTTTAATGTTTATTTATTACTTCAAGTTACATCTCTATCACAGTCCCCTCCCTCTATCCCTCCTGGTCCTACCTACCCTCCTACTCCCTGTTCTCCCAGAACTCATAATTCTTTTTTTTAATAATTAGGCCACAGTTATGGAAATTATAAAGTATAACATACATTCCCAATGCCAAGTCCATATGTATTGGGTAACTAATAATAATATTCTATTATCTATATCTCCATGAGTTTAAAGTTCTATACCTAACACATTTTCCATCCTAATTTGTATTATCAACTTAAAAATAATCTTCTTAGACCTAGAACATCCTTTTAATTCCTAAACAACTTAAAATTTAACTGTGACACTATAACTATCTAGTCTTCAATGACATCAGAGACCTGAGAAGGATAAATATATCTGATTATACAGGAAATGCAGAGTCAGCAGCTTCCAAAACTAAGAAATGACAGACAACTGGCTGCCTGGACAGTCCCAGTTTCTCTCCATACATTAGAGCATTTATCTTCAGCCTCTGGGCCCAGTGTCTCTGACAGACATTAATTGTAAAGCTGGAAATATAAAGGACTTGCCTACCCTGTCTTGGCAGAGCTGAGCTGTTGAATTCCAAGTTTTGTCCTTTGTGGACAGCATTCTTTCTGCAGTTGAAGCAGGGGATGCTGAAAGTGAAAGTGAATTGTCCCTTGTGACGACAAAATATATACACTTTAAGGTAAGTTTAGTTCCAAAATATCAAAATAATTTTTTAAAATCTCAATTGGAAGACAATACTTTTTATATTTATTTGGCAATATTTACATTGTCAAAAAAAAACCAATTTGCTCTATGAAAGATATCTGACAAAAAAAAGTAGTGCCACAGAGTTAGGATTAGGACAGGGCTCTGTTTTTATCTTTCCAGGAAATTAAAGGAGTCAAGGGACAGCTGGAAAACTGAAACCACTGAAGAAAAGAGACTGGACACCAAAGAAGATAAGTAGCCCAGATGATCCAGCTTTCTCAAAAATCTACGACCACAACAACTCAAAATCACTAATACTGTTCAGCTCCACAGACTGTTCCAGCCAGGACTTCAGTAAAGCCCTGAAGTTCAGCCTCTGACTACAAACTTCTTAGTACATTTAAATAGCTGAGTACAAAAGGACTGAACATCAAATGTTACTATAAACTTGCTTAACCATTTTTCCATTACTATTTGAGTGCCAAACAGGTTTCCTACATCCCTAATCAGCAGGGAATAATTTTAAGAGAGGGAGGTCACATTCCCAGAAGGTGGGGTGGGTCATACCCCTCCCCCTTTGGTCATTTGATGGGTTATAGATGTTTGTTGTTATTTAGAGGGATTGGTTACAAGTTGGTAAATGGTCTTGTTAAGTAGGTTTTAGAGGTTAGACCCAGGGATTTCTCTCTTTTTCTTTTCCCCTATGTTTGTATATTGCCGAGTCTCAACACTCTCATCTTTTCACTGGTTAAGAAATTAACCATATCATCTAAATTCAAAAGATTTAGGAATCACTGATGAACTGAGGGGGGACTGATATGTGAGGGCACCCCACACTAAAAGAGTAGGATAGGTGGGAGAGAGGATACAGAGTGGGATGGTGGCACCCGGAGGGTGGGAGGGAAGAGGGCTGTGATGGAGATGTAACTTGAAATAATAAATAAACGTTAAAAAAAGGGTTTAGGAATCAGTATGGTTCCAGAAAATTAGCCATAACTTGGGTACAGAATCACAGACACCTACCTATTGGGAAATATGAGCTACGCTATAGATAGGAGCAAAAAACACAGCTCTTTTATACTGATATATATATATATATATATATATATATAATTACTTGTTAACATTAATAATAAAGATAGAGGTGGAGCATGTAGCACTTAGAATAAGAATGGCCTCCACAGACTCATTTCAATGCTTGTTCACCAAAAGTGGCTCTACTAAGAGGTGTGGTCTTGTTGGAGGAAGTGTGTCACTGGAGGTGGCCTTTGAGGTTTCAGGTGCCCAAACCACGACCAGTGTCTTTCTCTTCCTGATGTCTACCAATCCAGATTTAGAGTTTTTGTCTCTTTCTCCAGCACCATGACTATCTGAGTGCTACCTTGATAATAATGGACTAAGCCTATGAACCTCTCAGCTATCCCCAATTAAATGTTTTCCTTGATAAGAGTTACCATGGTATAATGTCTCTTCACATCAATAGAAACCCTATGACAGAAAGGAAACTCAATTGAAAGAATGCCTCCACAATATCTGACTGTATCCAGTATGTTCAAGCTGATAGATCTTTTCACAATCCATGGTTCAGAACTTTCAGATCACTGACTTCACACCAGAAATGTTCAATTCAGAGAAATAGGAGCAATAATTATTTATATTGTTAGTCTTTTTGAGTTTTTTAATATTTACCTGCTTCAGTAGTATGTTGAATTTTTCAATTCTTTAAATTAAGCCAAAAAGAGAGCCAAACAGGATCAAATGTACTCTATTGGATATAACTAGTACATTTAAAATTATATATATATATATAATATATATATATATACATATATATATATATGAATAACATATATATGAAACAATGTGATTATTAGTAGAAACTACTAAGGATTTTCCAATTACTTTAATATAATTTTTCATTTCAGTGCTCAAAAGTATATATATCACAGTATATTAACTATATAATGTGCACACATATATTTACATTATACATATGGCATATAACACACACATATATATATTATATGTTATATGAGGAAAAAGTGAAATAAACAAGAGGGATTCAAATGAATAGGGAGGCCCTGAACATAAATATGTCTTTAGAAATCTTATCATTATCATTGTACAATAGAAAAATACACACTCAACTTTTGGTGATTACCCCTATATGCTCTGAAAAACGAGGCCAAACATATTTAACTTTTTATATTGGTTTTGATTTACCTGACGAAAATCTTGTGTTTCTGAAAAGTTTTACATTTTTCACCATTATATTTGTATGCAAGAAGACTTTAACTAGTCATAGGAAAGCTGACAGACTATGCCCCTAAGCTTTGAAGATTTAGATGGTGACTATCTGATACCAGCAAGAACTTTAAAACATATTTGAAAGAAAATGACGAGTGTTGTTGAGGACTAGATATCAACCCAGCACTGCCTTTAACATTACAGCCAAATCTCCATGGTTACAACGTAACTCTGTAGACACTGTACTGAATACAAATCTCATTGAAACAATAGCAAGTACAGACTCGAATACATCTGAAAATAAACTGATGGCTGACTTTTCCTTGACCTGAATTATGTTATATTTTAACTCCTATTTTAAAGAAAGATCGACAATTAATTTTCATTATGTCAGTAAGATTAAAGAACACTGAATAGTATTAAATCTTAGATTTTAAAGATTTTATTATTATAATTATTAATAAATTTGTCATTTATTTTCAGATTCCAGTGTAAAGGTCTATGTTAAAGCTACTTTTTTTGAGTTTTAGTTGATGATTTAATTTAGTGGTTTATGTTTTCAGAGTCAAATATTTAAGGTCTAATATAGAATTTAAAAATTTTGGTTAATTTTAAATGATATGACAAAAATATATAATCTGTCCTATCAGATATGAATATGAACAGTTATGTTATATTCAATTATCATTGCTTTCAACTATAAAAGATAGTTTTAGTAAGTTTTCCTTTAATCCTGCTGATATATAGATACAAAATGGCATGAAGGTGTTTTGTTCTTCAAAACTCACTTAAAATTATCAACTGACCTAGAGGTAAAATCTATTATGTCCAATTATTGAGCTCCAGGAGTCACTAGCATTTGTTTCAGCATATTGAAATAAAATATTTTTTGCTTAGAGTACAATAAAATCACTTAACAGATTTGTTAAGGTCTTTGTGTCATCTATTTGTTGATTTTCCTTGTTTCACAAACAAAAATTTGAATTCCAAAAGACAATAACTGTTTTCACATTCTGCATAAAACTTCTTTGCTAAAATACCTCAGAATGAATTAAAAAGAATGAATCCTAAACAGAATAATGTATCACATTATTATAGGGGGATTTACATTTACACAAAAGAGACAACTACATTTTATGTTCATTTCCTGTCCTTGTTTTGTTCTGTTTATTTAATATTTTTGTAAGGGTCTTACTAGAGAAACAAGAAACCACAATTTATTCCAGTGTAGAATCAAACTGGTAATCCTCCTGCCTCACTTTTTCAAAGGATAAAGAGTTACAGGAATGTGCTACGGTGGCCAGGTTTTCTCCTAAGCTCTATACATCAGGTTATTCTTCTAGGCATCTCTTGTAGCAGTACCTGAAGAATAGAAAATTGCTAAAGGTTTGATTGTGTTTTAAAAATAAAACAATATTTTTGTTTTACACGGTGAAATATTTTGTTTTATATGTTTGTCATTTTTCTTTTTTCTCTTTTTAATTTATTTAATTAAAATTTTTTCGGTAAGCAGTATTATTTTGATGATGTTTTTCCCTTCTCTCAACTCCTCCCATATACTTCCTACCTAGCACATATAAACTATGGCAACAAGCAGAAATCTATACAGATACACACTAAATGGGGTCCTGGTACTGAGACGTTCATGTGGGCATGAGGTCTCACTCCTAATCAAGAACATATCAGCAAGTGATATTTGCTCAAAAAGGAAAAGCAATTTTCTCCAATGAAGTGTTGCTGAATATATCAGCCATATTCAAAGGTAGGCCATGACCAGCTTGATTGATTTATTGATGATTGATATAAACTTTGTATCTATTTTCTTTGCCTTGGTAATTTTTGTCTTATTGTTTTTTTTTGTTTTGTTTTGTTCTGAAATTCATGTGTGTGTGTTCATGTGTGTGTTTTCATTGAAAGATAAAGGTAGATTTTTTAAGTTTAATTATATGTATGTGTATGTCTGAGAGTTGGTAGTGTGCATTAGTGTTATCTCCCTGGGGACCAGAAGAGGGTACTTGATCCAGAGAAGTACAGTAGGTCATGAGTCGCTGTCGCTGTGCTTGTTGGTTTGGTCAGTTTGACACAAACCTAGGCAGGTTTTGGGAAGGTGGTATCTTAATTAATAAAATGTCTCCATAAGATTTGTTCTCAAGCAAGTGTCTTGGGGTATATAGTCTTGATTAATGGATGGTGTACGAGGGCCCATTTTATCTGTGGGAAGTGCCAACCCTGAAGATATGGCCCTAGATAATATAAGAATGCAGGCAGAGTAAGTAATAAAGAACAAGCCAGTGAGCAGTGTCCCTCCATGGTTTCTGCTACCTACTTTCATTTTTTTTTTTTTTTTTGGTGTTGGCTTGCTTCAGTGGACCATGACCCTGGATATGCAATCTAAATAATCCATTTATTCTCCTATTTGCTTTCCTTGATGATGTTTTGTTCAATTTCTGTGAAAAATTGTGTTGAAATTTTGATGGGGACTGCATTAAATCTGTACATTACCTTTGCTCTGCAGCATGGCCAATTTCACAGTGTTAATCGTGCTGATCCAAAAGCATGGGAAGTCTTTCTATACTGTGATATCTTGTTCAGAATGTTAGTTTTAAGTGGCACTATGATTTTAAGTTTTTCTTTAGAAGAACTCACAACTTCATCGTTACTATTATACACCTCTGATCTGACACTACATAGTCAGAGCCTTCTCCTCCCTTTCTTCTCTGGTTCACCAGATGGTTTGGCCCTTCACTTTACTTATTGATACTCTTCTGTCCACTCAGAAATAAATTATGTAATTCTAGAGACACTGGGAGCCAACATAAACCATTTTATATTTGTGATATTATTCAACTCTAACATTTCTGACAGCTATCCTATTAGAGATATGTAATGTTTATTGTTTTTGTTTTACTACAAACAAAATAGGCTCTGAAACTACTATTCTGAACTGATGAAGTAAACATAGCCATTTTTTGAATAATTTAACTTAGTTAACTTGATAACTTTTCAATATGAAGAAACAATGCAGTTTTACTGTGTTTAGTATTTTTATTGATAATGTGGGACTGACCTCAATTTTCATAGATAAAGAATTTTAGCTTAGTCTGATGCTGAGAGAAAGGTATTTTAATTAATTAATTAATTTTTAGATAGATTCAACTTCTATTCATCCCATGGCATTTATTATCTCTTTTATGTGCACTCGAATTGAGAATAAAATTTCTTCAGAGTTCATATCACTTAATGGATGCATAGTATTTTTAAGTATACCATTTATATTCACATTCAAAAAGTAACACACAAGTTAGTCTTTGTTTCCATCACAATGGAACAAAATTCATATCGACCAATTCACTTGTTTAGGGAGATTATTTAGCTACTAGGTACCCTAATTTTTTCTTTTATTTTATATAAAATATAATTGCTTCATATTTCCCTTTTTCAACCTCCCTCTAGCCCTGAACACGTACCCACTTGCTCCTACTGAAGAACCTTTTTCTTTGCTATTGTTAAACACACACACACACACACACACACACACACACACACACACATGATTTTAGATCTGATCACATGGTATTGGTAACCAATCAGGAGGCTCATGCCTCAGGAAGACTAATTCTCCTGCTTTCATCATACATTAGCTGTCTGGAGCTGTCGTCCTTGAGACATCATGATTATTTCCCCTTCCTTTGCGTATATTTTGGTATTGTATATGGCCAGGTCTTATCTAGGCAGCCATATTGTTTAGGTATAATGTACAAAGCTTCCCTGTGATTCTAGAAGACACACTTACAGGAGATTTCTAGTCCTCTGGCCCTTTTATTCTTTTTTTTAATGTTTATTTATTACTTCAGGTTACATCTCCATCAAAGTGGCCTCTTTTCAACCCTCCCAGCCCCACCCTCTACAACCTCTCCCTTCCATCCCACTCCTCTGGAATGGAGTGTCCCTACATATCAGTTCCCCACCCCATTTCAGCAGTCATATGAGGGCCAAGAGCCTCCTCATACACTGGCGGCCTACAAGGCAGCACCACTAGGGCAAAGTGTCTCATTAACAGGTAACAAAGTCTATGTTCCTGTTCCCTTTGGTGGATTGGCTGTAGCAGAGTTATCCTGTACTAAATGGCTAAAATCCGACTATAAGTGAATAGATGCCATGTGTATCCTTCTGAGTTTGGGTTAGCTAACTCACGATGAACTTCTCTAGTTCCATCCATTTGCCTGCAAATTGAGTGATTTAGTTATTTTTGATGGCTGAGTAGTATTCCATTGTGTAGATGTACCACCGATTTTTTGTAATCCATTCCTCGGTTGAGGGACATCTGGGCTCTTTCCAGTTTCTACCTATTTCAAATAAGACTGCTATGAACATAGATGAGGAAACATCCTTGTGGTTTGGTGAGGAATCATTTGGATGCATACCCAGAAGTGGTATGGTGGGTCTTGAGGTAGAATTATTTCAAGTTTTCTAAGATATTGCCAGACTGATTTCCATAGTGTTTGTAGAAGCTTGCACTCCCACCAGCAATGGAGGAGTGTTCCCCTTTCTCCACAACCTTGCCAGCATGTGCTGTCATTTGAGCTTTTGATCTTAGCCATTCTGACAGGTGTGAGATGGAATCTCAGAGTCATCTTGAGTTTCATTTCTGTGATGATTAAGGATGCTGAGCATTTCTTCAAGTGTCTCTCAGTCATTAGGGATTCCTCCTTTGTGAATTCTCTGTTTAGCTCTGTTCCCCATTTTTGACTGGGTTATTTGGTTTCTTGGCATTTAATTTTTGAGTTCTTTATAAATTATAGATATTAGCCCTCTGACAGATGTGAGATTGTTAAAGATCTTTTCCCAATCTGTAGATTGCCATATGGTCACTTAATTTTTGACAAAGAAGCTAAAACCATACAATGGAGAAAGGACAGCATTTTCAACAAATGGTGCTGGTGTAACTGGATGTCAACCTGTAAAAGAATGCAAATAGACCCATACTTATCATGCTGCACAAAACGTAAGTCCATGTGTATCAAAGACTTTAACTTAAAGCCAGATACACTAAGTCTAATAGAAGAGAAAGAGGGGGGAAAACCTGGAACTCATCAGCACAGGTGAAAACTTCCTGAACAGAAGACCAACAACTCAGGCTCTAAGACAAACAATCAATAAATGGGACCTCATGAAACTGACAAGCTTCTGTAAGGCAAAAGACACTGTCATTAGAATAAAATGGCCATTTTATTCTTTCTGCCTTGTTTTCTATGATGTTCCCTCATCCTTAGGTTCAAGAGCTATGTTGTAGATTTATCAACTGGGGATAGGTTCCCTATGATTACTTGTTCTTTGAATTTGCCTTTGGTTTTATGCAATGATGTTTGTTTCAAAGATAACTTTACTTGATAGTGGATGAAGCTATACTTAACTGTGTGTGTTAGGATAAATATTCAGAATGCAATTGGGAATTATGCTGCTCTAGGAAATTGAGGGTAGAAGTTGCTCCTCTAAGATCCATGACAACCTCATTGGCCACAGGTAGTTGGCTAGGTTTCAAGTACCAGAGATTATTTTCCCTCCTGTTTAATGCCATTTACCATTTAGTCCAAATAATTTTATCTCAGTTTAATAAATTTAAGATATAAGATACCAAGTGGCAGGCATTATTTTCACAATTGTGTCTCTATCTGAGTATTCTCAGGCATCCTTCAGATAAATTACCTAAGTTAATATGAAAATTTGATCTATGATATAGGCAGTGTATCTCTCACTCTCTGTGATCAAATATAAGTCACCATTAGGTAAAAACACCAAAAAATTTCAAATATGATAAAGACTTATTTTTATTTTATTTTATTTTTTGCTCTTCTTCATTTACAACATTTAGTTTTCTTTTTATCTTCTTTATGAGGTTTTACCTGAAAAAGTTGAAAAGTAGAAATTATTTCTCATACTGATTATAATTAGTATTTTTGCATTTTTTTATTCATTTCATACTCACCAAAGCAACACTTTTGTGATTTTTTGATAGGTTTACTAAATCAGTTATACTCTCTCAGCATGACAAAATAACAATGAAATACTCTTTCTGAATTTTGGATTTAGTTCATACCTTGGAATATAGAGTTATAACAAAATAACCTCACCATCTGTTGTAACACACATCATAATATCTTTTTATCTTTATTGTAAAAGCATCTCTGCACAAATTCACAACTTTATGAGAATAAACACAGTATCACCAGCTGAATATGTCAGTAAAATAGACATTCATGATGAGTAAATTTCCCAGGAAGCATTTACACTGAACGTGATTTTAGTAACAAGTTGTACCTATAAAACTGTTATAAAAAATTCTAGGGTACCTATGTTTTATACTGTAGAAATTGGGAACAAAAATAATTTGAAGAATTAAATATATTAACAGTCATAAAATAACAACAACAACAATAAATCTTGTTAGATACATTGTGCCATTATGAGGAATTAAGTCTAAAGAAAATAAAATTTTCTTGCAAGGAAGCTCAAGAGCTGACTCTCTATACATACCCTGTTTCTTGAAGGGTGATCTTAATAGAATCTTTAGATATTGTGGTTGCTTTTTTAAAAATAGTTTACATGTTCAGGACAATGAGAAAGTAAAATGAAAGATCTCTGAGACCTGAAAACAATAACAATTTGAAATAGAAACATTGAAAAGTAATTCCAGTGTCTGTTAATGTGAGACAAACAATTTATTTGGATTTTTAATTGTCTCAAAACCATTTTGGATTTATAGGCAATTAACATAGTTTTGTTTGGGGCTACTCACAAAGCTACATAACTCCTTACGTACCTTTACGCATTTAATGGCTTCTAGAGGATGGAGAGATATCTGACCTCTAAAACTAATAAAGAATCTGTCAGAATATCCTTTGTCAGTTTCTGACTTAACTTATATATTTGTACATTTAAAAATACTTGTCATTGGCATATGTGTTTATGGTATGTCTTATGTGAATGATGATGTTAAAATGTGTGCTATCAAGAAAAGGTATTTGTTTACAAAGAGATCACCAAATTCTATAGAGTCCAAGTTAACAGATGATATTGGTAAGATGAGGTGACAGGTACCATAATTTTGATTATGTAGGAAGATGAACATTGAGAAACCAGTCAGTTTTACTTGACAGTAAGCAATAGGAAGGGCTTATGTCATTAGGAATAATTTTGGAGCATAATTGTGAGAAACCTGGAGATGTTGAATGGTGTAATAAAAAATGTAGTTGGTTGGGAATTTTGCTAAACATTTTTTACTGAAAAAGGTTTTTAATGTAAATTCTGATCACAGTTTCTTATTTCCTCTTAGATCCTCCTTACATTCCCATCCATTCCACTCCATCTCTACTTTTCCCATCTCTCTTTAGAAAATAATCAAACAAAAAAACCCAAAATAACATAAAAATTATGAAACACATACATACACAGACTCTCTTTCTCTCCCTTGCACATGCGCAGGCACACACATACACACACACACACACACACACACTCAGAAAATTAACTAGATACGTTCATGACCAATGGTAAAAATGTAACCTCAACTGTTAATATGTTCTTTTGATATAATATTTTCATATAGAACATTTATATGCCACTGGATTTGAAGTAAAATACTCCCTAATTTTGAGTCTAATGATTATAAAAGCTTTTCTAAGGAATTAATTCAGATCCTATCAAGTATCAAGTGACCAAAAATATAATGTTATAGTTGGAAACATTTATAGTGATGAACATTATAGGAATATCTTGAGACATTCATATATCAAGTGCCCTCACACTTCTATATTTTGACCATGTTCCATTTATGAACAACTGATTATGAGTGACAAAACTGAGTATGAAGATTTTGTCATCCATTGTCATTATAGTAGTATCTTGAAATACTGACATCATCTTCTTTGCAGAAATTTCAACATACAAAGAAGCCTCTGCATATTGTATAAAGATGGCAAAGTCTCTGGTTAAATCTCCCTGCAGTTTTATCTAAATACAAGAGATAGATAGGGCATCTTCAAAAACCCCAAGAGATCTGCAGAATATGGCATTCAAAGATGTGGTCTTAAATTAAGATTTTTTTTTGATATCGTGACATATCAGCTCCTGACAGCACCCCCTATTCTACTCCAAGTAGAAGAAAAGCATCGAAGAATCTCCAATGTGAGATGGTTGAATTAGTGGCAAGCCTATCTCTTGACATGTAAAAACTCCTTGGTACAACTGCAGACAGACTGCTGTCCAAAAAGGACAAAACTTGGTAGCAGGTAAGTCGACAGCCTAGCTCTGCCAAGACAGGGTAGGTTAGTCCTTCACAATCCCTGCTCTAAAATAAATGTCTGTCAGAGAAACAGGACCAAAAGGCTGAAGACTGATGCTGGAATGTATGGAGAGAAAATGGGAACTGTCCAGGTAGTCACTGGTTTGTCATTTCTTAGTATTGGAAGCTGCAGGCCCTGCACTTCCTATACAATCAGATATATTTATCCTTCTTAGCTCTCTGAGGTGGTTGAAGAATAGACAGCTTGAGTCTCATAGCTAAATTTTGAGTTGTTTAGGAATCAAGAGGGCGTTCTAGATCTAAGAAGATGGTTATAATAGTGATGCAAGTTAGTATGAAAACTAAGTCAGTTATAGAACTTTAAACTCATGGAGATGGTTAGAAGGTAGAAGGTTAAAGTCAGGGGCCAAATATGTATGAACTGGACATTGGGAAGGTACACCGGGCCATTTAACTCTCATAAATGTGGCATATTTAATTCTGATGTTTTGTATAGAATTTACTGTTATAAGAGAAAGAACCATTTGTTGGAATGAAAAGAGAAGCTGTTGGGGGAGGGGGGGAAGAGGGTGGAAGGGTGGGACAAGAAGGGGGAATAGGGAAGGGTTTGCGACTGAGATGTAACTTGAAAAAAAAATAAAGTACTTATAAAAAAAAAAATCTCCCTGCAGTTGAGGAACATGATATCAGGAGACACAACATTATGTACTACCCAACCTGCAAATAATCAAACACTATGTTAAAGTTTCTGAGAAGAGATTCTCATTTGTATTCATCAATGCAAGTCTTAATGCCTTTACAGACCTCTGCCTTTAAAAACACATCTTAGGAGATCCTCTTGTCTAGGACTTTCACCATTGGTTTAATAGGCTTTTGCCTTTTCATAGTTGATCTCTCTTTGCCTCATGCTTTGCTCAAATCTTGAACATAATTTTGTACTTATTAAAGAGGGATTAAATTAATGAATATTCATAGTCAAGTAATGAATCCTTGTAAATTTTGTTAGAGATCAATGTAGGAATGAAAGAATTTACTGAGAGTTTCTTACATGAGAGTGGAGTGCAACATACGGAAGGCTTCATTATTGGTGCTGCCAGATGAGAACAGAGTTGGAACTTAGCCAAGACTCAAACAAGACAAACACAGAGAACTTTTTAGTTGTCAGCATCCAAATGTGAAAGAGATAAGACTGTTTACAAACAATTTCAAAATAATTCAAAAAGTGAATATATAGAAGAGACATGCAATAAAAGCAAAAGTGCTGGGAAGGCAGAGGATACTATGATTCATACATTACTGCAAGCTGACAAAAGTCTCCCAAACAAAACTAGAAATATGTCAGTAGGATGCAGTTTATGGGTTTCCACATTTCTTTTTCCAGGCCAGGGAACTTTCCTATGATGATCGGCTGGTAACTCCCCTTAGTTAGAGCTTTGTTCTCATCTGGAATGGTATTGTCTCTCTGAGTTAGCAGCATATCCTAAAGACAGCCACCCCCTACCCTTCTTGATTGATAGTGGAAACCTCACTTTGCTTGTGAGAACAGTTCTTTTCCTGTATTGCTTTTTTTATACTTAATCTTCATATTTTTTATAGTGTTTATTTATTATATCAAGTTACATATCCATTATGGTGCCCTCTTTCAACCCCTCCTGGTTCTACCCTCCCACCTTCTCCTCCCTCTCCCACCCATCCCACTCCTCCGATGTGGAGTGTCCCTACATATCAGCCCCTCTCAGTTCAACAGTCACATTGCTTTTAAAGAATTACTGTCTCCAGCAGAAGGAAGGCTCAGTAGGTAAGATCAGTTACCAGGATCCAAGAAGCTTCTGATAAAGAAGAAATACTTCTCCACCACTAAAAAAATCTCTCCCTCCTGACAAAACCAACCTCTGTACATAATTACAACTTTAAGACTGCAGAACGGATCTTCAGATAAAATCTTCAACCCCAAGAACTGTCTCTGTTCATAAATCCCTTGAAATCCTCCTTGTGAATTCTCTGTTTAGCTCTGTTCTCCATTTTTTTCCAGTGTATTATTTGGTTTCTTGGCATTTAATTTCTTGAGTTCTTTGTAAATTTTGGATATTAGCCCTCTGTCAGGTGTGGGGTTGGTGAAGATTTTTTCCCAACCTGTAGGTGGCCCTTTTGGTTGAATGACAGTCTTTTGCCTTACAGAAACTTTTCAATTTATTGAGGTCCCATTTATTGATTGTTGGTCTTAGATCTTGAGCTGTTGTTGTTCTGTTTAGGAAGTTGTCACCCAATGGCTGAGAGACACTTGAAGAAATGCTCAACATTCTTAATTACCAGAGAAATATAACTCAAGATGACTCTGAGATTCCATCTCACACTTGTCAGAATGGCTAAGATCAAAAGCTCAAATGACAGCACATGCTGGCAAGGTTGTGGAGAAGGGGAACATTCCTCCATTGCTGGTGGGAGTGCAAGCTTGTACAACCACTATGGAAATCAGTCTGGCAATATCTTAGAAAATGTGGAATAGTTCTACCTGAAGACCATACTACTTCTGGTTATGCATCCAAATAATTCCTCACCAAATCACAAGGAAGTTTCCTCATCTATGTTCATAGCAGCCTTATGTGTAATAGCTAGAAACTGGAAACAACCCAAATGTCCCTCAATGGAGGAATGGATTAAAAAATTATGGTACATCTACACAATGGAATATTACTCAGCCATCAGCAACAACAAAATCATGCAATTTGCAGCCAAAGGGATGGAACTAAAGAAGCTCATCCTGAGTGAGCTAACCCAGACTCAGCAGGATACACATGGCATCTATTCACTTATAGTTGGATTTTAGCCATATAGTACAGGATAACTCTGCTACAGCCAATACACCAAAGGAAACATGAACATAGACTTTATTTCCTGTAAATGAGACATTTTTCCCTAGTGGTGCTGCCTTGTAGGAGGCTCTTGGCCCTCATATGACTGTTGAACTGGGGCAGGAGACTGCTATGTAGTGACACCCCACTCTGGAAGAGTTGGATGAAAAGGATATGGGGTAGAGGGTGGGAGGGCAGGACTTGGACAGGTGGAAAGAGGGTACTGTAATGGAGATGTAACCTGAAGTAATAAATAAAAATTAAAAAAAAATTCCTTCAAGTTTCCAACAGCACTTGAGCACCTTTCCTATTCCTGTGAAGAGACTTTCACTCTTCATTGAAAAAATTGAAGATTAACCCATTCCTGTTGCAAATTTTGATTTATTTTTTTTATTTCCACATCTTCTAGGACAATCTTGTTCTAACAATAAGGATCTAGGTTCAAATACCCAGGATCTATTTAAAACAAAAGAAGCTGGGTGTGGTCAAACCTGACTGTAACCCTAGTGTTTTACAGGTTGACAGTACAACAATGCTGATCCAGTAAGACAGATGAAACATAGGTACTAGGAGCAGAGTGCAGTGACTACCACTGTTGTACAAGGAGGTTATCCTAGTGGTATGTTGTCTCTAAAGTGCAAATATGAGCTCTGAGTGGTAATTATTTGGACCGTAAAATTAAATCTCTGTTGCTCTAAAACACTCAGGATTCACATCTATTATTGGCTTTATGGGAAGGAAAAAAAATCCTTACTTGATATTTTAGAGACTGTATACAGCCACAGGGAGGACAGAGCTGCGGACTAGGCACAGGATCTAACTGTAAGAGCTAACAATGTATAAAGCAGGCCAAAAATTAGGTTAGGTAACTATCCCATGTCAAAAGCAGAGCCACAGTATGGATTGAGAGACTTTGGAGACTTTGGGTTCTGATATGTAGGTAGAAGAAGCCCCTGAGGACCTGGAACTCTGGGATCTTTTGGTCTTGGTATACTGACTGCCATAATTTCCCACTATGGAGAGGCCTCAGCATAAGCAGATTCATCATGAACCAGTGCTCATTTCCCCAAGTCTGTCCCACCTATCTTCCCCCCAAATGTGCATAATTATAGGAACATATTTAAAGTGAAATAATGTTTATACCTAGAGATATTTAGGTAGATGTTTGAGGGAGAAGTGATTGTCCTTCAAATATACTAAACTTATAAAAAGCTATGTTACTCAGTCTAATATTAAGCAAAGCATGTTTGTAAAGGGTCTTGACCTTCTAAATGGGAACATAGATTGCATGCAAAGGGCCTGGAGACATGATTAGCATCTATAAATAAGAACAAAGATGGTATTCCTAGGAGCTTATTCTTATGTTGGGATCAAGGGATACATATGAAAATTCTATATGGAAAAAATAAGAAATTTCCTGATAATGTCTCCCTGTGACATGATATTTAATATTCTGACAAAGGAAATTGAAAAAAAAAATTTTCTTTTAGACTTATTCATTTTTTAGATGAATGATAATTTGTCTGTACATATACACATGTACCACATATAAACCTTTTATCCTTGCCAGAAGTAGATAAGAGCTCCTAGAATTGGAGTTATGCATGTGGGAACTGTACTGCGAAAGAAGAGAGAACTTTCCCCCACTGTGCCATCTCCTCAGCCCATTTTCTTTGAGTGTAGCTTTAATATATCATTTGGTTGGTTTTTCTAGTCTTAGAAAAGAAAAAAAACAAATTAAATAAAACAAAAAAATCTAGTAATCTGCAAAAGCCTAACAGACACAAATGTTCAAAGAATTGAACATAGGGTAAGATATTGAAAACCAACATAACATCATTCTAAGATTTTTTTTTTTAAAGTAAGGGAGGATAAAAAGACCAGCAGCACTGATGTGAATTGCTGTACATCTTGCTATCATCTCTACTATGACAGGGCTGAGAGAAGGAGTTCCTATTATAGACACATGCTACTTGTATCTATGAGCAAAGAGTATCCTGAATTTGCAATGGATAGTAGTTTAGAATGGTAATTAGGGACACTTGGATAGTAGAACATGACAGACCCAAATCAAGATAGATGGAAATCCATCATATGTCTCATGTGTGTGTGTGTGTGTGTGTGTGTGTGTGTGTGTGTGTGTGTGTGTATGTGTGTGTGCGTGCGTGTGTGCATGCACACATACATGTGAATAAGAAGATGCTAAATCCATTTGAAGAACAAAATTGTATTTTATTAGCTTGAGCTGAAACTCAGACATATACTTCCTTGACTAAAGGAGTGTCTATGAAGAAAGACCTTATAACAAGAGCATGAAGACTGAATATAAACTGATTATCCTCCCCTGATTCTGTTCCTTGGGCACATATCCACTGGAGTGATGTGTTGGCAGCAGGGATGGATCACTGCTGTATCATTATAGAGATTAAGCTTCCGAGGAATGAGAGTGTCCTGCTTAAGAGATCATGAACCCAGGAGCCTGTAACACCTGAGCTATCTTATGGTACCAACTAACTCAGTAAACAAAATCCCTTATTTTCCCCCAAGCAACAATGTGGACTCCTGAAAATATTCCAGGATTAAAGCAGTTGAGGCTACTTTGCTTGTATTTCTTTTCCTGTCTATTTTGGTTTCTTTTTTCTCATCTTCAACAATGTGATCACTACTGTAATAACTTGCAAATATTTTCTCTGTCGTGGTAAAGATTTTGCTTGTAAAATAATTCACCTTTAGAACCACATACAAAGTGAAAGTTTTTTTCCTAATCTAGAAGGCAAGAAAACGGGAACATGGAAATGTGGGTACTGTAAAGGCTCTTCTCATTTCTTGTTCCTTAGCTTACATGAACACACATATAGACCTTATGTATATGGCTTATGTTTGCCTTAGTTTCATCGTCAGTGAAGTTTGGTCAATAGTGGTGTACATGGCATATTGCATCCATGTTAAGTGTTCCATACAGGGCTACTCAAAGTATTTACTTGAGTGCAACTATTTTGAAAACTTATTTTAAATATATATGAGGTTTCTTTCCTTAATTGGATAAAATGTAAAATTTAATCTTAAGGATGACTTCTAATATAAGTGAGTATATATCCTTGTTCAGAACACCAATCTTCAAAAACATTTTATATGCATTAGTGTAGTTGTTTCAGTTATGATATGAGGCTAATAATAGTATTGTTGATATACTCAGTACATTCTGATGAACAAGGAAAGATTGAGATACAAAAGAAGAGGGAAGGAGAACTCCCAAGTGTTCATTCGAGTTATTTCTATGATAATATTTGTAAATGTTTTTTTTTAATTGTGTATGTCTGTACTTGTGTGTCTGTGTGTTTGTCTTTCTGTGTCTGTCTGCATGTCCTTCTGGCTGTGCACATACTTGAGTGCAGTGCCTACAGAAAAGAGAAGACAGCACCAAATTCTCTGAAACTGGAAATATGAGTTGTGGTTGTGAGCTCTTCCATATGGTTGTTGGAACTAACTTTGGGTCTTGTGTAAGAGCAGTACTTGTAAATCCTCCAACTCCTATAATACTATAGTTTATGACAAAATGCAAATAGCTTTGTTTTATATATTTTTCTTTTTTTAGTGTTTATTTATTACTTAAATTTACATCTCCATCAGAGTCCCCACCCTCCACCTATCCAGGTCTCAGACTCCCATCCTCTCATCATTCTCCCACCTATCCTACTCCTCCAGTGTGTGCCTTACAAAACAGCCCCTTTCAGTTCAGCAGCCACATGAGGGCTAAGAGCTTCCTCTTCCACTGGGGGCCTACATGGCAGCTCCTCTAGGGTAAAGTGTCCCACTAACAGCTAACAAATCTATGTTCCTGTTCCTTTCAGTCTGTTGGTTGTAGGATGGTTGTCCTATAACTATATGGCTAAAATCCAGTTATAAGTGAATAGATGGCATGTGCATCTTTCTGGGCCTGTGTTAGCTCACTCAGGATGAGCTTTTCTAGTTCCATCCATTTAGCAGTGAATTTTGCATGATTTCCTTGTTTCTGATGGTTGAGTAGTATTCCATTGTGTATATGTATCCATTGGTTAGTTGAGGGACATGTGGGTTGTTTCCAGTTTCTGTCTATTACAAACGAAGCCGCTATGAACATACTTGAGGAGATGTCCTTGTGGTTTGGTGAGGAATCATTTGGATATATACCCAAAAGTAGTATGGCTGGGTCTTGAGGTATAGCTATTTCAAGATTTCTAAGATATCACCAGATTGATTTCCACAGAGGTTGTACAAGTTTGCACTCCCACAAGCAATTGAGGAGTGTTCCGTTCTCCATAACCTCGCCATTATGTGCTGTCAGCTGTCATTTGATCATTTGATCTTAGCCATCCTGACAGGTGTGAGATGGAATCTCAGAGTCATCTTGCAGTGATTAAGGATGTTGAACATTTCTTCAAGTATCTCTCAGCCATTAGAGATTCCTCTTTTGCGAATTCTTGGTTTAGCTCTGTTCCCCATTTTTTGATTGCATTATTTGGTTTCTTGGTGTTTAATTTCTTGAGTTCTTCATAAATTTTGGATATTAGCCCTCCATCAGATGTGGGATTTGTAAAGATCTTTTCCCAATTTGTAGGTTTCCATTTTGTTCTAATGACAATGTACTTTGCCTTACAGAAGATTTTCAGTTTCATGAGGTCCCATTTATTGATTGTTGGACTTAGAGCCTGAGCTATTGGTGTTCTATGCAGGAAGTTGTCACCTGTGCAGATGAGTTCGAGACTTTCCCCCAATTTATGTCCTATTAGATTTAGTGTGTTGGGCTTTATGTTAAGGTCTTTGATCCACTTGGACTTAAGTTTTGTGCAAGGTGACAAATATGGGTCTATTTGCATTCTTTTACATATAGACATCCAGTTAAACCAGCACATTTGTTGAAGATTCTGTACTTTTTTCATTGTACAGTTTTAGCTTGTCAAAAATAAAATGACCATAGGTGTGTGAATTTATTTCTGGGTCTTCAATTCCTTTGATCAACTGGTATGTTTCTTTACTAGTGCCATGCTCCATTTATTAATATTGCTCTGTACTATAGTTTGAAATCTGGGATGGTGATACCTCCAGATGTTTTTTTTTTGTTTTTGTTTTTGTTTTTTTTGGTTTGTTTTGTTTTTTATTGTACAGAATTGCTTTAGCTATTCTGGGTTTTTTGTTATTCTATATGAAATTGAGAATTGCTTTTTCCAGGTCTATAAAGAATTGTGCTGGTATTTTGATAGGAATTGTATCGAATCTGTATATTGCTTTTGGTAGGATGACCATTTATATTATGTTGATCCTTCCTATCCATGAGCATGGGAGATCTTTCCATCTTCTGATGTCTTATTCAATTTCTTTCTTCAAGGACTTGAAGTTCTTGTTGTACAGGTCTTTCACTTGCTTTGTTACAGTTACCCCCAGATATTTTACATTGTTTGAGGCTACTGTGAAGGGTGTTAATTCCTTGATATATTTCTCAGCCCATTTATCTTGTTTTTGTTTTTGTATTTTTTTGAGACAAGGTTTCTCTGTATATACCTGGATGTCTTGGGCTCACTCTGTAGACCAGAGTAGCCTTAACCTCACAGAGATCCACCCGCCTGTGCCTCTCTAGTGCTGGGATTAAAGGCATGTGTCACCATGCCCGGCCCATTTATCTTTTGTATAAAGAAGGGCTACCTATTTTTTTTTTTTTTTAGTTAATTTTGTATCCAGTCACTTTGCTGAAGGTGTTTATCAGTTTTAGGAGTTATCTGGAGGAATTTTTGGGGTCACTTACATGTACTATCATTTCATTTGCCAATAAGGATACTTTGACTTATTTCTTCTAATTTGTATCCCCTTGATCTTCTTTAGTTGGCTTATTGCTCTAGCTAGAATATCAAGTACTGTGTTGAAGAGATATGGGGAGAGTGGGCATCCTTGTCTTTAAGTTTATCTTCATTTTATTTGATGTTGGCTACTGACTTGCTGTAAATTGCCTTTATTATTTGTAGGTATGGTCTTTGTATGCCAGGTCTCTCCAGGAATTTTATCATGATGGGGTATTGGATTTTGTCAATTTCTTTTTCAGCATCTAGAGAGATGATCATGTGTGTGTGTGTGTGTGTGTGTGTGTGTGTGTGTGTGTGTGTGTGTTTCCTTTCAGCTTGTTTATATGGTGGGTTATATTGATGAATTTTCATTTGTTGACTACCCCTGCATTCCTGAGGTGACACCTACTTGATCATGATGCATGATACTTCTGATGTGTTCTTAGATTCAGTTTGCAAGTATTTTATTGAGTGTTTTCGTGTCTATGTTCCTGAGGGAAATTTGTCTGAAATTCTCTTTCTTTATTGAGTCTTTGCATGGTTCAGGTATCGGGGTGACCATGGCCTCATAGAATGAGTTTGGAAGTGATCCTTCTGTTTATATTTTGTAGAAGAGTTTGAAGAGTATTGGTATTAGCTCTTCTTTGAAGGTCTGGTAGAATTCTGTGCTAAAACCATCTGGCCCTGGGCTTTTTTTTTTTTTTTTGGTTGGGAGACTTTTAATGTCTGCTTCTATTTGTTTAGAGCTTATAGGAATGCTTAATTTGTTATCCTGATCTTGATATAGCATTGATAGGTGTTATCTATCAAGGAATGCTTAATTTGTTATCCTGATCTTGATACAACATTGATAAGTGTTATCTATCAAGAAATTGTCCATTTTTCTTATGCTTTCAAATGTTGTAGAGTACAGGTTTTTGAAGTAAGACCTAAAGATTCATTGGATTTCCTCGATGTCTATTGTTATTTCTCCCTTTTCATCTCTGGTTTTGTTTATTTTGGTATTTTCCAATTGCCTTTTAGTTAGTTTGGCTAAGGGTTTGTCCTTTTTTTTTTGATTTTCTCAAAGAATCAACTCGTGGTTTCATTGATTCTTTGTATTGTTCTTTTGGTTTCTAAGTTGTTGATTTCAGCCCTGAGTTTGATGATTTCCTGTCTTCTGCTCCTCTTGGGAGTGTTTGCTTCTTTTTTTTTTTTTTTTTTTTTTTTTTAGCGCTTCCAGTTCTGCTGTTTAGTTGCTAATATGAGTGGTCACAATTTTCTTTTCAAAGGCTCTTAGTGCTATAAACTTTCCTTGTAACACTGCATTCATTGTTTCCCATAGGTTTGGGTATGTTGTGTCTCCCTTTTCATTGGATTTTAGGAAGTCTTTGATTTCCTTCTTTATTTCATCCTTGACCCAGTAGTCATTGACTGGAGAATTGTTCAGTATCCATGAATGTGTAGGCTTTTTGTTATTTCTGTTGTTGTTGAAGTCCAGCTTTATTCCATGGTGGCCTGATAAGATTCAAGGTGTTATTTCAATTTTCTTTTATCTCTTAAGGCTTGCTTTGTGTCCGATTATATGGTCAATTTTGGAGAAAGTTCCCTGAGGTGCTGAAAAGAAGGTATATTCTTTGAAGTTTGGCTGAAATGTTTTGTAGATATCTGTTAGGTCCATTTGGTTAATGACCTCAGTTAGTCTCATTATTTCTCTGTTTGATTTCTGTCTCGATGACCTGTCCATTGATGTGAGTGGGGTATTAAAGTCTCCCACTCTTAATGTGTGGGGGTTGATGTATAGTTTAAGCTTTAGAAGAGATTCTTTTACAAATGTGGGTTCCCTTGTATTTGGAGCATAGATATTCAGTATTGAGATCCCATCTTGATGAATTTTTCCTTTGACTAGAATGTAGTGTCCTTTCTTATCTTTTTTGACTAATTTCAGTTGAAAGTCTTTTTTATTTGATATTAGGATGACTACTCCAGCTTGCTTCCTGGGACCATTTGCTTGGAAAGCCTTTTCCCAGCCCTTTACTCTGATGTAGCATCTATCTTTATTAGTGAGATGTATTTCTTGTATGCAACAAAATTTTGGATCTTGTTTACAGATCCATTCTGTAAGATTGTGTCTTTTTATTGGGGAGTTGAGTCCATTGATGCTGAGGAATATTAATGACCTTAGGTTGTTATTTCCTATTGTTTTTTATGTAATTGGTGGTTGTGTGTTTCTGCGTTTCTTTTGGTTTAGTTGTGGGGAATTTTTTTTTTTTTTTTTTTGGTTTCTGTCTTTCCTTGGGTGTAATTATCTTCTCTGGGTTGGAAGTTTTCTTCTAGATCTTTTGTAGAGCTGGATTTGTGGACAAATATTGTTGAAATTTTTTTTTCATGGACTATCTTGCTTTCTCTGTATGGTGATAGAAAGTTTTGCTAGGTACAATAGTCTGGACTGGCACATATGTTCTCTTGGGGCTTTTAGGATATCTTCCCAGGCCCTTCTGGATTTTAGAGTTTCTGAATAGAAGTCAGATGTTATTCTCATGGGTCTGCCCTTATATGTTACTTGACCTTTTTTTTTTTCTTTACAGCTTTTAATATTCTTTCTTTGAAACATTTGGAGTTTCAATTATTATGTGGCAAGAGGAATTTCTTTTCTGGTCTAATATATTTGGTTTTCTGTATGCTTCTTGGAATTTTGTTGGCATCTCATTCTTTAGGTTTGGGAAATTTTCTTATATGATGTTGTTGAAAATATTCCCTGAACCTTGGATTTAGGAGTCTTCTCTTTCATTTATGTCTATAATTCTTAGGTTCCGTCTTTTCTTTGAGTCCTTGATTTCATGGATGTAATTGGTGAGGAATTTTTTAGATTTCTCATTTTCTTTGGTTGTTGCACAGATTTGTTCATTCAAGTCTTCCACGCCTGAGAATCTCTGTTCCATCTCTTATATTCTATTTGTAATACTCATTTCTGTAGTTCCTGTTCTCTTTCCTTGATTTTCCACATCCAGGATTATCTCTGCTTATGTTTTCTTTATTGCTTCAATTTCCAATTTCAAGTCTTGAACTGTTTTATACATTTCCTTTTCCAATTTGCTTTTCTTTGCCTGCAAATCTTTCATACCCTTGTCTCTTTCCCACTCTTGTTTGACTGAGTTAACTTGGAAGTATCTAATGGAATTCTCCATTGCTTTAATTTGTAAAATGGTAATTTCTTTGTATTCTTTCAGGGATTTATTTTCTTCTTGTAAGGCCTCTTTCACTTTCCTAAGTATAGATTTGTCATCATCATTTTCATATGTTTCAGCTGTGGTGGAAATGATCAGAGCTTGCTGTACTAGCATAGCTGAATTTTTTTGGAGTCATATTTCCCTGACTTTGTCAGTTCTGTTCTTTTACTGGCTTTTAGCCATCTGGTTGTTCTCAGCTGTTTATTCCTGGGGCCTTCCTGACTTGGTGCCAAGGAAGAAGTGTTGGTGTAGAGGCCAAAATATCTTGGTGATCTGTAGCTCTCAACAGGCTGTATAGGGCTGTGAGTTGAGGGCTGGTTCTCAGTGGGTCTCCCAGAGCTCACCCCTTCCTGTTGTGTCACAACTGGGTATTCAAGTCAAAGGTTGGTGTGGGATGTGTTATCCCCTCTTGCAGGTTCCTGAGATTCAGCTGGTCTTCTTAGTGATGTCGATGGGAGTCTGCAGGCCACAGAATGTAGGCTAGAACAGCAATTTCCCTGCAGCTTATACATCAGGAATGTAATGTGGACCTCGCAAGCTGCTCTCTGGTGGTTTTCAGGCTCAACATGTGCCTTATAGCCAGAAGTACTGTGATCTGGTATAGCCCCTGTCACCCAGGCAGTGAGCAATGGTCCAGGGTTGTTTCACTGCTCCAGGGTCAGAGCTCTCTGTATTGTAGTCTGAGTGTTCAGCCGAGGGAGAGATCATGTGCCAAAAGGGAGTTCAGATGTGGAGTTCACATCCTGTAAACAGTGCTTGGAATCAGGGGGTCTCAGGTGCCTTTTCCCAGCCAGTCTAGCCTGCCTGCTCAAGTCCAGCTTGCCTAAGCCAAAGGGGCGTTTGGCAGTTCTCTGTGGCTAGTTGTCAGGACTGTGTTCAGGACCGTGGTTGTGTTCCTCCCAGGCTGCTCTCAGAGGGATCACAATTTCAACCTGTCCCTCTCAGTCAGAAGCTCTGTGGTCTAGTGCTGCCCACTCACTGGGGCAGCATACAATGGTCCAGAACTGCTCTACTGCTCAGGACAGAGAACAAGAAGTTATAGTCTGAGGCTGTGGACTGAGTTCTCTGCCAAGATGGGCATGGGCAGGGCATTCCAATATGGAGTCCACATGGCCTATACAGCACTTGGACTCCAGGAAATCTTAGTCACCTTTTCCCTTCCCAAAGCACTGTGTTTCAGAGCAGTCTGCTTGGGTCGGCAGGGTTTCTAACATTTTCCTTGTAGCTAGGGTGTCAGGATTGTGGTTATGATCTTCTTAAACTGCTCTCAGGTGAGTCTCAGGGTCACCCTGTGCCTCTTAGACTAGAGCTCTGGGAACTGTTGCTTGGGCTGCACACAATGGACCAGAACTGCTTTATTGCTCTGGGCTGAGATGTAGATGTTGTTCCCTGAGTGCCCAGTGGAGTGCCCAGCCAAGGGCCCAGGCAAGGATGGTGCAGGGTAGTCCAATATGTAGTCTATATCCTGTTCACAGGGTGCTTGGGCTCAGGGAAGCTCAGCGCTTCTTAGTTCAATCCCCCAGTTACTGATCAGCCAGATGCTGACATGTTGCAAATCCCAGGGAGAATTTCCCACTGTCTTGCTGTAGTGGCTCTGCTGGTCTTCTTTTGGGTGTCAGAACACTTACACAAAAGCTGAGGACTCAGGAAACTGAGGAGGGTCTCTGTTTGGAGGTCAAAGCTGTCAGCTGGCTCCTGAAATGATTTAATCTGCAGGCTCTTACAATGCCTCAGGAAGTGCTCTGTCTCCTAGTGGGAAGTTCTCTGTCTCCCATGTCTGGCATTTCTGTTCTTCCAGTGTCTATATGTCCAGTACAGAGTTCTTTAGTGTTTCTGTCTTTGCTGGGCAAATTCAGATAGGTTTGTGCCTCTCAAACTGCCATTCAGCAGCAGTATATCTCTGCAGTGTTCCAGTTGGTTTTCCTGATGATCAGAATGTGTCCCCAAGTTTATTGCTGCCATCTTTCTGAGACCCAGATTTGTTTTCTTTAATTCTGTAAATTATCACTATTTTGCCCAAACTTTTTGGAAGTGCTAAATCATTTTCCTGGATTATGTGTAGAAAAAGAATAAACAGAGTAATATCTTTTACTTTTACTGTTTGGGTTCTATTGCATGCAAAGTGTTTTAGATGAGAAATATTCAAGGATTATGCTTTACAAAAGGGATTAAGAAGCAGTTTGGTACAAAAATATGTAGGGGCTGATAGATTAATATAAGTTAGATTTAGTGAATA
>CAJQZJ010034151.1:2696574-2711554 GCA_907164525.1 Lophiomys imhausi | reverse complement strand
CACACACACACACACACACACACACACACACACACACACACACACACACACCAAAGAGGAAGCTAAATACATTCTCATTGAATATACACTTTCACCATTGTACAGAATAGTAATTTTTCAACAAACAAAAAATTATAATTTATTATGAGAAGAAAAGCACCTGAAATACACAGCCCATGATAAAGATTCATAATCATTTGCTGCATACATGCACTGATGTTAGATTTTAGAAAGGAATGGCAAATGGCAGCATAGTCCAAGTGATCATTCATAAGGATTCAATGTAATTCTCATGAGGAAATTTCAAGGATCCAGGAATGGAAGTCTCAAACTTAGAAGAAAATCCAAGTCCTCAAACAGGGATCTTGAGACAATTACAGCTAATAGAGTTCAAGTTTGTAGGGCTGAATCTGAAGCACAGTTTCTGTATGAGAAGAGATTGTATAAAAACAGAATGAAAGAAATCACTTCGTTCTGAAATAGTATCATACAAATGTTCATCACCCTGAACACTTTCTGCTCTCCTTCATCTGGACAGACAAAAGGCAGTGTGAAGCCTTCACATCAGAAGCATAAAACACATATCACAGGAAGATTGAAGAATTATTAAATTTAGCTAGACTGACAATGCAAGCAAATGAGTCAAGCTTTGCGCTGGGAACTGTGCACTTGGGATAAGGCAGAAGAGTTCCTGGGAACTGAATGCTAGTGAGCATAGTATCAGTCCAATGTCCAATATAGGTTTGAAGAACTGATGGGGACTGCCAGATGGTTGAAGTCAAATGCCCATTATTCTGTTGAAGGAAGTAGTAGCCTTTGAGGCTATTGAAGATGGACCACTATAGTACGTTCAAATTTGTACCCTATGTGCTCTTTTTTTAGTAACACCTGAAAGGTAATTTATCATCAATAGTCCTTCTTAGGATTTATATGACACTGGGTGGAGACACAGCATTCAGTTCTGCTGCCAAGATTAGAATATTGAATACTGTTATCTCCTTTCTTTTTTAAAAGTAATTTATTTTTTATTTCTTCAAGTTACATCTCAATTGCAATCCCCTCCCTACTCCCCCCTCCAGTCCCACACTCCCACCCTCTTCCCCCTCAACACCCCATCTTCTTCCCTTTTTTATAAGTTTAAGGTATATCTTTTTTCCCCTAACAGCTCCCCCTTTCAGTCCAACAAATGGTTCTTTCTCTTATAACAATAAATCCAATACAAAACAACAGAAATAAATAGGCCACAATTATGAGAGTTATATGGCTTAGCATACATTCCCAATGTCCAGTCCATATGTATTTGGCACCTGACTTTAACCTTCTACTATCTAACCATCTCCATGAGTTTAAAGTTCTATATCTAACTCAGCTTTCATACTAACTTGCATCACAATTTTAAAAACATCTTCTTAGATCCAGAACACCCTCTTGATTCCTAAACAACTCAAAATTAACTATGAGACTCTTGCTATCTATTCTTCAACCACCTCAGAGACCTGAGAGGTATAAATATATCAGATTAGGTAGGAAGTGCAGAGCCCGCAGCTTCCAAAACTAAGAAATGACATACCAGTGGCTGCCTGGACAGTTCCCATTTTCTCTCCATACATTACAGCATCAATCTTCAGCCTTTTGCCCCATTTCTTTGACAGACTTTGATTGTAAACCAGGAATTATGATGCACTTGCCTACCCAGTCTTGGCAGAGCTAGGCTGTCAACTTACCTGCTTCCAAGTTTTGTCCTATTTGGACAGCATTCTGTCTACAGTTGAAGCAAGGGGTTTTTCTTGCCAAGAGATAGGCTTGCCACTAATTCAACCATCTCACACGGGAGATTCTTCGATGCTCATCTTCTACTTGGAGTATAATAGGGGGTGCTGTCAGGAGCTGACATGTCTCGATATCAAAAAATCTTAAGTTAAGAAAACATCTTTGAATGCCATATTTGCAGATCTCTTGAGGTTTTTGAAGATGCCCTATCTCTTATATTTAGATAAGCAAATGTTGCTTGTCTCTTAGCATCTTGAGTTCTGATTAGCTTAGAAAATAACTGTGATGGACCTAACAAAATGACAAGCTTGCATGACTATTAGTTTGCATTTCTTAATTATCCTAAACAGTTTATGACATTTGGTAGCAAAAGTCTGAAACTTCACAATTCATTTTTAAGCGTTACTGGGTACAATACCTTTAAAAAGTGTTACCTTTAATTTTGTATCAATATACAAAGATCAATACCAATGTGGCCAAATATAATCTTAATTTTGTATCAATATACAAAGATCAATACCTATGTAGCCCAATACAATCTTAATTTGCATCAATATACAAGAGTCAATACCATTGTGGCCAAATATAATCTTAATTTTGTATCAATATACAAAGATCAATACCGATGTAGCCCAATACAATCTTAATTTTGCATTAATATACAAAGCTCAATATCAATTTAGCCAAATATAATATTAATTTTGTATCAATATACAAATGGGTTTTGGAGGTTAGACCCAGGGACTTCTCTCTTTTTCTTTTCTGTATCCTTTTTTCTCTCCTATGTTGAAGTAAACAGACTTGAGAAAAAATGGGACATATACATAATATAGGAAAGATCAAGAATAAAGGACAGATTATTGAATATGCCCTTATACCTTTGTTGTCTCCTTTCTTAAGACTTTATCCAGCTAAGCCTGACAACCAAATGGACAAGAGACCATCCCATAGGAAATTTGATTCACCTGAAGATGAACTCAGGCCTTGGGAAGCAAAATTATCCCTTTAACTAGATATGGTCTTATTTGTCCCAGGATCTTACTGCATCAGGCAGCCACTTAAGGAGTGTCCCTGCAAGGTAACCTTGCCTGCTTTTCTGAGTTCTGACAATCAACTTCTCTTTCTTTGCATCTCTTTTTCTTGCAGATGTTGGCCAAAAGCCTAAGCTTGGTTTTCCTGACACTTTGGGCTTTCTCTGAGGAACCTGTCCCTCTTCCATCCAGTTTCTGAGCTACCTGACTTCCACTCTGCACACATCAGGTTTCTTAAACCATAAGTCAAAAGGTATGACTTTCTCTCTTTCTCTTCTCCATTCTTTCTCTCTTCCTGTTCTTTCTCGAAAGTTCTCCTCTCAGAAGCTGTCAATATTTATAGCTAGCCTGACTAATAATTTTTTTGTCAAGCTCTAGTAAAACTTCCCTTGAACTTTCTTCAGGGTCCATTTTAAAATTCGTTTAATACTGAGAGTAAGAACCCAAAAGGAACATCTGATTTCGCTGGTAATGTACACATAGATATGTAGTTTCAAACAAAAGAGTGAGGAATCAATACATGCTATTTACAAGAACCGGGTTATTTATTTAGTGTTAGTTGAAATGTTTCAACTCTTTTGAAGCAGCATCAGGGAAATCACTGCAGCTGGGTTGACCATCTGAGGGTTTATATCAGCATCACAGAAGTGAATAAATTTATCATTTTATAAATGCTATCCATCTACAATACTAGCATGGCCAGAAATCCATTTGGCTGCGATTTCTAGCTCCATGATGCAATTTCTATCTCCATGAAAAAGGATTTATAAGGTAATGAAGCCATGAAAATATAGCTCGTCTAAGTCTAATATACAACCATTAGGTAGTTAATAAAATTAGAGAGAAAGAGAAAACTAAAGGAAGCACTGTGGCTTTCTGCCTAGTCTTTTTAATTCCTTGAATAAAGCTGCTGGAGATCAACACCTGCATATTTGCCAGCATGATCTCATTGTATAATGGTCCTTTGGTGAGTGTACTATGGTTCCAGGTGTCATTGTCTTTCCAGTCTTTGGCATCCAAAAACATAGCATTTGGATAACAAATAATGGCATGAGTTTTGGCTGGGAAGGCACATTCTGTTTTGGGAAGATATGCAGAAAGGGAGCAGCAACTGAGGCTCATTTGACATAACTCTTATCAATTTGGCTAGCTTCTTTTTGGACTTCTCTATGTGTCTGTGGGGCAGAGACCCTGGATGGCTCAGCTCACACTGCAGCTGCAGCAATGAAAGGCAAGCAGAGTAGTTGCTGCTACTGTTTGAGTTAAATCCACTTTCATATCAGGCATCTAGAATGTACTACTATACTAATGGAATAGTATTTTAAAATTAAAATGGGTCAGTGATGACAAATCTTAATATTTCTCCAGTTCATTTGAAGTATTTGTGAAAACTGAAATAAAAAATCCTCATGGAGAAGGTCAAATTTCACACATATATAATACATTATTAATACTTTTCTTTCCAAAAGTTTGTACTGGAGTCTGAGGAAAGAAGTAGTTTTAAAATACTGTTCTTTATCATTCAAGCATGCTGGCACATTCTTTCACAATCCTCACTTTTCAATGAGTAGCTTGACTTAAAATAAACACAAAGAACAAAACAAAATTCCATGAAAGATATTTAAAGAAATGTATGTTTTGTTAAGTACAGGAAAAAAAACAAAACAAAACAAAAACGAGTCAATAGCTGCTTGCAAATCCTCATTTATGTGGGAATAGCTCAAAAGACAAAAGTTGAGCAAGTGGCGTGGAGATATATTTTGGCCAAATTTGGGGTAAGTTATTGAAAAATCACATTTCAGATCATAGGAAAAGAAATTTCTGAAGTTGATATGCTGCCTTAGATATTACTTCTTGCAATAGTAATTAACTCATGAAATAAGTCCTATTAATCCCTTACCAGGTTCAAGTAACCATTCTGAGTACTAAAATGAAAGCCCCTGTCTGGCTCTTTGGAAGGTTGTAAAACTGTTGGCCACAGGGTTTTTCTATGTTTGAAATAGTTGTCAACTATTGTCTTTCTATTATCAAAAGGCAAGAGAGTTCTAAGAAAAAAAATTACAGAGCAAGTCATATGTTTAAAAAGTCATCTATGTCCAACAAAAAGGTAAATACTCCCATACTATGTAATTAAAAATGACATTTTCTAAATGTCAAGTTTTCAACTATATGTGTAACTCAACAGAACCACTTCTATGTTTCAAGAGCATATACTATTCAACATACTTAAAAACTAACCTATTCTTTTGAAATTGAAATTAATTATCTTACAAATAAAATGTATATTGTATACTTAATTATGCAGCATAATGCTATAAGATGCACTTGCAGTATATAATGAAAAGGAGATTGTAATATTAGATTTACAGATATGTCATCTCACAAAGTAACTCTTTCCTCATCCCATATTCACCCTCAATTCCAAGATTCCCTATAAGTCAATCATTTAGCAAGGATTTAGAGTAAAAATACTAGCATTTACTTTACATCCCATGTCTTGTTTTATGTCATATATAAGGCTTTATCTATATCTTGTAAATTGGACAGTCATTTTTGCTAGCTGGTGCTGCTCGGTTCTCCAAATTACAGGTAAAGTGACATTCCCTCCATAATTCTGACTTCATAGTGTTAATTCTGATGTTAGGATACATTTATAAACCTTAAAAAAAATCTCATCATCTTCAGTCTTTTAGGAATCAGAGACAGAAAATACTGTCCAAACTGACTGAAGCTATCAAAGCAATTGTCAGTTCACAGGTTGTAAGTCGAGGGAATGGCACTTCTAAGACACAGCTTGTAGAGTCCTTTCTCCCTCCCTCTGTGTCAGCCTCAGTCTCCTAGCAACACTGAGGTGATCTTACAAAGGCATAATTGCTTATCCTTTTAAGGCACAGATACCCGTGGGTTTCTTCATCAGAGTTTAACTTAGAAAACAGTTAATACAGAATTTTCTATCTATGTTTGGGAGGCTAGGATCAGCATAAAGCCAATGACTTTGTGTGACATTAACTAAGGACAGAAGAGGACACCAAGGACAGCAATATCCTGGAACAATCATAGATTATTAAATATTTTATAAGCTGATAATTTGGAAGTAAAAATGTGTACTTAATGAACATTGAGATATAGATGAAAAGCTTTAGAGTCAAATATTGGCAGATTGTTGTTGAATATCATCTATTCAATTTTAAAAGATATTTCAAGTAAAGAAATATATATGGCTAACTAGTTTCCAAGTAGAGAATAAGAGTAAAAACACTATAGCTATAGACATATAGAGTATTCAGAACTTTAAAAAAGTTGTTTTTTTTTTTTTTTTTAGATACATTAGGAAAAGATTCTTAAATCAATGGAAAAAAACTAGTGGTAAAAAAAAAAGGTCAAGGATATACATTATCAAGTCAGAGATAAAATCTAAATAAAAAATTCTGTGATGTCACCTCAAGGTCTCTAATTTATGATCCTATCCAATAACTGCCTCTTCCTCCTTGCCCTGCCACCCTATTCATGCAGGCTGTCTCTCTTGCTTTATTTTAACCTCTCTCTCTTAATGGATTTCCTTTCTGAGTTTTAGAGGAATATTCCTCCCTCCTTTTAATGCTTCATTCATCTTGTGTCTGATATAATGTGCTACTTCCTTTTAATGCTGTTCCATTGCAAGGCTTGATCATGGCCCCATTGTCTGAAAGCCCTTTCTCCAGATAAATTAAGGGTAATTTTCCATCAGTTCCTTTGCTGAACCAACCTATTTGCGACAATCTCTTATCGCTACATAAGGAAACATGCATAGTCAGATTCTGAAAAAGAAAGATTCCTCTTCCTCATAGATGACTGACATGTTGCTGTATGGGAAGCCACTTAGACACTGATGTCAACCCAGAAGTCATGCCTTATTGATCTTCCATTATCTCCTTATTCTCACCCCCCAAATCCCATCTCCAAATCCTGTTACATTGGTATTTCAACATACAACTGTCCTCAGGGATACAATTTAACACACAGAATCTCACAAACTAAAAGAACCTAAAATGAAGTCAAGAGCTAGAAAAGGAGAAGTGTCAAGAAGAATAGTGATTTTTTTTCACATATTAAAAAAGAGAATGAGCCATATAGTACAGGATAACTATACTACAACGAATGCACCAAAGGGAACAGGAACATAGACTTTTTTCCTGTCAATGAGACACTTTGCCCTAGTGGTGCTGCCTTGTTGGCCCCCAGTGTATGAGGAGGCTCTTGGCTCTCATATGACTGTTGAATGGGGCAGGGGACTGTTATGTAGGGTTACTCCACTCCAGAGGACAGGGATAGAAGAGATAGGGAGTAGAGGCTGGGAGAGCGGGACTGGGAAGGGTGCAAAGAGGACAATGTGATGGAGATATAACCTGAAGTAATAAGTAAATATTTTTTAAGAAAAGAATAGCTTTACAAAAAAAATCAGAATACTCAGAAAATAGGTAAGTGGATCTTTTTAGGGAATATTTGCTTATTGAGTTAATGGTGTAGGCTGGAAGACAGTACAATTATGTGATGGTCAGCATAAATCATGAAGAAACTGTGGATATGTCATGGATTAATATAATAATTTAGAGCTACCAATGAGCTACCAACCACATGATTGAACTAGAAGGAAGGAGGCATTTGTCAAAGAAAGGTGATTATTTTTCAAAAATAGTACTGATTGCAAGATGCTCTTTATGTACTATTACCAAAAATAAAAATAAATAAATAAAAGATCTAGGACATTAAAAAAGATGACGAGCAAAATTTTAATTTTATTTCTTTTAATTCTATTACCAACAAATACTGTCTGTCTTAATTTAATAAGGCTAAAGATATTCTAAGTATAAAATGTCATTTTTTCTACAAGTAAATAAACAATTACAAAACTTTTTCAGTGACAAGTTTGGCACCTCCCCACACCTTTGGAAAAAGAGAATATTCTCTAAGTAAGCCAAACACATGTACAATAATAGACATATTTCTTAATTATGTGCAAAAATGGTGTTGAATCAATAAGCATTCCCCACGGTAAGACACCCTCGAATTCACAGTGTGCTTTGTGACTATTTAAATCTATTTCTATATAAGTACTCTGCACTTGAACTACCTTTGCTAACTCAATGTGATTTACATACTTAAGGAGCAAATAACTTTTTCTTTTAAATAGGAAATTCTTCATTCTAAAAGGATTTCTAGCAACACATGACTTGGACCAGAGTCATCCTGTTTTGACATAGCTTTTAAATAAGATATTCGAGGGAAATAGAGGGAGCAAATATATACATTCCCTGTGGCATGGAGATAAATATGGGTGTGGTTTACTATTGGTCACAATGATTCACTTTCTTTACATACTTACATTGAGTCTGTCACCCTGTTTTTGGTAGGGTTAGGAAATATATTTACCAATTTGATGTGAGTATGTATTACTTTTGACATGTTTGAACACAAGGTTTAATTAATACTAGATGTATGAGTGTTCCATAATTCCCCTATGTCACTTCATCCATACTAGATTCTGGATTAAGAAAACAAATGAGGCTGAATATAGGTCACTCAAGCCCAAGCCCATCATAGGCACTGTTAATAACAGTATCATATAATAATGTTATAATATGATGATAGGATACTATCATTTATACTATATATATATGAAAATGTAGTTATAAATATTGTGATATTTTTCAAAATGGATATTGGTGATATAGAAACCAATAAATAAGATACTCAAAATATTTTAAACTCTGAAAAAATTAAAGTTGTTGCAATGGTAACTGATAACAGCAGCACTTACTTTTTTAAAATATAGAATCATTCCAAATATATACACATGTTTTAGAGCTAAATGTAATTATTATATGAATTATAAACACAAACAACTGTAGTTATTTTTAGAGAGTAAATTTGAGAAAAAATTATATTTTTTACACAGACATTGATTCAGTTTCCTGTTCAGTCATCAATTAGTCACATGGTTTTGAAGGAAGCAACTTCACTTCTTTCCCTCAGTTTTATGACTTTAGTCATGTATTTTTACCTCCCTAGCAAACAGTTATAGTTGTGTAGTTATTGATATGTAAATAAGTTTTTTTTCCACTTCATGAACATTGTAAACACGTGTTAGCATCTATGACAGTTGTTTTGATACTTACCTTTTGACAATGTCTATATTTCCCAGTTATTTGGGAGGATATGTATCTGTATATGTGGTATAGAAATGTGTGAGAGTGCAGATAGACTAGCACATGTGTATGCATGTGAAGGTCAGAGGTAGATGTCAGGGATATACAGAATAAAAAGAAAACAATATTTAGGATCAAACTCTGGATAACTAACAATTTAAAATACTTAGATTAAATAATTCAAGAAAAGAAATAATTGAGAAATACAGAAGAGTTGGAAAAGGATACATGAATAATACAAATTAAAACAGAGCCCAGAGAAAAAGTAGTAAATAGAAACAAATTCAGATTCTGTAAACTTAAAAAAAATAGATCTGTGTACATCCTTTGTTGGTGGATATCCAATTATTTTATGTTTGTGGTTAGTACATTTATGTACTATTATTTGAATGTACCCTTGAATTTTTATTTGAAATAACCCCACTTGTTTTCTTTTGCTCTATTACTTTGATAAATTATAATTAATGCTTTCAAACACTGGAAAAACTTCACATGTATGTCCTCAGACTTTTCTTTATGGAATACCATTTGTTTTATACACTTATTTATTTATTTATTTATTTATTTGTTTGTTTGTTTGTTTGTTTGTTTGTTTGTTTATTTTTATGTATGTGTATTGGTGTTTTAACTCCATGTATGTCTGTGAGAGGGTGTCAGATTCCCTGGAACAGGAATTCTGTCTGTGTGGTGCCATGTGGGTGCTTGGAATTGAACCCAGGTCCTCTGGAAAAGCACTAATTGTTCTTCACTGCTTAGCCATCTCTCCAGCCCTGTTTTATACATATTTAATTCAATTTACTGACTTAATTTTTAGTTTAAGATTTTTATGTATGAGATTGATCTGTGATATGTACTCTGTGGTGTACTGAGTAGATAAAGTAGGATGAAAAGAAAATCACATAAAATTGGCAGATAAAAGTAGTTGCAAATGTAAGGGAATAATTGGATAAGAAAGACAGGGATAGATGAGGGATAGATTGGATATAATATACATCCATGGAAGTCTAGTGTTTTACCTTTACTTGTATGATTTCCTTAAAGTAAGATTTTTACCCTAATATAAATTAATTAATTGCTGTAAAAATAGTAATATCAACACTTTACAAGAAAGCACAATTCTTATTGTGTCTTTTCTTAATAAGTGGGCCTAAAATATATAAGGTAAGAAAATGGGACAGTAATAAAAAATAGATAAGAATACTGTTTAATTTGGAGTTTGAAACAACCAGAAAGATACATATGGCATGTATTCACGTATAACACAATTTTATCCATGTAGTACAAGATAACTGTCCTATAATCAACAGATCCAAAGAAACAGGAACATTGACTTTGTTACCTGTTAGTGGGACACTTCACTCTAGTGGTGCTGCCATGTAGGCCCCCAGCGTAAGAGGAAGGTCTTAGCCCTCTTGTGACTGATTAACTTATGGGGGCTGATAAGGCACCCATACTGGAGAGGGTGGGAAGGTGGGATCTGGAGGAGGCTTTGATGGAGATGTAACTTGAACTCATAAATAAATGTTTAAAAAATAAAATAAAAAAGGAAATCCATCTATTTATGCTTGACAAGTCTACGTGTAGACAGGGGGATAACTGAACTCAAGAACACCATCAATTTAATTTGACATAATTGGCATTGAGCTAATTTAATAGGCAATTACAGAACATTCATACTTTTGATGGTCACACACAGCTTTCATTAATACTATTTTCTCAGATATTACACAGACTTAACTTAAAATAATAGAAATGATATAAAATATGCTCTCAGGTCACAGTATGATTAAACTTAAAATAAGTGGCAGAAAAAATTATCTGAAAAAGTCTCAATGAGCTAAACATTAAACTGTAAGTAGTATTGCTCACATTGTTTTAAATATTAATAGTCTTAGATTCTCACTGAGGCTTCTTAGATTATGTTTTTTTTCTAATAGACATTTTGCATGCTGTGCATTCACTGTCATAGACACTCAAATGTTAGTGATATATTTGATCACAAGAGTCAGAACATGTAGGGAGTTAGATTAATTAAATTCGATTTAGAAAATAGGGGTTTCTGATACAGTCTCTTAATTCAGGGCATGAAGATCAACTTGGCTGTGAGCGATTAGCTTATCAGCTAGCTGAAAAACATGGATGAAGTCAGTTGAAAACAGGAAACAAAAAGGAGACTTATTGGACTGAAAAACAAGGTTGAAGCCAGGAAAAACAGGTAAGACTGAGGACCTGCCCCAGAGACTGTATCCTTCTAAAAGGTTAGGAAAATAATTATCAATAGGATTAATGGGTAAGTTAAAAGTGTAGGAATTTATAGGGTTAATAGTTAAGAAATTGTTGGTATTTGTATAAGTGAATATTGTAATAATAAATAAATACTTAATAATTATTTTAAAAAGATTGGTTACAAGAACAGGTCATTTTTGTTTGTTCGTAAAAGTATATCAGATGTAAAAGAAACTTTTATTCACCTGATGTAATTGTCATCTAGGAGGCCTGTGGCCTCCATCTGGTATTCTAAGCCCAGTTGGAAGCCTCCTGCACCCCTCCCCCCGCCCCCGGCCCCATACAGTCTTATCTAGGCATAGAATGTTTTCAGTCTCTGATACTTAGTACTGAATAAGCTCACCCTTTCAAGTTCTTTGTGAACTCTGGCTGACTGTTTCAACTGGTTCAGGTTTAAACTCCTCTCCAAGCTCACTGATTCAAACTGGCTTCTCTCATCTTGTTTTTTTTTTTTTTTTTTTTTTTTAGATAGATCATATACTTTAATTAGATGTCTATACCTGGACATCTCCCATAAAATTTAAAACACTGTTGAATCAGGGGTATATTGGCATACATAGATATTATGTAGATATAAACAAATGTCTGCATTTGTTTATATAGTCTTTTTTTATAATTTATTTTTTATTTCTTCAAGTTACATCTCAATCACAATCCCCTCCTTACTCCCCCCTCCAGTCCCACCCTTCCACCTTCCTCCCCCTCAACCCCCCCCCCCTTGTCCCATCTTTTTTTTTTTTTTTTTTTTTTAGTTTAAGGTATTTATTTTTCCCCCCAACAGCTCTCCCTTTCAGTCCAAAAAATGGTTCTTTTTCTTATAACTATAAATACAATACAAAACAACAGAAACAAATAGGCCACAATTATAAGAGTTATATGGCTTAACATACATTCCCAATGTCCAGTCCATATGTATTTGGCACCTGACTTTAACCTTCTACTATCTAACCATCTCCATTAGTTTAAAGTTCTATATCTAACTCAGCTTTCATACTAACTTGCCTCATAATTTTAAAAATATCTTCTTAGATCTAGAACACCCTCTTGATTCCTAAACAACTCAAAATTTAACTATGAGACTCTAGCTTCTATTCTTCAACCACCTCAGAGACCTGAGAGGGATAAATATATCTGATTATATAGGAAGTGCAGGGCCTGCAGCTTCCAAAACTAAGAAATGACATACCAGTGGCTGCCTGGACAGTTCCCATTTTCTCTCCATACATTACAGCATCAATCTTCAGCCATTTGGCCCTGTTTCTCTGACAGACATTGATTGTAGAGCAGGAATTATGAAGGACTTACCTACCCTGTCTTGGCAGAGCTAGGCTGTCGACTTACCTGCTTCCAAGTTTTGTCCTTTTTGGACAGAAGTCTGTCTACAGTTGAAGCAAGGGGTTTTTCTTCCCAAGAGAATGGCTTACCACCAATTTAATCATCTCCCACTGGAGATTGTTCGATGCTCATCTTCTACTTGGAGTAATATAGGGGGTGCTGTCAGGAGCTGACATGTCTTGATATCAAAAAATCTTAAGTTAAGAAAACATCTTTGAATGCCATATTCTGCAGATCTCTTGAGGTTTTTGAAGATGCCCTATCTATCTCTTATATTTAGATGAACAAATATTGCTTGTGGCTTCTCTCATCTTATGATTGAATTACTCTGCTTGGCAAACAACTAACTAACAATCTGTTCTAATCTGGCTCCTTCTCATTCTCTGGCTCGCTTTGTCTAGCTTGTTCTGGGTCTGGCTTGTTCTCTCTCTTCAAACTGTCTGTACAACTGTCCTGATGGACTACCTTCTCCCTCTCCTTCTGTGCTGCTCTCCCAAGTCCTTTCTCTTTCCTCTCCATTCTCATAAAAGTTGAGCATACACTATCTCTGCCTCATTCTGCAAAATCTTTCCTTGATTTGTCACTTTGTTTGCTTCACAATTAGACCTCACTTTCAAACATGAGTGCTTCCTTCTACAACTAACTTTACCTTCATTGTTTGGAATTACAGGTGTGTACTAAGGACATTCCAGCTGGATCACACAGGCCTAGAAGGTCTTTGGATATGAGCAGAGCAGGCATGTGGCTGGATTAAAATTCCACTATATTTGTTCAAATGATTTTGTAGTTGAAAACTAAAGAAAAAGGAGATGAACAAATAAATAAGTCTATTAATAAAATCAGTCAACTAAGGAAGTGTTTCTTAATTAGTCCATTAGAGAGAAATATATTTAGATGTATGGAGGTTTGACTCATCTTTCTGTACTCTGTGCTGAAGCAGTTTCTGTACTGTTGAATGTAATTTACAACTTGCTTTGTTTGGTGAACTTAGGTACCAGAAGCTTACATGTTCATCTGGAATACCTTAGTCATCACAAATCTGAATGTATTTATACTGAATTGTATCAATAGACTGTCAAATATAACTCCTTTTCATGGTCTGGATTTCTCACCCTTCTAAGCAAACTGAAAATGACCTGAGAGTGAATTCCACAATTAGCACTCCTTATGGAAACAGAAGACAGGAGAGTAAGTGTTCCTGGGGGAGGGAAGCATGGAAAGCAATGATAGCAACAAGGCTTATGTTGTAAAGCAAGTAAGACACTGTAATTATCTTTGATAAAATTGTGCAGGAACATATATGTGAAATTAAGAAATAGTCTGTGATAATCAAACCAGAAATTGAAAATCCAGACATGGAAATGTTCTGGTGGCACACAGCTGCAATCACAACTACAACCTTGGCAATTAGGAGCAGACTGAGGAGGATCAGAAACTGAAGTTCATCCACAACCAAATAGCATGTGGTAGGTCAGGTTAGCTATGGATACCCAGTCTCAGAAAAATAAAACAAAAACCATCCAATAAACTAAATAAACAAACAAACAAAAATATGGCAAATCCAAAGAAGAGTCAGAGTGGATCTTAAGTGTTAAACAGATATTTTTGTATATAAAATAAACAGTGAATATTTGGTATATTTCATGGGAGAAAATATCATGAATGATTTTATAAGAAATACAAAAATGGAGCATCTTATTACAAATGTAGCACATGAAAATTTCTTTCAAGAATTGTAATCAGTTAGTACTAATTACTTATTATCAGCCCTATATCCCCCACGACTATCTATATTTACACTGAAATTATTTACAACTAAAAGTGAAGTTGATAGCAAATGAAAAAATATATTAATGCATATTATAATAATATATAGCTATGATATATAAATAACTTTATTGGATTGGGATTTATTACAGTGACTTACAGGATGTGGGAAAGCTGATCCAAAAATCCAGTAGGGTTTTGTTATTTTTTATTTTATTTTTTTTTGGTCCACAAGGATGTCTCAGACTTTCTTCAGTAGATGTTGTAATCCCAGAAAAGAAAGAAGTCTCTAATATAAGTGAAGGAAAGAGCTTTCCAGAGACAGCCAGGGAAGCAAGACAAAGATCAACAACCTCCTTTCTCCTTCCATGTCCTTAACATTGGCTGCCAACAGAAAGTATAGCCAGAATTCTGTGTGGATCATCCCAACTCAAAAGATACAGAGTCAGGGATTTAAGGCAGGTCTTTCTACTTCAAATACTTCAATCAAGAAAAAAAAAATCTCTCACAGGTGTATTCAGCCTCTTGGGGCATAGTGAGGTTTTACACACACACACACATATATATATATATATATATATATATATATATATATATATATATATA
>CAJQZJ010034151.1:2677929-2696564 GCA_907164525.1 Lophiomys imhausi | reverse complement strand
ATATATATATATATATATATATATATATATATATATATATATATATATATATATATATATAAAACATATCTACAAATGGAATATAAATTGAGTAATTTTGGAGAGTTAGTTTACTTAGTCCTATTTTGTAGATATGAAAATGGTGTATATACAAGATGCAGGATGTGTCTAAAAAAAGAATCATGCAAATAAAGTCATACAGGAAAACAAATCAAGACATATTTCACAAGCACATGATCAATAACATTTAAATTCCTCAGCTCTAATAAAAACTATCCTGATCATCCTAATGGTAGCGTATTTTGACTTTGCAATATCTGTCCTGGTTGTTTCTCTGCTGAGTGTGTGATCAGTGTCCTGTGTAGGAGGCATTACACATTTCTGTGAAGGAACAACTGACTGCCACTGAGATTGCAAATCACTCCTAGGCAAAACTTTATATCACTGCCCAGTTGAAATTCCACTTTTTTATGATTTGCCTGGCTGCATTTTAACTAGATTATAACTCCTCAAGCATGAGGACTCATTCACACTTGTATCTTCAGTATTTAACAGTTTGTATGGGAAAGAAATATTTGGTAAATTTATGTTGAATTAAAGAATGTGTACAAAAATAATCTACAAGAATAAGCTATATTAAAACTATTTTTGCAAGGTTCAGATAACCTAAGACATTGTGTGAAAGCATTTGGAACCAGAAAGTGAAGAATGGGTCTGAATAAATGATTTATCATTCAAGAATACATAATACCTTTGCAGAAGATCTATGTCCCTTTCCCATCACCTATGTCAAGTAGTGTAGACCAATGAATTCAGTTCCAGGGATCTGGTACCTTTGGCCTCAGTGAGAGGTACTTACATGTACAGGACAGCCCTTCACACACACATATGAATATATATATATATATATCCACATATATATTAAAATATTTCAAAAAGCACCACATAGATGTGCTGCTTCATTGTTAGGAGATGGAGCAACAGTGCAGGAAATATATAATGCAGTATAATCTAATGTACATACACATGTGAACCAGCATTACTTATCTTTGTGTCCCACTGCCTACAAATATAACAATATAACTCCATTAATAATTGCTGAATAAGTCAATAAATGACAAATTAAAAGATGACAATATGTTCATTATTTTCAAAGTAGACACCTGCAGCACTGAAAGATAATGATGTTAAAATAATTTTAAAATCTCTGAAAGCTTATTACATTTCTCCTATAATGTATATATTACATTTATTTGGCTATCAACACTCTGATCAGGTAATGGTTTAATTTGCTTAAATGAAGTTTACTTTCCATACTTCATACCATAATTTTATATTCAATGAAAGAAAAAAAATAATTCACCTACCCATATAATGAGTTCATTTCCTTAAGCAGCTCCCAGTCTTTTCCAAAAATGAAAGAAGTAGCAATGTCAAAACTTAATGCATAGTATGACAGTTTTTTCTGAAACTCTTCTTAGCCAGTAATACAGGTAGACCTGCTTGGCCGATGATTGTCCATGTATTCCTTCAGTGCACCATTAATGTTCATTTTGTTTTGCCACAAAGTATTAGAGTATAGTTCTTCCAGGTAAAGAATATTCTTTACTAAATAAATCAGAAAATCCATATGAAAAGAAAGAAAATTTGCAAACCATTCTCACATACAAGCTTGATTATTTTGAGACATCCAAGATGGATTCCTTCCACGTTTGGCTGAAGTTATACTGATGCTGGCAAAGAGTTTATAGTTCTCATGTATATGGATTCTCATGATATCTTTCATTTTATAATATAATGGTTTCAACAATAGAGTAACTCAAGATACAAAAGACAAACTTCTTTATGCACAGCTTCAAAAATTATGTGGAATACTCTGTTAGATTCTGTAGGCTAAAACAAATAGTATGCATATCTAAGGGAGGAACTGGGAAATAAATGCTAACTTGGAAGATTAGTAGCAGATAATTTTCTGCCATATTAATAAGGGAAGCATCAATTTGTCACTCAATCATGGCCATTGACATAACCAGAATTAATGATAATTCTAAGTGAGACTAGGAAATTTTTAGAAGTTAAAATATGCTATACCATTCCTGGGCATATACTCCAAATATATGCCACCAAATCTCAAGGACATTTCCTCAACTATGTTCATAGCAGCTTTATTTGTACCAGCCAGAAACTGGAAACAACTCAGATGTCCCTCAACCAAGGAATGGATAAAGAAACTGTGGTACAATAGAATACTACTCTGCTTTCAGAAACAAGGATATCATGAAATTTCAGACAAATGAATGGAACTGGAAAATCTCATCCTGAGTGAGCCAACACAGACCCAAAAGAAACACATGATATTTACTTACTCATAAGCAGATATTAGCCAATATATACAGGATAACCATGCTACAATCCACAGACTCAAAGAAACTTTAACAAGGGATGAGGCTTGAACTCTTCTAAGCAGGCAAGATAAAGTAGACAATGGAAGTGGATGGATAAAGGGATCTGGTCAGGAAAACAGTATAACTGCCATTTGAGAAGCTTTATCCAGCGGTTAATGGGAACAGATGCAGAGACCCACACCCAAACGTTAGGTAAAAATCACGGAGTCTTGAGGAAAAGTTGGGAAAGCTGGAGGGACTAAGGACACTAGAAGAAGACCCACATAGTCAAATAACTACTACACAAAGGGGCTCACAGAGACTGAACCATCAATCAAAGAACTTGCATGGACTGGTCCTGGGCCCACTGCAATATGAAGCTCATAGGCTGCTTGGTCCTCAAGTGCATCCCCTAACAATTGAAACGGGGTCTATCATGGACTTAAATGCTGTTGACTCCTTCTGGAGCTCAGTTTCCTAGCAGAACTTCTTTACCTTGCCTCTGTGGAAGAGGAAGCTTAGTCCTGATGCAATTCAAATTTGATGTGCCAGAATGGGTTGGCACCTGGTGCACCTATGGGGAGAGTTGGGAGGAGGGTGGACCTGTGAGGAGAGGAGAGAGGAGGGTTGCAATTGGAATGTAAAATAGACAAATAAATAAAATTAAATTTATAAAAAGTTAAAATATGTAGCTAACTGAATATTCCATGTCACTTGGTTGGGGTGCCTATGATGGCTGAAACACTGTTTTCAGTGGATACTTTCTTGAATTATATTATCAGTATAAAGAAAATACAATTGCTCCCTTATTTCATGGGAATAAAATATTTAAAATTATTATGCATACATAGACCACAGACCACAGCATTGTTCAATATCTCTCAGAAGTTAAAGTGGAGAATTTCACACTATTGTTCATCTGTGTACTTTCAATCTGTTGGTCTCAAACAACATGGTAGTCATCAACCTATGTCATTATAAAATCTAACCCATGTTGATCATGGTATATGTTTTTAAGTCCAGCTGGAAATATATACTCTACTCTCTTTTATCTAGTAATTTTCAAAGGAGTTCATGTTGTTAACTTAATGTTATTGACTCAGTAACCTGGAATTCTAGGATATACTCATTTAAAACCTTTAGAAAACTACAAGGCACATTCAAAAACTTTCCAATCTGGAGGGAGATTTTTGCATATTTTAATGAGATAAATATCCCAGAGAATTGAAAGTTGTGGTTCTATGATTAAAAAACACTTGTCATGATATCTGGACTTTATATTTATATAATGTCATTCATTTCTTTCTTTAATGTTTATTTATTACTTCAAGTTACATCTCCACCATAGTGTATTCTTTCTACCCCTCCTGTCCCACCCTCCCACTCTGTACCCCCTCTCCCTTCTATCCTACTCCTTTGGAGTGAAGCATCCCTACATATCAGTCCCCCACCCCAATTTAGCACTCATATGAGGGCTAAGAGCTTCCTCATATACTGGGGGCCTAAATGGCAGTGCCACTAGGGCAAAGTGTCTCATTAACAGCTAACAAAGTCTATGTTCCTGTTACTTTTGGTGCATTGGTTGTAGTATAGTTATCCTGTACTATATGGCTAAAATCTGATTATAAGAGAATAGATGCCATGTGTATCTTTCTGAGTCTGGGTTAGTTCACTCAGGATGAGCTTTTCTAATTCCATCCATTTGGCTGCAAATGTTATGATTTCATTGTTTTTGATGGCTAAGTAGTATTACATTGTGTAGATGTACCACTGTTTTTGTTTTTGTTTTTATCCATTCCTCAGTTGAGGTACATCCGGGTCATTTCCAGTTTCTTGCTATTACAAATAAGGCTGCTATGAATATAGATGAGGAAATGTCCTTGTGGTTTGGTGAGGAATCATTTGGATGTATACCCAGAAGTGGTATGGCTGGGTCTTGAGGTAGAGCTATTTCAAGTTTTCTAAGATATCACCAGGCTGATTTCCATAGTGGTTGTAAAAGTTTGTACTACCACCAGCAGTGGAGGAGTGTTCCCCTTTCTCCAAAACCTCGCCAGCATGTGCTGTCATTTGAGTTTTTGATCTTAGCCATTCTGACAGGTGTGAGATGGAATCTCATAGTCATCTTGAGTTGCATTTCTCTGATGATTAAAGATGCTGAGCATTTCTTCAAGTGTCTCTCAGTCATTAGGGATTCCTCTTTTGTGAATTCTCTGTTTAACTCTGTTCTCCATTTTTTGATTGGGTTATTTGGTTTCTTGGCATTTAATTTCTTGAATTCTTTGCAAATTAAGAATATTAGCTCTCTGTCGGGTGTGGGGTTGGTAAAGTTTATTTCCTAATATGTAGGTTGCCATTTTGTTCGAATGACAGTGTCCTTTGCCTTACAGAAGCTTTTCGGTTTCATGAGGTCCCTTTTATTGGTTGTTGGTCTTAATTTTTGACAAAGAAGCCAAAACCATACAGTGCAAAAAGGACAGCATCTTCAACAAATGGTGCTGGTCTAACTGTATGTTGACATGTAAAAGAATGCAAATAGACCCATACTTTTCACAAAGCACATTCAGAAACTTTCCAATCTGGAGGGAGATTTTTGCATATATTCCAAAGTCCAAGTGTATCAAAGACCTTAACATAGAGCCCGACACACTAAATCTATTAGAAGAGAAAGTGGGCAAAAGTCATTTATTTCTAATGGATACAAGTCTGTGTAATCTGATAGGTAACTTTGCCATGCTGTAAATTAGATTTGTAAATTTACAATGACAGAGCCATGTTTAGCTTTGTCTTCTACTGGCTCTATATGCACCACATATATTGCACCAAACCACAAGGACATTTTCTCATCTATATTCGTGTCAGCCTTATTTGTAATAGCTAGAAACTGGAAACAACCCAGATGTACCTCAACTGAGGAATGGATAAAAACAAAAACAAAAACAAAACCACAAAAAACGGTGGTACATCTACAAACTGAATACTCCTCAGCCATCAGAAACAACGAAATAATAAAATTTGCAGCCAAAACTTAAGTCAAAGTAGATCAAAGACCTTAACATAGATCCTGACACACTAAATCTAATAGAAGAGAAAGTGGGGAAAATTCATTTATTTCTAATGGACATAACTCTGTGTAATCTGATAGGTAATGTTGCCATGCTGTAAATTTACAGTGACAGAGCCATGTTTTGGTTTGTCTTTTACTGGCTTTATAGTGCCTACTAGAGATCATACATGCAAGTGGCCTGCTGTGGTGTGAATATGAAATATTTCACATAGATTCATGCACATATACCTGTGATCACTAATAGGTGGCCTGGTCTCAAACCTATGGAACTTTTAAAAGTGAGGAGCCATTGGAACTAATTATTGGGAAGAGACTTTGAGGTTTGATTGCCCTAGGCTACTTCCTGTCCTTGTTCCCTGACAGATGAAAGGTGGTCAGTCATCTGATACACCATGTTGTAGAATATCTCTCTGAGTTATAACCAAAACAAACTCTTCCCTCCTAACATTGTTTCTTCTAAGGTATTTGTTCAAAAGAAAAGTAAATAATACAGTGACTGAGAAATATTTTCTAGTAAGTAATCAGACTTCTAACATTACTAGACACAGCCTGATTTAGATTGAAATTTTATGTTTTGGTTGATTCTAATACAATCTTACAATATTGTTAAGATGTATTAACATTTAGTAACTTTTTATTTAGTAATTATTTATTTAGTAACTTTTAATGCTAATGATAATCTATTGTTAAGGTTTATGTTTTTTTTTTAAGAGTTTATTTTTTTAATTGAGTATGTATATGTTGCTGCATCCTGGTATGTGTACATGAGTGTAGGTGCCTGTTGAGACACAGACTTAGAGTCTCTGGAGCTAAAGTTACAAATGTCTGTGATCTGCGGGCACCATACTCAAGTCTTCTAGGAGAATAGTAAGTGTTCTTAACAACTGAGTTTTCTCTACTGCATTATTAAATGTCTCTTTTAATGTTCATTGTCTTTTAAGTATTTTTCAAACTGTTAGTCAACACATAGAAATCAAAGCTAAAGGAAGATATGAGAATACTAGAAATTGAGCCAAACATATGAACCAGGTAGCAAGCACTTTTGTGTGAACATAGAGACCAAGGTCATTTAAGTTAGCTTTAGGAGCTGGTCATGGATAGGGAAAATGGCATTTATACTGCTTGATGGGGCTTTTTATTCTACCATTTCTGACCTTTATGGGATTTTAAAAACATCTAGTCATATTTAGACTGAATATAACAGCTTTCCTTTCATTCAAATGGGCCATGTACTTTGATTACATTTTCATCCCATGACTTACTTTTTCTTCCTTCACTTTCTCAAATCAGTTTGCTTCTTCCTTTTGTGTCAAATTAATACATAAATGAGTTTTAAGATCTACATAAAATAATAGAAAACATGGCATTTGTATTTTTGAGTCTGTCTTATTTGTTATAACATACTATTCAGGTACATCCAGTTTATTGCAGATGATGTAATTTCATTCTCCTTCATGAATTCCATTGCACATTAGTGTCTGGTTGAATTTACATTTCAACCAGCAGATTGTAAGAATTCCTTATCCCTTTTTCTTCCTCTTCATTTCTAGAATAAAATGTCATACTTGACAATTTGTTAATATAATATAATACAGCATATGAATACAGAAAGTGTTGGGCAATAGGAAGTTAGTTATTTGTGTGAGGTGGCCAAGGACATGAGTGGCTAACATATGCTACATGGGACATGCAATTATTCTGAGAATATGCAGTGAAATTTTTAGTAATTTCGTAGTTGGCATTACAGATGAGAATAGGATTATTGATAAACAGACCATTTACTAGCTACAGAATAAAATAAATAATATAAAAAAAGTTAATTAAACTTTACTTGAACTAACTTTTCAAATTAAATACTGATTCTGATAAAGTATGCAGGACACAAAAGTCTCACTTTCAAGGCATTAGTCTCTGAAGAATCTAACCAGAATAAACCCACTTAAATAGATCATAGCTCAGTGTGATAGAGATGGACATATATTGAAAATCTTTTGTTATCTTATTCTACTGGATACACTTTTTGCTGATGAACTACTGTGATTTATGTGCTATATCCTCTTTCATCCATGGATCCATGTGAGTCAGAAGTCTGGGTCTCATTAAGATATTCCAGTAAGAGTTTTGTGTGTCAATTAAAAACCTTTTCAAAGTCATGTAACTGCTCTATTCATTTTTTACTTGCTCTAGGGGAAGCTGGTGATAGAGCCTTAGGGTGGTGTAGATTTGAGGTAGGAAACAACCTGAACCGTCAACCGTCCTTGACTTAAAACTTTTGTAAGGTGATTTAGTTGAAAAGAAATAAGCATCTTTATGTGTTAAACTATGAAATGTTTGACTGATTTATTACTGCAGTCATAGTAACTGTTGAATCTCCAGAATTTTATGGAATTCTGTTCATAGACTAGAAAACTGGTAGGGAGAATGGAAAGGCCAATGTCAGAATGATAGCCAAATCACACCAATGAATTAGTAATATGATCACAGTTCTGTTTTCACAGGTAAACATGTAAACTGTAATGTGGATTGTCATCCACTTTAATACTGGAGATGCAGTTGTCTCTACTGCCCTTGGAAAAGTAGGATGTCTGTAGTTCCTGCAGTTCTTACAACATTGGATGTTAGAAGTTGTTGACATGGACATAGACTTTTTTCTTTTTCTCCCTGTCAATGAGACACTTTGCCCTAGTGGTGCTGCCTTGTAGAGCCCCAGTGTATGAGGAGGCTCTTGCCCTCATATGACTGCTGAACTGGGACGAGGGACTGTTATGTAGGGACACTCCACTCCAGAGGAATAGGATGGATGGGTTAGGGGGTAGAGGGTGGGAGGGCGGGACTGGGAGGGGTGGAAAGAGGACACTATGATGGAGATGTAACCTGAAGCAAAAATAAATAAATTAAAAAAAGAAGTTGTTGAAAAATGAGTATCTACCATTTTTGGTATTAGCAAGAAGCAGTCATCTGATACATGGTGAAGATTCATCCTCAGAGAACCATGGAACTAGTGTATAACACATTTATTTAAAGAAGAACTTATTACTGGCTAATTTAATATCAAGAATGAATAAACAAATTGATAAATGTTTAAATTTCTGTAAATTTTCTAGGTCAAAAATTCTTCAGCTTAGCTGAGTGATTTCAGTGAAACGTCATTTATAAGAGACTTGTAGGGCTTTTCACATGTAGTCTATTGATAGTGGCTTAATATTATGTTTTCAAAGTTCTCCATTCCTATGGCTATTGGTGAAAGCACAGTCACTGCCATGTGAGCCTCTTCATGGAACTTACTCTGTTTTTGATATTCCACATAGATGCTGAAAAGAAGGAGTGATCAACAAACAAAAGAAGAAACTACAATGTCTACAATAAATCAGTCTCATAAGTCATATACTTTCTTTTCTGTCATACCTTATTGATCCCCAAATTAGCAATAAAGTACTATGTGAGGGGTATGCCCTATGATAAAGCTACCAAGAGACTGAAAATCAGTGAGAGTCATTTCAGAGGTTACTCAGCATCAGAAGACTAGCATTTATTCTTAACTTTCCATTTTTGATTGACTATGTGATATTAATCGCAGATTCTGTAAGCATCACATAAGAAAAGAAGATCATTTTAATACTCCAGAGAGTATCATATATTGTTTAGAATTTTGCTACAAAATTGATACATTATAAAAAATCTGTGGTACATTTACACAGTGGAATACTACTCAGCTACCAGAAACAAGGAAAACAAGCAATTTGCAACCAAGTGGATGGAGCTAGAAAAGCTCCTCCTGAGTGAGCTAACTCAGATCCAGAAAGATACACATGACATGTATTCACTTATAACTGGATTTTAGCCATATAATACAGGACAGCCATCCTATAACCAAAAGACTAAAAGGAATAGGAAGATGGGCTTTGTCACCTGTTAGTGGGACACTTCACCCTAGTGGAACTGAGAAGTGCAAGAGGAAGCTCTTAGCCTTCATGTGACTGAATAATTGAGAGTTGCTGGTAGGTGGGGGCACCCAACATCAGAGGAGTAGGATAGGTGGGAGAGGGGGTAGAGGGTAGGTGGGTGGGACAGGGAGAGGTGGAGGGAAGGGACTGTGATGGTGATGTAACTTGAATTAATAAATAAATGTAAAAATTGATCCATTATCAATTATTGGGTTTGGTCCATATGTCATCTTCATATGAAATATGGCATATGTCCAGCTAGGTTTTAGTAATTAAAAATGAGTACTGTCATGATTTTGAATAGCTTATATCATCATATAATGTGGGGTATATTTTTTTGTTTACTTCCACATTTTTGCCTTACATTCCAAAGAACTTACTTATCCTAGCAAATCTCTCTCTCTCTCTCTCTCTCTCTCTCTCTCTCTCTCTCTCACATGTGTGCAAGTCTTTGTGTGCCACTGTACACATTTATGGGTAAGATGGCTACATATGGTGTCCGTTTTTGTCATCCATTTGTTTGAGACTGGATCATCAATGCTTATACTAGAGTGCCTAGGCCACAATCTTCTGATGATTATCTTGCTTCTGTTTCCAGATGCCATGGGAATGGCAGGGTGACAGATATACATGACACTGTGTGGCTTCTATAAAGGAACATAATCAGGGGTATTTGTAGGACTGGCTTACACCATACAGACTAAGTTATCTGACAGTGGATATTTTCACAATGGGAGTCTGCAAACCTAATAGCTGGTTAATCTATGATGCTGATGGCTCAAAAGACACAACTAATCATTTAAGGACAAGAGGAGTCCTGAAAAGCCACCAGTCTTCAGTGCACAGTGAAAGCCAGGAAAAGTTAGATTCTGAAATCAGAAGAATTTATCAGGAAAATTTGTTGGGGTGGCAGCAGTAGCAGCAACAGCAGTAAGAACAACAACAGTAGCAACAACAGCGGGACTTCAAGACATTTACCAGTGAGACACCAAGAGAAATAATTTCCCTTCAAACTCTTGTTATCATCCACCCAGAGAGTATCACGTACATTTAGAGTACATCTTCTTACTTCAAAAAACATGAACAAGAAAATTGTTAGCAAGTGTGTTCCACAGCTTATATCTTAATTGATTTCAGACTAAAACTGAGAACCTATTATTAGTCATCACAACATTAAATGACTAAAAATAAACACACACACATATACACACACATACACACATACACACACACACACACACACACACACACACACACATATTCACACTCACACTAACAAACAAACAGCTAGCATTCCTTTAGGATAAATCCCAATCTCCTCTGCAGAATGGCTTCTTGGGAATGGTCTTCTAACAAAATACATCTGCAATCAAACTTCTTAGAATATAACCCATTAATTAGTTGTTTTATTCAATATTTGTTTATGTCTCTACACTTGGAATAGTATATAGGAAGTCATCAGTTCAAAGAAATTGGTAGAATGTCAAGATTATGTTTAAAGGTTTTAAAAATGCTGAATGCCAGCAACATGGAAACATGTCTTAGTTCTTTTTTTTCAACTAATTTATTTTATCACTTTCCAGCTTGATCACAGCTGTTTCTATCCCTGTACCATCGCTTCTATCCTCCCAGTCCCACCCTCATATCCACCTTACCACATTCACCTACTCCTTCTCTTCTCTGAGGCAAGGCAAGGCAGCCCACTTATGGGAAAGGGATACAAAGGCAGGCAACAGAGTAAGAGATATCCCCCCCCTCTAATTGTTAGGGGACCCACATAAAGAACAAGCTGCACATCTAATACATATGTGTAGCATATCTAGGGAGCCTTGTTCCAGTCCATGGATGGTCTTTGGTTAGTTGGTCAGACTCTATGAGTCCCCTTGGTCCTAGGTTTTTTTCCTCTGTAGGTCTTCTTGTTGTTTTGACCCCTCTGGCTTCCTCAATCCTTCCTTCCATTCTTCCACAAGACTTTCTGAGCTTTGTATATTGTTTGGCTGTGAATCTCTGTATTTGTTTCCATCAGCTGCTGGATGAAACCTTTCTGAGGACAGTTATGCTAGGCTCCTGTCTGCAAGCATACCAGAGTATCATTGATAATGTCAGGAATTGGCTTTCTCCCATAGGGTGAGTCTCAAGTTGGGTCAGTAATTGCTTGGCCATCCCTCCGTCACTGCTCCGTCTTTATCACTATGCTTCTTGTAGGCAGGACAAATTTTGGGTTGAAGGTTTTATGGGTGAGTTGGTGTTCCCCTCCACTGGAAAGCCTGCCTGGATACAGGAGCTGGTAACTTCAAGCTACATGTCCCCACTTCTAGGAGTCTCATCTACAGTCACCCCTATAGACTCCTTCCTGTGAGCCTACCCTCTCCAGAGATGTGCCCCCTGCACCAATATCTATTCCCTCTCTCAATGCTCCCTCCCCTCAACACTACCCACATCTGGTCCTTATCCCAGACCCCTCCTCCCTCCCATTCAATTCTCTCCTCCATCTACTTCAGCAGTCTATTTTATTTTACCTCCTGAGTCAAAGTCAAGCATCCTTCCTTGGACCCTTTTTGTTACTTAGCTTCTTTAGGTCTGTGGATTGTAGCATGGTTATCTGTACCTTATAGCTAATATCTACATATAAATGAGTACACAAAGTGTATGTCTTTCTGAGTCTCCAGGACATTGCTCAGAATATTTTCTAGTTCCATTTATTTGCCTGCAAATTGCGTGATGTCCTTGTTTTTAATAGCTAAGTAGTATTCCATTGTATAAGTGTACCACATTTTCTTCATCCATTCTTTATGTTCATAGTGGTTTTATCCATAATAGCCAGAAACTGAAAACTGTTCACATGTCTCCATTCTTAAGGATGTCCTTGCAGAAGGAAACATGGTGTTTGACATCAGTCATTGAAATCAAAGCACCAGAGCAGCATCTATATGTATAGGAGCATCTCATGTTTGTCAAGATGCTCAGACAACATCTTGAGGCTGGAGTATTGACCGTTTGCACTGTCCTCTCATATGCACATATTCAGGGAAACTCGGTTTACCTGATTGGAGCCATTGATTTCCAATTCTTCCTCTATCAGTCATCTGGTGAGTGTTGACCCCTTTCATAATCACTGATCCCTGAGCCTGCTGTAAAGCTTTTCCTTTTTCACCATTAATTTCTGCAATCATTAATTCTTCTTCTTACTTGACAGGAAAGTTTATGTTTTTGAATCATCTTGCTTTATAATTGAACACCTTTAATTTACTTTAACCAAATTAATTTATTTATCTGTGTTCTTCCTTGTAGTTACTGGAAATGTCACCTTGTGTAGTCTGCTGTATAAACAACTCATGGTACTAAATAATCAGTTTATATTTTTGCCAGCAAATTTTGTTAATTGCTTAATGATATGATGAAGACACTTTAAACTGTATGCTGACACTATCAGTGTCACACATCTAAGCAATTAAAATGCTGTAGTTATGTTTAATTTCCAGAAATCAATGAAAAACTTTAACTTTATAAGAAACTCAATGTTTATTCATCTTTGCCAATAGGAAATGAGTTGCAAGTTGGTACAACCAATTAGTTTCTAACTTGCAAGGATGCATTACTATTACTACTTGGAAAAAGTAAAGACTAGACTCTTTAAGGCAAGAAAACAAGGTTTTGAGGGTATGAATTGATTTGAACTTGGTACATTGTACTATTAATGTTAAAAGAGGATCAAAGGAGCTATTTTGGAGGCTATAGGCCCAGTCAAACTGCTAGAGTGGTAATCTAGACCAAAAATTATGAGTGCTGTCAATGAATCACAGGAAAAGAGGATCACAAAAGTGACAGATTTTACAATTCTTTTCCCCCTTTTATTGAAAATAGATTTTCTTTTTTCAAGTAATAGATCCTAATTATAGTTTTCCCTACCTTTACTTTTCCATTCCTGCCCCACATCCTGTATTATCTGGATTCACCCTCTTTTTGTCTCTCATTAGAAAACAAAAAGGAATCTATGGGATAATATTAAAATAAAATATATTAAGATAAAACAAAAACTAACACACCAGAATTGGACAAAACAAACAGAAGTAGTTACTAATTAACACTGCTCAATTTCCCTAGGTTTTAGGAATATATTAGATAAAACGTTAGGCATTAATTGGTGAACTGAGTATTCTCCCCAATAAAACTATTTATTCATGAGCTATAAAACACACACATTATTTTTGTACATTAGAATGGAGCTTAATTTTAAACTTCAGGTAGAGAATACTTAATTTTTCTTATAAGACTAATTATAGATGTCATTTTGAAGCTATTTTTGCTTATCATTTGACTGAGTGGATCTTTTAATTTCTAATGCCTTAAGTGTATTTGAAGATAACAGGTAAACACATATAGGGTTTGCCTTCCTTCTTTTAAAAATCAAAGACATGTTTTCCTATTATTTTTTCTCCCATATTCGTGAATGAGGAAAAGAAAGACAAAGGATGAATGAGAAAAAGTTCATGTGATATATTTGGTGGATTATATTTGAAAAATAGGACAGGTTGTGTCTTAGATGGAGGTACAATTGCTGTGATGAAACACTATGATCAAAAGCAACTTGGGAAGGAAATGGTGTATTTGCGGTGTCAAAGTCTCTGTTTTGTCATGAGAGACACCTCTGGTGTAGCTTCAGCTTCTTTGCTTTAGATAGAAAGCTGGTCATGCAACTGCCTTTGAGTTACCTCCTGACAAACGCACCTGTGCTGTCTAATGTGACAACATATCGGCTGCTTTTGATTGCTGCTATTTATTTCAGGATATCTGTCCCTAGTGAACTGGCACAGCAGGTGGGTTGTGAAAACTTCTGACCAGTGCCTGCTTGGCAGCTTCTACAGCAGAGGCTTGTCTGGCTGGTCACAGTACAGCACAGACTCACTCAATCTGAACTCTGAAGATGTCCCTGGGCCAGCTATGGAGTCTCAGACTGTTAGACTTTGGAGCCTGCACAAAGAACTATCGTCCCTCCTCTGACCAAGAGAGGACAGCCTAATTCCTTCTCAGCTCTATATCTTGCCTAGGGTAATGAAAAGCCTCTTTCCTCTGAGAGGGAATAAAACTGCTCAAAGTTTCCTTTTGACTGGAATCTTTCCCTCTTCTAACAAGGTCTCCAGAGGCTTGAGAGTGAATCTTCTGCAAGTAATTTTAATTTCTATTTCCATTACTACTATATTTGATAGAAATATATTTTCAGATGTGTCTGCTTTCTCATCATCGAACTGTTTGTGTGCATTTTGCTGCTTGAAAAAAAATTCTTTGTAGCTTCACTAAACCATTTAAAATGGAATATCTTATTAATATTAGTGAAGTTTATTTTACACATCTCATTGTGTGGATAGTCAGTGATTTTTAGAAGAATATAAAAATTGTGCAAATGCCAGGAAAAATTGGTTTTAGAACAGTTTCCTCATCCCATTAAAGTTCTTAAATATCACCTGCTTCATGATTCCAACTTGTAGGAAATTACTATTACTTGAAAAGGTAAATCTTCTAATGAAGGGGTAATGGGAAAAAAAAATGAAGGTTAAACAGCAGGTGATATGTTTTATCTGGCTTCCTTTACTCAGCTTGTACCAATAGTTCCTTATTTTTTTAACTAAATAATATTGCATTGTAAAGGCAGTCATGGATAGTGTCTATTCCAGTTAGTGGGCATTAAGTTATCCGATTTGGAGCTTATGGAAAATTCTGCTGAGACTTTTTCTCTTTGACAGCCCTTTTATGGAAAAGTATTTTCTTGATCAATTAATTTTTCAATTGGAATAATAATAAATCATATAAAATTTAGTAAATTAATAAAGCATTTAACTTGTTAACAAACATGTAAATAACTATGGTATTCAATGTAAAGAACTCATTATATTTAAATATCTGTTAATATAAATATCTACTCAATTACTACCATTTAATAAACATCACCAGAAGATATATGCAATGGAATGTTTTTTATTGACATTAATATTATGTGTTTCAAAATTAACCTTATGTTTTTAAAACATTTGTGGGTTTGTGTGTGGGTATGTGTGTGTGTGTGTTTTAATAATAGAAATCCTTTTGAGTTACATCTCATATATTCAAATAGGTCAAAAACATAATTTGATTTCAGAAGTCAGAGTTAAACAAATTTCTGTAAATATTTCAAGGGGGAGGCAGTTTGATCATCTTGAGACTGTCAGAAACAGAGAAATTAGTAGTCATCTGTCGACACAGAACCTGAATAAACCAGCACCACACATTTTCCTGTTTGTTCTCAGAAGTGTTTCATTTCCAAAGAAGCACCCTCCCGTGCTGGTTATCTTTTTCTGGGCTTGCTCAAATTCCAGGAGGACTTTTGTTAGATCGCTTTCCACAAAGATTACATTCTCTTTGGAGTTCAGATACCATACATCAAAACATGGGAGCTTTTGCAAGTTGTGTCTCAATGGGGGGGGGACAGGGGGGATATTTCCCCTACAAACTAAAGGCAAAGTCAAAAGAGAGTAAACAACTTTCCAACTCTCTTCCCTGGACTTCCTTCTTTAAAGAATGTGACTGCCTGTGCAGTGCTTATGCTGTATTAAATTCACAGTAGACCAGTGTCAGGAACACTGTATGAATACAATTGTAATGGAGGGATTTTTAATATTTCTTTTTCTTGGTTCATGACTTGCTTGACTATAGGAAAGACAACTAAGTAGCAAGCAAGATTATTCTGAGAAAAATATTTCCTGACTTGACTTTTGCATATATTTTAAATGATTTTTTTTATTCTATATCTTTGAGTTGCATGTAACATCTGGGAGAGATCACTCCTCACTTTGTTTAATCTGCCTGTGAGGGTCCATAACAATTTTTTCTAGATCCAAGGTCAACAGTGATTTCAAGTGCTCCATGCTTAGGGGTTACAACACCAGTTAGTGTCAGAACTAGTGATTCAAAGATTAAGAGTAATATTCCTGATAAAATAATGAAGATATAAGTAAAGACAAATAGTGTTTTCTTTAATTACTTATTATGCTGGAAGCTTGAGGGTTGTATTTTACCTCCTTTAGGAATGAGAAACAACTAAACTCTGGGCCTATTTTTACAACTATCAGTCATTTATTTGTATATGACCAATTTTGAGAGTCACAGTACCTGAAAATAATGCTGTTTTCTTATCATTTCTTTAATTGGTAGCTGTGATTTCTGAGTTTTCTTTCATCTACATTTTTACTTTATGGGTATATAGCTGTGGCTCACATCTCTTCCTTAGACATCTCTTTTTACTACTGAGTGTCCTCTTTCATGCTGTTATTGTTTTTAATCTTAAATTCTGCCTTGTTGGACATTAATATCACCTCTCTTGCTAGTCTTCCCTTTTCATATTCATGTTATCTATCAGTTCATCAATTAATTAGCCTTTAAATTTCACCATTCCTGAGGCATGTGTGCTGTGAACATCATCAAGGCTGGATTTTCAACCTCTGTCTGATGCATTCATTGTGTATGTTGATGCAAAGATGTAGTGAACAAACATTATGTGTAATCCACGATATACTGGATCCATTCTTCTGCTTTCTGTTTCTTGTTTCATGGATTCCTCACGGCCAGTTTATTTGCTTTTGCTCCTTTTGGAAGATGTTCTCCCTTCCACTTTCTTCCCCTGGCTGCTAAGGAGTCTCAGCTATAAGTTGCAGTCTTATTGGATATATTTGGTTTCTTTGGCCCTATGATTAAACATTGTATTTCAATTATTTCCCCATGAGTATGATGCAATTCTTTTCGATTTTTCCAAATGGGAATAAATGCTTCATTCTGTCATTTCTATTATTCTTATCCTTTTGTTCCCCACCTACTCACTTTTGATTTATTCTTTTTCTTATTTTTATTCATATATATATATTCCAAAATTAGCCATTTAAAGCCACTGATGTTACTTTAAGTGCTAAGCCTGCTTCTAGAAACACAAGCTGTTTGGAAATAAGATAGTTTAATAAACTCCATGACTACTCCATTGATGACAAGTGCATGAGAAAGGTGCAGCATGGTTTTAGGTTTTAGACCTCATCAGATGCTTGCTTTTAATTCCCTGAGACATGACAGAGCACAAAATGTACAACAGTCATTTAAACTGAGAGCACAGCGCTCATGCACTCTTGTGTGAACTAATGGGGATAGCAAACTCCTGAACCTAGAATGTCACACAGTGATGCTGATTTTGACTGAAAAATGCCTTCATCAATTTTTGTTTGAAAGCATAAGCCCATACTGTCATACTGACTATGTGGTCTAAATGCTTCAGCTAGATAAATTACACAGTGCAACTATCGACAGTCAGACAGTGTCATCAGTTCTGTGACGATATTGAATTACTTATGTGAACTATGCTTGGATTCTGAAGACACATATTAATCATGGGAAATTAGAATATTAATACAGTCAATGGTATTCCATTTATTTGAATTTCCATAAGTTTAAACATACATAAGGATATAAATCTGCTCACTTTTCTGTATTTAGAGACCATATATCCTTCTGTTACTAAATCTTAAATCAATATTTCTTACTCTTTCTCTCTCCTTCCTTCTTCCTCTCTGCTATTGTGTTAATAGCCCCAGTTGTCTTTTGTGTCACTCTCAGATTATCTGTTTCTGTTTCTTTTACCTTTCTGACTTTCCTATCAATACTTGCTTCATTGTATGTAAATGTATATAAACCTGTTAATAAATGTTTTCTTGTATTTCTTTCCCCATCCTTTCACAGAAAAAGTCTCAAATATAATTTTCATTTACTGTTATCACAACCTACTACCACTCCTTTAACTGACAGGAATCAATTATTTTCCAACTACACCTCTCCTGTTGACAATTTGGATAGTGATATATTAATATTAAATTTTTATATACTTAGCTAAAATATGCTCATGAATACTAAGTGTAGTAAAACTATCCCCATTTATGACCTCTTAGAACTTTTGGCCAAAAGTCATGGTAAGCGTGCATGGATTCTCAATTAGGAGAAAAAACACAAATGTCCTCTGGTTCCAATCTGAGTGAGGAAATCATTTCTCACCTCCTTTAGACTACTGGCAAATTAACTCATGTGTAATCATAGAACAGAAGACTTCCCCTCTTGCTCTCCTCCAAGCTGCCTTTTTTTTTAATAATTTATTTTTTATTTTTTCAAGTTACATCTCAATCACAATCCCCTCCCTACTCCCCCCTCCAGTCCCACCCTTCCACCCTCCTCCCC
>CAJQZJ010034151.1:2662799-2677529 GCA_907164525.1 Lophiomys imhausi | reverse complement strand
TTTTTTTTTTTTTTAGTTTAAGGTATTTCTTTTTCCCCTCCAACAGCTCTCCCTTTCAGTCCAAAAAATGGTTATTTTTCTTATAACTATAAATACAATACAAAACAACAGAAATAAATAGGCCACAATTATAAGAATTATATGGCTTAGCATACATTCCCAATGTCCAGTCCATATGTATTTGGCACCTGACTTTAACATTCTACTATCTAACCATCTCCATGAGTTTAAAGTTGTATATCTAACTCAGCTTTCATACTAACTTGCCTCACAATTTTAAAAATATCTTCTTAGATCCAGAACACCCTCTTGATTCCTAAACAACTCAAAATTCAACTATGAGACTCTAGCTATCTATTCTTCAACCACCTCAGAGACCTGAGAGGGATAAATATATCTGATTATATAGGAAGTGCAGGGCCTGCAGCTTCCAAACTAAGAAATGACATACCAGTGGCTGCCTGGACAGTTCCCATTTTGTCTCCATACATTACAGCATCGATCTTCAGCCATTTGGCCCCGTTTCTCTGACAGACATTGATTGTAGAGCAGGAATTATGAAGGACTTACCTACCCTGTCTTGGCAGAGCTAGGCTGTCGACTTATCTGCTTCCAAGTTTTGTCCTTTTTGGACAGAAGTCTGTCTACAGTTGAAGCAAGGGGTTTTTCTTGCCAAGAGAAAGGCTTACCACCAATTCAATCATCTCCCACTGGAGATTCTTCGATGCTCATCTTCTACTTGGAGTAGAATAGGGGGTGCTGTCAGGAGCTGACATGTCTCGATATCAAAAATCTTAAGTTAAGAAAACATCTTTGAATGCCATATTCTGCAGATCTCTTGAGGTTTTTGAAGATGCCCTATCTATCTCTTATATTTAGATAAGCAAATATTGCCAAGCTGCCTTTTTAAAAATATTTATTTATTACTTCAGGTTACATCTCCATCACAGCATCCTCTTTCCAGCCCTCCCAGTCCTGCCCTCCAACCCTTTACACCCTATCCCTTCCATCCCACTTGTCTGCAGTGGAGTGTGCCTACATAGCACTCCTCCACCCCAGTTCAGCAGTCATATGACAGCCAAGAGCATCCACATACACTGGGGGCCTACAAGACAGCACCAGTAGGGCAAAGTGTCTCAATGACAGGAAAAAAGTTTATGTTCATTTTTCCTTTGGTGCATTGGTTATAGTTTAGTTATCCTGTACTATATGTCTAAAATCCAACTATAAGTGAATAGATGCCATGTGCATCCTTCTGAGTTCTGGTTAGCTCACTCAGGACGGTACCTAGAAATAATAAAGGCAATATACAGCAAGCCAGTGGCCAACATCAAATTAAATGAAGAGAAACTTGAAGCATTTCCTCTAAACTCAGGGACAAGATAAGGATGTCCACTTTTGGCATATCTCTTCAACATAGTACTTGAAGTTCTTGCTAGATCAATAAGACAGCTAAAGGAGGTCAAGGGGATAAAAATTGGAAATGAAGAAGTCAAATTATCCCTATTTGCAGATGATATGATAGTATACATAAGCAACCCCAAAAATTCCACCAGAGAACTCTTACAGCTGATAAACACCTTCAGCAAGGTGGCTGGATACAAAATTAATCCCCCAAGCTATCTTAAATGGCCTCCTCTCTCCTCAAAGCAGTGCCAATTTTCAACTTCATGTCATATGGCCCCCTCCATTTTCAAAGCAGCATGGTTTCATTGAGCCTTCCTTGTGCTTTGATCCTACCTGAGTTTTTATTGATAGTAAACTAAAAATAAAATATAAATTAAAATACATCATTTTTTCATTAATTTATTCACTTTACATCCTTATTCAGCCCCTTCTTCTTTCTCTCCTCCCAGGCCCACACTCACATTCCCCCCTCCCCATTCCACCCTGCACTTCTCCTCTGAGAAGGGAAGGCCCCTCCATGTGTACCAACCCACCCTGGTACATCAAGTATCCTTCTGGAAGTCTGTGGAGGTGACACTATCTGAGACACTAGCTGAGACTTTACCAGTGGGGGATATAGAGACTGAAGTGGCCTCCTCCTGTAGACATGCAGGACTTCCAGTGGAGGGAGGGGGAGACACTCAAAATACTTACCCACCTACAAAACCTTCAACCTAAATTTTGTCTTGGCTGCAAGAAGTTGAGACTCATAGCTGTAGAGGACATGGAGAGAGAAGTGAGTACCTCCTAGACAGGCAGGTCTCCAGTAAATAGAGGGGGACACCAACCCACCCACAAAACCTTCGACCCATAATTTACTTTACATACAAAGTATACAGGGATAAAAATGGAGCAGAGATAAAGGGAATGGACAACCAATGACTGGTCCAACTTGAGACCCATCCCATAGGAGAGAGCTAACCCCTGACACTATTAGTAACACTGTGTTATACTTACAGATAGGAGCATAGCATAACTGTTCTTTGAGAGATTTCATCCAGCAGCTGGTAGAGACAGATGCAGAGACTCACAACCAAAATTCAGTTTTTAATAAGACTAAAACTTCAGTTCATTTTAATTCTGTCAACAACGGGGTTAACAGATAGATTGCTTAAAGTAGAGTTATTAACTGATGTCTTCTCTTAGTAGAATGGAAACTACACCATGATGTATGTTGTGTTACATAAAATGACCCCATCTTCTGAACTTGTTAAACTTTATCATAACCCTCTGAAGATCTGTTTCATTCCGTGTGATCATGAAAAAATAATATGCAGAAGAAAAACTGTAGGAGACAATCTTTTTTGCCATCATCCTTGAGAAATACTCACATGAATGCATGTAGGAATATGTCATTAACAACAAAGCTAAGATTATAGAGAATAAGTCTGTTGAAAATAGGATAGTTACAAAATAAAATCTCCAGTATAACAAAGACATGTTCTTATTTAAAATTTGAAATGTTTTCTATTTTCTACAGTTAAAGTGTATGAGACTCTGAACTAGTCATGCATACACTTCTAAGAAAATAAATAGGCAAACTAAGCAAATCTTAGAAATGGGAGGCTGAAGAGTGGGCTCTATGGATAAGGGCACTTGCTGTTTTTCCAGAGGTCCCAAATTCAGTTCCCAGAACCCAGATAGCAGCTCATAAATATCTGTCACTCCAGTTTCAGGGGGGAACCAACACCATCTTTTGGCCTTTATAGGTCCTGCCACATACATACTTGCAGGCAAAAACACTCATTCATGTAAAAATGGGTATTTAAAACAATGGATGCTGAATATGGGTTGTGAATTTACCACCATCTGAAAACAGCGAAGGTTACTGGGACACAGTGAATGCACAGGGAGAAAAATTTCCAGGTAGAAAACCCATACTGAGATCAAAGATTATAGAAGGTATATCTTATAATGATGTATGGTGTCTGAGTCTCTTTGAAAATACAATACTCATTCAACTTAGAGCAAGTGTGTAAATGGAACTAAGGATCTCAAGGATTAAGCAGGATAGAGATAGGCTTAACTCACTTCCCTTCAAAGAGCAATATGAGTCTGGAAAAGAGATCTGTAATATCTTGGGAACATAAAGTAAGGAATTAAGACTATATCTTGGGAACATAAAGTAAGGAATTAAGACTTAGTATATGGAGACAGCCTTAAAGATCACTTAGACGCAATGTAGTGGTGGCTCACACCTTTAATCTCAGCACTAGGAGGTAGAGGCAGGCAGATCTCTGAGTTTGAGGACAACCTGATCTACATGATGAGTTCCAGGATAGGCAAGTCTACATAGAGAAATCCTGTCTTAAACAAACAAAGAAAACACTGCTTGGACTATATTCTTTTATTTTCATTCTGAGGTCTACAGAGACTGAAACACTAACCAAAAACAGAAGAATAAAGCTTAGACTAGACTTAGACCTCCCTATACATATAGAGATGATAGGCAACTGGGTCTTCATACAGATCCCTTAGCAAGTGAGGGGAGGGGCAGTCTCAGTCATGGACTCTGTTACCTGTTAGTGAAACACCTTACACTAGCTGGACTGCCATGTCGGGCCCCAGAGCAAGAGGAAACTCTTAACCCTTATGTGACTGATGAACTGAGGGGTGCAGATATGTGGGAGCCCCTCTCACCAGAGGAGAGGGATAGGAAGGAGAAGGGGGAAGCAGGTAGGAAAGTGGGACTGGGAGAGGGGGAGGGAGGTTGCTGTGATCAGGATGTAACTTGAATAAATAAATAAATGTTGAAAAAAAGAATAAAATAATTTTTAATTGAACTTGAAAAAAAAAGAGTTTGCCATGAGTTGGCCTGGAACTTACAATCTTCCATTCTCAGTCTCTCTTGCCTCACATACTGGCATTACCAGCATTCATCATCACATCCAGTTTCTGGCTAAAAGTGTTAAAAAATGCTAGTAGGAAGGAAATAAGATAAAAAGACACAATGATTCCAGTTTGTAAACTATAGTTTTCAAAAACTGATTATGTTAAATGTCAAATTAATCATAAACTGTGCTACAGTGTACACAGACATCCTGAGTTAAAACATAGCTAATTGAGGTTTTAAAGACATCCTAATATGATCCTTAGGTAGATGACCTGGAGGTCAAACATAACATGCTCTCTCTCCTCCTCAACCATTTTCAGGAGAAATCACCAAGATGAGTCATAATTTGCTTCCCATCTTTGCCTAGTCACTAATGCATGTCCATAGCAGGGTCCATCACACAGAAGAAGAACACATTGATGGCTTAAGTAATGAGAACTTAATATGAATAATTGGAGATAAAAAGTGGTTAGTGGTGAATAAAAAAATGAAAGGAAAGATAGTAACTATAGCAGTCTTTATCAAGTTTGAAACCAAGAGAATGAAGTGAAAGGTTGAATTTTTTTTCTTTGTAATTTGGATAAATTTGCTCATTGTAATAACTGATCTAGATTGTGTCTAACATTTATGAAAAATAGTCTCTATAATCAATGAACTAACATTTGGTGTGACTTAACAAATCAGTCACAGCTAATTCTGATCTGGCAAGAAAGTCAGATGGGTTTACCTTTTTGTTCTAAAACAAAAACCTGACACACTGGAAGAATAGTACTTGAAGACCCAAATGATCTTTTAGCCATAAGATGTGCTTCCAGCGGAGCTGGCTCTTGTGGAAGGGGTGCTGGTGAGCAGCACCCAGGACAAAAGCAAGGCTTGGATATGGGGTTAATAACTTCTCCCCCATCAGCCCTCACCATCCAAGGTATTTGGGAGTGCTGGCACCTGGGTCGTGAGGTGGCCCTGCCTCTTGCTGACTGCAGTACTTGCCAGGGAGAGCCAAGCACCTCATCTGGACAGCTCAGTAGAGCTGGCCCTGGTGAGGGGGTGCTGGTGAGCTAGTCCTAAGGACAAGAGCTTAGGAGAGCTGACCCTGAACTTATGAGAGCAGGAGAGCTGTCCCAGCCCCTTACCACTTGTGAGAGTGGGCCCCAAGCTTTTACTGGGCAACACAATGGAGATGGCGCTGGAGGCAGGGATGTGGGTGAGCTAGCCGAGGGCATGAAAGCAGATGAGATAACCCCACCTCCTGCAGATGATGGCACTAGGTGACCTAGCAGGAAGGGTGCTGGACAGCCCGCCCTGGTGGTGGAGATAAAAGAGAGCCAGTGTGCTGACCACTTCAGCTACTACCCAGGGCCAGATTCAGGGCTTTGAGTTGACCCACCCCAAAACATACATCATCTGTGAACTGTGGGGGCATGTGAAGTGACCAGTCCTGCACATCCAAAGCTGCAGAATCTCCATGACAGAGGACAACAACAAGATAATCAGGAGACCCTGTGAGGATTGAATATTGAAGGTGTTATAAAAGCCAGAGATCTCAAATCAGACCAATGACTCATTACAATTAACGTTGGCAAGGGAAGATGTGTGTACACTACAGCTTCCATGATAAGATGTTTTCTATGCTTTGTGTAATTTTGCTTATTTTTCATTTGTTTTTTTTTTAATTTTGGGTGTTGTAAGGGCAGAGGGTGGATACGAGGGGAAGGGATGATGAATGGAACTGAGGTGCATGATGTGAAGCTCACAATCAATAAAAAGTTAAAAATTATAGATGTGGTTCGACGCTGAGGTATTGTCTAATAGGTAGTGATGTAGGAGTCGGGATTTTCTAATCAATAATGGTGCATGTTTGACCTGGGCTATGTTCATTTTCACTAAAGCAGAAATGGGAGGAGCATGTAGGATACATACTAGGAGGGGATTATGGCTTTTTGTTGAATAAATAGTCCAGAGAGGTCTGGATATTTATATGGTGAAACAATATTTATCATTTTCATTCATATTCTGTTGAATGTTACAACTGGTCTGAAGGAAGGAAGGGAGGAAGGAAGGAAGGAAGGGAGGGAGGGAGGGAGGGAGGGAGGGAGGGAGGAAGGAAGGAAGAAAGGAAGGAAGGAAATTTTAGTTTAGCTGCATCCCTAGTAGAAATCTGCTTAATGGTAAATTGTCTCTACTAAAGCATCTCTATGTAAAAATTTTTGAGCCCCAACTTTCTGAAGTAAGAATCTTAATTTGCTCTAGTGTGTTTCTGTTTTTCTAAATGCATAACTAAAGTATTTTATTGAATGTTTGTTTTTCTTTTAATAGTTTTCTTTGTCTTTTGATCTTCATTTTGTTGAAACTGAAGCATAATACATGTATTATTTTGCACTTTATTTTTGTTTTTGAAGGAACATATTTCTATTGTACCAACATACCACACTGAAATGTTCAATTTATGCATTCATCTGTCTCTGTGAAGTTTAAGCCATCCTGGTCTGAGGTTGTTTTGTTTCTTTTTTGGGACTTAATTTTTTTTTTTTAGGTTTCTGTAATGATCTCCATATGTTGAGGCAGAAAAAGCTTGTTTGAAGGGTAGTGAGAACTACACATATCTGTGGAAAGATGATAGGCATTTAGAATATAATTGAAAATTATATTGGCTTAGAAAAATGGTGGTAGTAGGCTCTCATCTATGGTCTATGGACTTTCTAGACATGAATAATTGGGTATGTTTACAGTAAGAGGCAGAAATACCTTCTTTTGGGCTGCCATTAAGTCCAATTGGACAGATATTGGTTACCCTCAACATAAAAATTATACCACTTGCTAGGTATTCTGCTAGGCCAGTCATTTTTGTTGTTCATAGGCTTTTCTGCTGTAGGGGAGTACTGATTGTTCTTCTTATTTGGAAATTTGCATAACAACTTCAAGTATGATGAGAACTAGACCTCACAGAGGAGTCTACCAGCTAAGTTCCAGCTTGATTACTCCAAGACCTGTGTCCAAAAGGTGTGATGTGTTACATTCAAGTTCTAGGAAACAACCAAAAACAATGTGAAAAGTCTATATGGTTTTGAGAGTCTGTTGGATTCTTCTAACCAACAACTGCAAGCAAGATTTTCTATGTCTAGTACTGACAATTGTCTTAGGTAATGAAGATGTCCTTTTAAACTATTATTTATTTTTATATTAATATCTCTATCTACCTTCCAACCCACTGACCCAAGGTATGGGAGAAAAGATATTAATAGAGGCAGAAGATGTATAGATGTATACCTCTTTACTTGTAGGTCCTTGGGGCAATTTGTTAGAATTCCAACAGAGCAGCTGTGCATCCTACACCAGAACAGGTATCAACAGCAACTGGAACACAACCAATGAAGAAAGAAACAGAAGTTTTGGGAAGCATCAACAAGGGCAGAGGAAGAATCAGTGGCTCTTGTGGCCCCAAATGGGGCCTGATCTAGACTCTGCCTGACCTGAGCTATGATCAGCAGCAAGTCTTGGCAGCAGAAAGATTCAGCAAAGCATTGTCTCCAGTATTTCAAAGCAAAGCAGTGATGAGACGTGATGAGAAGTGATGCAGAGTAAATACTCCCCCATGTTTCTGGAATTTCTACTTATACCCCCACAAAAATCCACACGTGGATATTTTCTAATTGACAAACCTCACATCTTCCTCATGAGGTACTTCCTGTTGACCAAGATTATGAGCTTTCCAAGGAATCTGTCCATCAATGGATGCTCCCCACACATGACATTCTCCAGCTGGAAAACCATCAGTGCTCTTCCATCAGGATGTTTGCCATGCCCCTCTCATGAGTCTGTTTTTCAACAGTGGACATAGGACTCCCACATCCCATTTTTGAGACCAAAACAAAAAACACATTCATTCAACACAACCATGCTTCCAAAAAAAAAAAAATCAAAACTTCCATCACAAGGTAGTCTTTAAATGTATGAATCAATATCTCTCCAAGTGACATAATTCTATTCAAACAATTTATGTATGTATGTGTGTTTGTTTGTATGCATCTATCTATAATCTATGTGTATTATATATGTAATTTGAAGTAAACTTATACAATACTGTTTTCCCATGCCTTTTCCAAACTTTTTGTTGTTGTTTTCTTTTAGTTCTCCTTCAAAAAATTGTATTTTAAATCTGTTAGAATTATATGACATTCTTAAATGAACTAACTGTTCAAAACTTCTATGCTCTAAATTTTATTGAACAGGTTCAGGAGTGCTTATATATCAGTTACCAATAATTCATTTTCATGCAGTCTCAAATAACATGAATAAAAGTGATTCAATTGTGTTATCTGGTTGGTTGTGGACATGTCTTTAAGGGATTGTCTTCATTGCTCATTGAGGTAGGAGGCCCAAGTCTACTGTGGAAAGCACGATTCTCTGGGATACTTGCTCCTTTGCTATGTAGGAAAAGTACTTAAACTGGAGTCTATGTGAAAGCCAGCAAATACTGATTCTTTGTGGTTTCTTTGTGAAGTTCTATCTTATTTCTGCAAATAATGGAGTGTAAACCATAAGCTGGAGTAAGCTAGAGAAATGTCATTCTCTAAATTGCTCTTGTGGTAATGTTTCACTACAAGAAAAGAAAGGAAGTTAGAATATAACTATCAAAGATACTTCCTTAATGAGTTGTAGAACATCAGTAATGATCTCAATAACAACCTTGGAAGATAAAATGCCATACCCATAGGGAGTTTGTTCTTTCCTCATGAAAGTCTGAAGCCAGCACCAAAAGTAACAAAATCTCTTGAATATCTCATAACCATCCTGTCATGTAAGGAAGCACAAAGTATTTTACTGGAAAAAATTTAAGATTTATTTTACTATTATTTGTGTGTGGGGGGAGATAAAGAAAGAGAGAGAGAGACACACACACACACAGAGAGAGAGAGAGAGAGAGAGAGAGAAATAGGGAGAGAGAGATAGGCAGAGAGAGAGATAGGGAAAGAGATAAAAGTAGTGAGAAAGACAGAGAGACAGACAGACACATAGAAACAAAGAGAGGGGCAGTACAAATGCCATAGTAGCCACAAGGGTCATCAAACTTCCTGCATTCTTCTGGCCTTAGGTTGACTTACCTGATTTTGGTGCTGTAAACCAAACTCCAGTTCTTTGCAAAAGCAGTATGCACTCTTAGCTGCTAAGGAATCTCTCCGGCCCTTTGACAGAAAATATTAAACTTCACTAACAATGGTGAATGATGGAAATAATCAATATAGTTGTGTTCCAACAATAGAGATCAGGAGAAATGTAAAGTATTATATTTAAAATTCACATTTTCCTGAATTTTCTAAATTCAAAGTGTAATGAGGACTTCCTTTCCCAGTACAAAGTGATATTTCAGAAAGAAATACATACTATGTGTGATTTGACCCTTAAAGGAAGGTGCAACCTGTGGACCTTCAATCATGGAGGTGGATGAATTGGAGACGGGCAATAGTCTCATAGGCTGAGGGACAAGTGTGGAATGCAGAGGCTTATGGGGCATTTCTTCCCAGAGTTATATGCCTTTGATCAGAAAACCATTTTTGTTTCACTTTCCTTATCTATAAAATGAAGGTCTGAACACAATGATTTCTAGGGTGCTTTTCAGTTGTTCTAATTAGTGACAAGCTTGAATTTGGATAAAAATCTAAATGAACACAGGAACGTGATTTATATTGCTAAATTTTAATGTTCTAATGAACAAGATGAAAAAAATCAACAATTCCTCTAAAGGTTTGGGGAGTACCATACCTATAAAACTAGGTGGAAATACAGTGTCATTATTAAAAGTTCAGTTATTAGATACCGGTCTATTGAATATCTCCAAAAATTGTGCTTTTAAAAGTTGTTTACCTTTGAAAATAAGTAGGACTTCTAGGAGAGTTAAAAGAGGTAGTACCTATAAAGTGATTTTGTAAGTCAGAAAGTATATGAGCTGTGAAGAGCTGAAGACTATTAAGCCCTTCAAACAACAGGCTTTATGTGATTGGTTTAAATTTAGTCCTATCACTTCCTGGTTACCTTGAACTCATGTTCTATCTCACAGGAAAGTTTTTTTTGATAACCCAGTGTAACAATTTGACTCCATATAGTGTTTTCATCTTTTAATTCAGTGACAATGATTGATTTGATAACTTCACATGGAATGTAGTCATGTATGCAAGAAAATTAATATTATCATATGACGTATTGTCTCAGAAACAAGAGACACTGCAGAGAGATGGAAGATTATAAAGACATCACAATAAAAATAACAATTCCATGTCTATAAGTTTACAAGTTATTAAACTAGACTTGGATAATGAGTAAGAGTAGGGATAGGTGAGAATGTGGTCACAAGGAAGATAACTAAACAAGAAATACACATCAGTAAAAATTAGATTCCCACATATATCTAATTTTGTTGAAGGTACCAGGGACTCTGAAGTTAGATTTCACAGGAAGTTGGTATTCTACATTCTTTCTTGAACTCAGTGAAATTCTTCAGCAGTGGAAATCTCTTTGAAGTCGGGTTGATATGCCAATGTCGAATCAAATTTTGTGAACTTCAAAGCCTGCTCTGTTGTACAGGATATCCTGGTGAGGCTAGATATTGCAAACAGAAATGAGAATACTACCTGATCATTTCAACTAACATACTCCTAAAACACTAATTAAACTTTCCTCCATTGTGAATAATCACTAGTATGTTAATATATTTACAATATTTTGAATGTTGTTATTCTTATATTTCAAGTATTTTATGTATGTACATTTTATACTATAGAATTGGTTAAGCTTATTTTATCTGAGATTTTATTTGTTTTATTTCCTGGAAGAAGTATTGGTAAGAACATTGAATGCTTGTGAATGTTTCATCTATGTTTCCTTGGATAAATTACATTCAAAAAAAGGAATTCACAAGAAAAGTCTATATTACAAAACTTTTAAGGAAAAATAGCACAGTGTGTGTATTTATAATTCATTTGAAGCTAATTAAGAACATTTGATTAAGGTTAATGTATTTGTTGTTTCTTTATAAAATTCTGGAAACTATAAAGACAGTTAATGCTCAGGTTAAGATATTTTGATCAATTACCTGCAGTGATGAGAATATAAACAACTGTGTTTAGAATGAGATGCCATCCTATTTGACTGCTATTTTATAATCTCTTTCAATTAAATCAAAACTTTGATAAAAATGCAATAATCCTTGCAATAGTTATTTTGGCATTTACATGGTTATAAGCAGATTCAATTAAAGTGTTCATTTTATATCAAATTTGCATTGAAAGTAAAATATATACGAGGTATACCTTGGACAAAATAAATATGCCTGTCCTTATGAAGCTTTTTTGCACTGTATGGATAGAGACTTTAAAGGAATAACAGAGTTGTAAAATAAAATAGCAACAGTAAATGAACAGTAATTATATAAAAGTACTAGTGAAAGACTAGTTGTATAACAGGGTTATCAGGGTCAAGAATGAAGAGTTCCACTTGATAAATTGTGTGTAAATTTTTTAAGAAGCAGAAAGGTGATATATTTTATGAGCCAAGGCTTGAAGGCAATAGAGAGCTGTGGGAAGCCAGAGTGATGAACAGAGGGTTGTCCTATGGTTTGAAGTGTGTAGGTGACTGGGAGAGCAGTAGGGGTTAGAAGAGAGTAGATGGATCTTATTATGGAGGTCAATGGTAATACTTCAAAGGTCAAATTATACCCAGTGGATCATGTAGCAGCAAACTGAATGATTAGGCTACATATTTTGAAATGGCGGTGCTAGAGCTGATGAGCTGACACAAAGCTGTTGTACTAAGTGGAAAGGATGGCAGAGCTCCTGGAGAGCACTATTCCAACAGTGGCAGGAAACACACCAGACCCAGATTTCCTTCTCGGAGTAGAGCCAACAAAATTTCATCCTGAAGGATGTGAGGGCTAAGAGATGAACTGAGGAGATGACCATAAGATTTTTTTCTTTATACTTAAATGACAAAAACAGTGAAACTGTCACCAAGAGAAACAGGTTGTTTGTTGCTGGTATTTTGTGAGTGGGGTTGGGTCATCTGAAATTCAGTTTCCACGGAATAGCCTTGTCTATGTAACACCATCTCATCCTCCGTGCTCCTCTTCCTCCTATGCGTTGCAATAAAGGCCCTCTTCAACTATATTTGAAGAATTTGTGAACACCTCTAGGGAATACATAATTCACAGTTTATGTTACGTCTGTACATTTCTGGGCCTCATAGTTTTAAGAAACCTGCAAAAAAATCTGGGGGCCCATCTGAGATGCTACAACCATGTACAAATAATTATAATCTGTTATTTATTATTCAGTATAAGCCTGGCTCACAAACCCAAAGGAAATGTTATCCCTTTCTTCATTAATGTTGACAATTTTTTAAAGAAATAAGTCTTTTAAAAAGGAAGTAAATGTATTTTGAAGAAGCAATTGTTTTCTGACAAAGGCATTTTAAGCAAGTCATTTTAATACAATGAAAAAGGTTTTGTGGAGGGTATTCTGTAGAACAAGTGAAACAAACTATCAAAACCAATTGCATTTAAGGTCAATAAAAATAAAAATACTTAGATATATCAAATGTAATTCATACCATAGTAAGTATAATAGTGATTACATTTATTTTTAGAACTAAAATATTTTATATGATTCATGCAGTCAATGTATTTAAATATCCTTAGCGTCCTGTACCTGTTTTAAAAATTGATATATTTCATCTCCCAGGATGTGTTAAATACTTTCATCCAGAATGTCATTCAAAGAGCCATGAATTATAGATTTAGCAGCTAGCCTGTAGCAGTACTGTGAGAGAATAGAATTTTTAGGAGGAGAGGTTAGGTGGAAGGAAGTTAGGTCATTGGAGCTCCATCATGAGAGTGTTCCATCAGCTGCTGAAGGTTTAGCTGAGCTTATGTTCTAGATATCCCTCTCCTGACATTTGTTTTACTTTACAGGCATGATGAAGAGGGCAGCTTCACTCTAACATGCACTACCAGAAAGTTCTGCCTTGTCATTGATCACAAAGTGTTAGAACCAAGTCACCACTGAATGAAGCCTTCCCAGCTGTGAGCCCTAAATAAGCCCTACCCCTTTTTATCTTTGTTGTCTCAGGTACTATTCACAGCCCTAGAGAGCTAAATGCATTATTTGATGGAATAGCCAAAGAATGTTGATTAAATTATACATAATTATCTGTAACACACACACACACACACACACACACACACACGTAAACACACATGAGTATGACAACACAATCTTCAATTTCTTTTTGCTATCTATGACCATAACAAATTCTGGGCTTTTAAGGTATGTGTAACTGAATTTACTGTGGAATTATTATGACTTTAAGAATTATAGCTAACTCCCAACCTGGAAAAGGAATAGAAGTAGATAATTATATTAGTCAAAGGTATTATTGTGCCTCCCAACAAATCTGAAGACTAGACAATCTTTTACTGACTACCTTTAAATGACTATTTTATGTTATTTTCTTAAGGTAAATTTTAAATGATTTACCAAAAGCAACATAATATAATTTCAAGCTTTTCCTGCTAGAATTTTATTCAAAACTAAATTTAAATATTATAATTATAAGAAAAATAAGGAAACTCACACACTATGTTCTATCAGGTCTCTAAATTGACGAAGGTAAGATACATCAGAAAATGACTGATATCAAAATGATCATTTTATTCAAATACTATGAATGTTAATATATTTAAGAACCTGAACCATATGAATAAATTAACTTGATGTTCCTATGTCTAGAATCACATCTATTATGTTCATTGTACCTGTTCACATTAATTACATAGAAAGCATATTTTGATCTTGCTTTAGAATATCCATCATCCTCAATGCCAGACAGAATCAGTGTAGAGAGGACTGGCAGTCAACCTGTGAGGATGCTGTGGTGACTAATTCACAGACTGCTAACAACTGTCATTATTCAACATTACAAAACATGTATTGTTATTTGTGTGCCTTGGAAATTTCACAAAGGCAATGTTGGCTCCTAAAACAGCCCAGGCTGAGTAAACTAATTGGAGGATGACTCATGCTGTTGCTGCAGTGACATATACATAACTCTCTGTGTAAACACTGCAGAAAAGAACATAGATGGTCTTTGAGCTGTTTTAGGAAGCCATTGACATTGCCATTTTGCCTGAAGATATTAATGCAGGTGACAACAGAGACATACAGTCTATCTGCTCCTACCATGCACGCTAGAGCACACACACGCACACAGACACACACACACACACACAGACAGACACACACACACAGACACACACACACACAGACGGAAACATACACACACATACACACACAGACACACACATACACGCAGACACACACACACATACACACACAAACACACACACATACACATACACACAGACACACACACACAGACAGACACACACACATATACATACACACAGA
>CAJQZJ010034151.1:2643561-2662789 GCA_907164525.1 Lophiomys imhausi | reverse complement strand
GTTGCAGCAGTGCTGTGTAAAACCGTCTTGTCAGTTGGTATATATGAATATGTGTGTGTCTCATTGGTCATGCATATACAGCTGTAAAATATAATTAAAAGGCAAATACATTACTGTGAAGACACCTCAGTACTATGAATAAGCATATTTCACCCAGTTATTTATCGTATATTAAATAATAAAAGTATTAAAACAGTTCATATTAAAAATCTAAATGCTAAACCATTCAACAAAATTACAGGGTCAGACGTTGTATATGTCTGAGAGAAAATGCAGAAACAATTTCAAAATTAAGCATTTAAGTATCTTTGCTGTGGAGAATAATTTGAGAATGAAAGATAAGTGTGGGTATTTTAGGCTGGTGCACAGTAAGCACACTGCCATAAAAAATAAACTACCATGCCAAGCACTGTGAGAACTGAGGTATAAAACTGGTCTTTCTTGGAAGATTTACTCAAAGCTATTTCTCCATTGCTCATAGACAGTGCACACATCATCCAGCATCAAAAAAAGTGGAATTGGAAAGCTCATGTTTCTGAGTCTCTAAAGAAAAATGTTATAATTCAGAACCATAACTGAAGTTTTCAATTTGGCTCACCTATCTACATTTTTTCCTATACCTTAAAAAAAATACTTATTTATTATTTCAGGTTACATCTCCATCACAGCATACTTTTTCCACTCCTCCCAGTCCTACCATCCCAACCTCTATCCCCTATCCCTTCCATCCCACTCCTCTGGCTTTTTTCATAGTTCAGTAAAATGAAATAAAAATGTCAATGGGGAGGAAATTAACTGATTTTCTTCTTTCAGTTTTTAAGTCAGTTTTTTTTTTTAAATTGGCAATTAATATTGTTTTCTGAAAAGGAATTGGGAACAGTAAGAAATGTAACCCCTAATCTAGGAAGAAAAATACCAGTCATGTCTCAGCAGAAATGCCAGCAGGTAGTGACTAGTGGTACTGAGTTGGGTCATATAAACTATCATCAGTACCAAGGTAAGTACTGCCTTTGATGTCATAGGCAGAGTGTAAATGCCACACCTATGCCCCTTCAGCTTTGATGGATGTAGTCTTTCAGAATCATAGGAGAACAAAATGAGCAGAAAGTCAATGTACTTGGGTAGAAATGAAGGAGAATCCAGTAAAAGGAATTATAATTCCTCCATCAGTTGGTAATGATGTGGTTCATAAACAACCTTTTAAGATGAGGGATACGCTATTTGAATGCTGATGAGAATAAGCAAGTAGTTAGGGGAAAAAATCCCAATGCTACAGACATATTAGGGTGACAGAATTATATAATAATATTTTTAAATCGAAAAAGCATGGTGGAATCTAACACACACACAAAATAGTGATCATTGATACTTCACAACATGGGACATAATAATACTTCATAACATGGGAAATCTATCAGGTGGAAAATGGGATTGGGTAACAGGATAAAACAATTGTAAGAAAGCGGGGAAGTCCCCTGATTCTGGAAGGGAAGAGGAAGCAGGGAGGTGAGAATTGGTACTGAAGGAAACACACAGGTATGGGAAGCAGAAAAATAATTTACAGTAAATCTCTTTGATGAGTATGGATCGTGGACGTTGAGAGTATAACAGTGTGAGGAGTGTTGTCGAAGGCTGAAAATATGAGTGTTAAGAGGAGAAGAATGGAGTATGCAAGATGATGACCATGGAAGAGACTGACTGAAATTGTTCTTGACTGATAATTATGTGTAAGATGAAGCAAAGCATGTGAAAGGAAGAGCAGATCTTGTTAAAGTAGCCTGGGGAATAACCTAGAACTATGCCAGTGATTAATGTCAATAAATATGGCAGTGAACCCTCCCCCAACTTATCTTAGTATCTGAGCCTCCAACACCAGCAGACATTTCTTGTGGACACACCAACTAAGCAGGACAGGAAAAGTAGGCAACACATGACCATCTCAGATTCCAAAATCCAGAGAAGGAACAAAATACCTCCTCAACAAAGAAAAATTTAGAAATCAGCACCAAGACCAATAATTATCTCAAACAAAGTAGGCCCTGAATATTCCAGCATAGCTGAAGTGTAGGAGAAAGGAAAGAACTTAAACCAATTATATTAGAATGATAGAGGTCCTCAAATAGAAAATAAATAAATCCTTTAACAAAATCCAGAAAAAACAAAACAGACACAAAAAAAATTGGAGGAAATGAATAAATCCTTTAAAGAAATTCAATAAAACATAAATGAAAAGTAGAAAGATATAACTAAACCTGTTTAAGGCCTCAAAATGGAAATAGAATCCATAAAGAAAACACAAAGTAAGGGAATATCGAAAATGAAAAGCTTAGGTATTTAAACAGGAATTAAGGGGAAAGCTTCACCATCAGAGTTCAAGAGATGGAAGAGAGAATCTCAGGCACTGAAGATACTGTAGCAGAAATGTATACATTGGTAAAGAAGACATGTACCTCCTTTTTAAAAAAAGTTAGATATTCATATAAAACAAAAGAAAACAAAACTACTTAACTGACTTGCTTATGTAGAAACTGAAAGCAGCTGATATATGTGTCCATATACACTCTGTTATGATATGTAGCAGCCAATGAATGTAGAATTTCAATTTTCTGTGTTAGCACTGAAAATATCCATTCTTTCCTAGACATGATGGGTCTTATCTCTATCTAGGTAATAGTGCTCTGCCTTTGTAGCTTCATGATTTTAGCTTCAATGTAATCACCCAGCAGTGAGTCTGATTATCTATACTGATAAGCTGCATAACTCAGTTTCTTATAATAGGTAACATTGAATACCTCCATTCTAGGTCTATTACATATGTAATATTATGCATGTTGGGCTAATTATAGTTATCTTACAAATTCCATAGAGGGTCAGCTGCAGATCTTCATGGGTACAAAATGCCATTGTGCTCAATTCCCTTGCATAAAATATGGCAGTATTTACATAACATCTACTCACTTCCTCTTGTATACTTTAGGTAATCTCAAGTTTACCTAGCTTATGTAATTCAATGTAAGCATCATGTATATAGTTTTTTGTGCCAATTTAAATAGTTTTATTAGGCATTCCATTTTCCACTGCTTTAGACATTGCATTTTCCATTTGGGATAAATGGGATAAATTTCTAAAGTGCAATGTTATTTCCTCTCCCTGTGAACATGTTCCATGTTCAAGTATTAAGAATGCCCAGTAATTTGTTGTAGCAGCTTAAATTTAAAACTGCCATTAACTTGCTAAATTTGGGTCCTTCAAATGTTTCCCTGTGGAACAATGCTACACCTGTACTTGGATTAACTTAATCCATCTCTTCAATGGCAGGGCCTGAAGAACATCACCAGAAGGAAGTGCTCCACCCCCAGGGAAGCTGCCAGGCATTCCTCCAGGCATGCCACCAGCACTCTGGTACAGCTTGGTAATAATGGGGTTGCAGACTTTCTCCTGTTCTTTCTGCTGGTGTTCAAATTCTTCCTTCTCTGCAGTGTGATTCTTATCCAGCCCACTGATGATCTCATTACACTTGTCTAGAATCTTCTGTTTGTCCTCATCATTGATCTTGCCTTGAAGTTTCTCATCTTCAACAGTTGCTTTCATGTTGAAGGTGTAGGACTCCACTGAGTTCTTGGAGGAAACCTTATCTCTCTGCTTCACATCTTCAGCTTTGTACTTCTCTGCTTCTTGGACCATGCTCTCAATATCCCCCTTGCTCAAACGGCCCTTGTCATTGGTGATGGTGATCTTCTTCTCCTTTCCTGTGCTCTTGTCTACAGCAGAAAAATTTAGAATTCCATTGGCATCAATGTCAAAAGTGACTTCAATCTGAGGGACACCACGGAGTGCTGGAGGTTTGCCTGTGAGTTCAAACTTCCCAAGCAGGTTGTTATCCTTTGTCATGGCCCTTTCACCTTCACACACCTGAATAAGCACACCCGGCTGGTTGTCAGAGTAGATGGTGAAAGTCTGTGTCTGCTTGGTAGGAATGCTGGTATTGCACTTGATGGGGACAGTCATGACTCCACCAGAAGTTTCAATACCAAGGGAAAGAGGAGTGACATCCAAGAGCAGCAAATCCTGAACATTCTCAGTCTTGTCTGCAGATAGAATGGCTGCCTCGACAGCTGCACCATAAGCAACAGCTTCATCAGGGTTGATGCTCTTATTCAGTTCATTTCCACTGAAGAAATCTTGCAGAAGCTGTTGGATCTTGGGGATTCTGGTAGAACCACCAACCAGAATTAATATCATGGATCTGAGATTTGTCTAGTTTGGCATCTTGAAGGGCCTTTTCTACAGGTTCCAGTGTTCCACGGAACAGGTCAGCATTCAACTCCTCAAATCAAGCATGGGTAATGGAGGTATATAGAAGTCGATTCTCTCATAGAGAGAATCAATCTCAATACTGGCCTGGGTGCTGGAAGAGAGGATACGCTTAGCCTGTTCAGAGGCTGTACGGAATCGCCTGACAGTTCTCTTGTTCTCACTGATGTCCTTCCTGTGCTTGTGTTTAAATTCAGCAATGGAATGGTTGACCATTCAGTTATCAAAGTCTTCTCCATTCATGTGGATGTCTCTAGCTGTTGACTTAACTTCAAAAATTCCATCCTCAATAGTGAGGACTGACACATCAAAAGTACTACCTCCCAAATCAAAAATCAGCACATTCCTTTCAGTTCCAACCTTCTTATTTAGACCATAAGCAATAGCAGCAGCAGCTGGTTCATTGATAATCCGAAGTACGTTGAGGCTAGCAATAGTTCCAGCATCTTTTGTTGCCGGCCGCTGAGTCATTGAAGTAAGCTGGTACTGTGACCACGGCATTGGTAACACACTTTCCAAGATAGGCTTCTGCAATTTCCTTCATCTTAGTCAGAACCATAGAGGACACTTCCTATGGGGAGAAACTTTTTGTCCCCCCTGTGTATTCTACTTGGACCTTGGGCCTGCCTGGATCATTCACCACCATGAAGGGCCAGTGCTTCATATCAGACTGAACAACAGCATCATCACACCTATGTCCGATCAGACGTTTGGCATTAAAGACTGTGTTGGTGGGGTTCATTGCAACCTGATTCATCGCAGCATCCCCAATTAATCGTTCTGTGTCCATGAAAGCAACATAGCTCGGGGTGGTTCGGTTACCCTGATCATTAGCAATTATTTCCACTTTTTTCATGCTGGAAAACACCCACACAGGAGTAGTAGGTGCCAAGATCAGTGCCAACTGCAGATCTCTTAGATGTGGATGCTTGCATGTAGGCCCGGCTGCGCTGGCTATGAGACCTTATAAGTCCCCGACAGCTGGCACCGCGTTCAATCCTACATAGTTATTATATGCTGGTGTTTAAGGAATGATGACAAGAAAAATAGCTTCACAAGTGTAATTAAATACAGTTTGTTCATAATATCTTCCAAGCACAGTTGTTTATCTTATTACATGTGGAATCTTGAATTATAGACTAGCACCTATATTTTATTTCTCTTTGCCTTCATTTCATGTCTGTAAATAGCATTCATGTGAAGAGTTGAAATAAATAAATGAATAAGTATATATTAAATATTTCAAAACAGTAAATGTTCAGTAAACATTATTAGTTATAATTAGCTTATAAATTTTAAATTATATGATAATCTTTTAGAAAAATGAACATAGTTATCATACAATATTCCAAGCACTTTATATATTTTGTAATGTGAACCTCAAAAATTCATGTGAGGTAAATATTTATTTTAACCAAAAAATTGTGAATGAAGATTATAAACTGGACAAGATTACATCATTAATAAATGATGGAAATTTTAATAAAATCTCAAGGATTCTGAGGTCGCAGTTATGATACTGAAGAATTACATAGATGGTGTGTGTACATTGCACAACAGGATGACTCTATTCTTCACTTATACACATCCAGAGACATTTTTTCTCACACTCAGTGTTAAAAGTGTTCATTTGTTGAAATATAAGTCTATTTTGAGGTTGTAAAGGTAAATGGAAGTTTTTCTGATTCTCTTGCATTCATTTTTTAATTTGTAGACAAGCATAGTCATAAACCTGTCAGATTATGGGACTCTGACCCTATGAGAATACTATCCATCCCAGTGCCTATCCCAGAACAGTGCAAGAACATAACTTCAGTAAAGTTATTTCAGTTTGGATATTTATTACTTAGAAACCTCATTAATTTATTCAATTCCAAGAAATGTTCAGTTACAGTGAGGTTCTTAGTCTGTATATCTGTCCACTGAGACATAGATAATTTTACCTTAATTCTGTATAGTCCTTATTTGTTTAGTAGATATCTTGCCAGTCATTTAGTAGCATTAAAAATTGTGCATTTAACTAAGAAAAAAATCTTCATGCTAAATACTGTAAAACCCTCTGTATTAACATTATAAATAGAAAATACTAAAAATTGTATTTTAAGTAATTTGAAAAATTACTTAAATTTGAAAAATGAAGTTAAATTGACTTCCATTTTTCAACATTGGGTTGCCTATGATAATGATAATGGGAAAGTGAGCATATCTATATCTATATATCTATATCTCCATCATCTATATCTATATCCATATCCATATCTAATCCATATCCATATCTACATCTATATATCTATATCTAATGTAGTCTATATCTATATAATCTAATCTATATCTACATCTACACTTACATCTACATCTACACCTATATCTATATCTACATCTATATATCTATATCTAATGTGGTCTACATCTATATATAATCTAGTCTATATCTATATCTACACCTACATATCCATATCTATATCATCTCTATCAATCTCTCAGGGTTAGAGTTTTATATATATATATATATATATATATATATATATATATATATAAAGAGAGAGAGATACAGACAGACAGACAGACAGAAGGATGGACAGACAGACACACTACACACACACACACACACACACACACACACACAGAGAGAGAGAGAGAGAGAGAGAGAGAGAGATTTCCTTTGTTGGTGCATACATTTTAGGATAAAAATTTGCTATTCAGTTATATATTTTTTTTAATCTATCTGATACTCAAAGCATAAAGAACATTCCTCCTTATTATTCAGATAGTCAATGTTTTTCAATATCAACTCAGAAATTAATAGAAATTTACTGCATTTATAATTCCTGATGTTGCAATTCATAAATCATGAGAATGCTCAATTCTGTCTGCTCACTTTGCTAATTGATGGATCCCATAGTTATTGAACTGTGTGAATTATGGTGATTATGGCCCATGTGTTCAGAATTCTCACTCTTGATTAAATGGGGAGGCTCGTAAATTTTAAGCCATGATTGGTCTAGAAAGCAACCTTTTAAAATGATCATCAAGTAATCAGACAACAAAACTTTCTAATTTTTAGAAGGAAGTAGGACCACTGTGTAACATCCCATGCGATGGCTGTAGAGGGACTATTACATGGCCTGCTTTTTGTTTTAGTAAGCACTAATATTTTGGAAGACAAATATTATTTGAAACTTAACTTAATTTGACTAATTTTAAACAAGTTACTTTGGAAAATTTATTCTGCTATAAAGTTTGAGCTAGCTACAGCTTTTTTGTTCTGATCCAAATAAGCAACAGTCATATAACATCAGTAATTCAGAAGCACTGTGTCATGATTATAGCAACAAAACCATTTGCAAATGAAACTAACATTGATTACCCCTAGGGCTTCTGAGACCATGTTTTTTGAGTATAGTTAATTATGCCCTCAACTGCAGAGTTTTTGCAGTGGCAGGTTCAATTTACGTAGTAAAAATATTGCTTTGCAAGATTTGAAGATGAGTCAATTAGACAGTCATTAATTGGGCAGGCATTGGAAATGTGGCAATGCCCAGTTGGGAAATTGCCCAGTCCAATGACTAATGTATATTAATGACAGCATTAATGACCTCAGAGTCCTTCCCCATGAATCTGAGGGAAACAAATTACAGAACCATTCAAGAAAAAGAAAAGGGTTTTCTGAATTTGTAGGGTTTACCAGGAAAGAAATTCTAAGAAACTCACTGAATGTATTAAAGTTACAAAATTTTAGAATAACAGTAACATGAATACTCAATTTAAAAAACTAGGGATTTGATACAAACAATGACATTTTATATTGTCATATTGTAAAAATTTTACAAAGTGAGAGAGTTTAACCTATTTCATGGAGTATATTTTGTTTTCAACCTTCAAAATTAGAAAAATGGGTTAAATTTCCTGTTTTATGGCATTATGTAAATGCCATTTCTTTTTGAAAAAACACTTTTTCTTTATTTGGTTCTTTTCTCTGTAATTATTAAGCTTTATGAATATCAAATTTTTTTTAAAGGAGATACATGTTGAAATAAGATTGTCACCATAAAGGCATTCTGATAACATGTTTTCATATACAAATTTTGAAAGTGAGAGCCTATTAATAAGCTGAAAATAATTCAGGAATCCATGTATACCTTCGGAGAATATGTGTTTAAACATATTTTCAGAAGAAATTTACAAGTGTGCTATAATTTTCTAAAGTATATTTTAAATTCAATCTCCACATACCAGTTTCATTTTTTAGTTTCATTAAATGTTGAGCATCCTACTATTTTTCTTATGTCTTTTCTATTCTAGAAGTTTAGAATGGGACAAAGATTCCATGGTGATGAGAAAAAATTATCCAATAACATTCTTTACCCATCTGAGATCCATGATCTTGCGCCATGTTTTAAATAAGATATGTATAAGCAAAACACAAAAAAATTATGAGAGATAAAAACAAAACTTTTAATAGCTTGTTTTATTTTAAAGTAACAAAATTGAACCTTTGCAGAAAAAATACACAGTTGGCTACAGTTTTGAAAGTTAACTTTAAATTTGGAAGCTATTTATATTCTTTAGAAAATGGAAGGAATATATATTTTTAAATCAAACTGAGGTAAAGTCAATGAGACAGTTTTCACAGCTGTGCTTAGAATATAGTATTCTTCAAGATTAGGCTGTAGAGTTCAGTTCAGTGTGTAGTTTCTCTTTAAACAATTTATTTCTGCCAGTAGTCTGCTTTGTGTTGAGGTTTTTGAAAGCTAATTAAAGCCATATTGAATGGTTTGGACCAAAACTAAACAATGATGTATTTTCAGGGTGTGTGTGTGTGTGTGTGTGTGTGTGTGTGTGTGTGTGTGTTCTAAGGTTTAAATTTTTTCACAGAAAATGCTTCACCTCTTAACCTACCTTGGTCTGGGTTTCTCCTCTTACAGGATCTTATATAATAAATACAAACCAAAAAATTAAATAAGAAAAGTTCTAAAATGAGAAATTAAGACATAATACCATAAAATTTTAATTTTTCTAAATATTTTTCTAAACCAAAAGAAACACAACTTCTGTTGAATTTCAACAGGTGGGCCATTTAATCTGCATTATATGGTCATTTAAAGATTTAGTGTGCACTAACCTTATCAAGAAAAAATAATCAGATACAATTTTACATGCCTCAAGTATAGAAAAGCCCAGTACTGAGGTCATTTAAATAGAGTCATTAAAATTTTGTTAATATACAAATGCATAGCAAAAATAAGACAATGCTAGAAACTGTATTGAGCCCATAAATTAAATACTAACCTAATCTTTTGGTTCAAGAAAATAGACACCCCAAACCGGAGGCATGGGAGGGGTGGGAGAGGGGGTAGATGGTGAGAGGGTGAGGCTGGGAGGGAGTGGAGGAAGGGGGTGACAATGGAGACGTAATGAAGTAATAAATAATCATTTTTTTAAAAAAGGAAATATATTTTCTAGTTCCATCCATTTGGCAGCAAATTGCATGGTTTCTTTGTTTCTGATAGCTGAGTAGTATTCCATTGTGTAAATGTACCATATTTATTTTTTATCCATTCTTCCGTTGAGGAACATCTGGGTTGTTTCCCATTTCTGGTTATTACAAATAAAGCTCCTATAAACATAATTGAGGAGATGTACTTGTGATATGGTGAGGAATCTTCTGGATGTATGCCCAGGAGTGGAATGGCTGGGTCTTGAGGTAGAGCTATTCCAAGTTTTTAAAGATATTTCCAGATTGATTTCCATAGTGGTTGTACAAGTTTGCACTCCCACCAGCAATGGAAATGTGTTCCTCTTTCTCCACAACCTTGCCAGCATGTACTGTCATTTGAGTTTTTGATCTTAGCCATTCTGACAGGTATGAGATGGAATCTCAGAGTCATCTTGAGTTGCATTTCTCTGATGATTAAGGATGTTGAGCATTTCTTCAAGTGTCTTTTGGCCATTAAGCTCATCGTAAGTGAGCTAACCTGAACCAGAAAGATGCACATGGCATATATTCACTTATAACTGGATTTTAGCTATTTAGTACAGGATAACTATCCTACAACCAACAGACTGAAAGGAACAGGAACATGGATTTTGTTACCTGTTAGTGGGACACTTTGCCCTAGTAGAGCTGCCATGTAGGCCCCCAGTGCAAGGGGAAGCTCTTAGTCCTCATATGACTGATGAACTGAGGGGGGAGGCTGAGATGTGGGGGCACCCAACAACGGAGGAGTAGGATAGGTGGGAGAGGAGGTAGAGGGTAGAAAGGTGGTACTGAGAAGGGTGGAGGGAGGGGGCTGTGATGGAGATGTAACTTGAAGTAATAAATAAATATAATAAAAAATAAAAAAACAAAAGAAAATAGATTTAATTGTTTCACCCATTGATCCCAAATTCTATGGCTATTCTTTTCAACAATGATAACAGAAAATTATTCTGCAAGTTTCTAAGCTTCAATGATTATTTCCTAGGATACCAGAGTGATTGCATGCCACTTAGCTCTGTAATGGTTACAGCCACGTTTGAACTAATCTACTGAAAATCTTGTCTGGAGTAACTACCAAGAAAGGTGGTAGGTAGAAAGACCTCCTGACTCAGCCATCACTCTGAGCAATTGCTTTGTGCTGTTAGTTTCTCCAGCCAACCTAAGAAAGTGTTCTTTCAGTTGTTTCTTTATAATATTATTATGTCTCATCAATAAATTATAAAACAGGGAGGTTCCCCATATGAATCCACTACAAGGACCTCTACAAGAAATCTCTCAGACTTTAAGTATTTACCTGAATAACAATTAACCTTTTAAATTTCTCACCATTTTCTCTCTTTGGTATTAGTTATTTCCCACATATATGCTAGGAGTTACATTTGGTTCTGTCTTCTCTTGTTTTAATTGCAGTTGATCAATGTCTCAAATTTTGACATCAAATTTCTTAAAGGAAAACTTAACTTGAAAAGAAGATATTCTTAGCTTTGTGTATCTTATATTTTGCTTAAGAAAACACATAATCATCACTTATGGTTTTTTTATTAGCCCCCCTTCATCTTCCTGGCACCTGTTCAGTTCTTTACTGCTTACCTATGTCCATGGTCTTAATAGAGGTAACTGAGAAGTAGGTCTCATCAACTTACATCAATTTTTAAAGACATTTCAGCCTATAAGGACCCTATTACAGTGACCTTCATATCCAAGTAAAATTGAACAAATTGTGTTTATTGCAGATAATAAGAGAGATTGTGGATTTTCTATTTAGATTTGAAGTTGCTTTTGATATTCATTATGCACTGTGTGGAAATTTTGAGTAAAGGCAACATTGAACACAACTGTTTCATGTATAATTACCCTGTGATAATGTAGTCTTTGAATGTTGGATTTCAAAAATCTACAAGTATGTTCTGAATCCTATGAATAATGGTTTTAGTTACCAAATTCTATAAATTGAGATATCATAAAAATGTTCATGAAGCCACAATGTATTTATATATATATATATATATATATATATGTCTGTGTGTGCATTTTAAAATGTTTTTTTAAATATCATGAAATTAGTCTTGACATATTTCCTGAAGTATGACAAAAGCATTAATATTTGGTAACTAGTTAGTGATGTTTAAATGAAATATATTATTATCTTATATCTTTTCAATGATTATCTACAAAAGGAGTCCAAGATAGTGAGTATAATTCCCAGCCAATTCAAATTAAAAATGAAAACTTAAAATTTCCAAAAAATGCATTTAATTATGATCTTATAAGGGAAGTAGATTCAATTGCACTGCTCCTAAATGAATCTCTGTCTATTCATTTAATTCTTCACCATGTTTCAACTTAAAAATGATATAATATTAATAACTCTCTCCATCACTGTATTTCAACAAGCCTCATCATGCTTATGACCCTTATACTAGAACGTGTACGAGCAAAAGACAAATCCAGTTTTAAAAGAAAGCACAAATGCCTAGATTACTTCATAATATTCCATTAATAGGATGGTAGAAATAACATGTTTTGATTATTGAAATATCAATTTGTAAGTCAGAACTTCAAACATCGCCTATTCCTATTTTTAGCCTGTATCTTCTCTAAAGTCTGAAATAAAAATGTTAATGTACTTTTAAAGGTTAATAGTTGCCTAAGTGGTCCATAAAACAGAAGCTTAAACATAGCTGCTTGCAAAATTTAATGAGAGGGCAAACACAAGTTCACCTTGTCTTTTTAACTTTCTTAGCTTTGTTGTCTGGAGACTTGTAACTGCCCACAGATGATTATATCAATTGCAGGATTAGGTAGTATAGGCTGAGAGCAGCTTAAATGATTCAGCATCTGTGCACTTGAGGTTCCCATAACATAGTATGTGGAATTTACTCAGAAGACAAACACATATTCCAGTGGTCGATGCTCTCATCGGAGGTCAATGAATGCCTCAGAAACCACCAGACATAAGCAACACCACTTGAACTCACGTGACGGTAAAATAGTGTATTCATTAAGAACTGAGAGATCATAATGAAACCAAATGTGTGTTGTTCTTTATATTCAATTATTGTAGACATCTGAACTCACCAATATGCTTATGTTAATCATAGCAGCAAGCTATTTAAACACTTTAAATGTATGTAAGAACAAATATTATGCCTAAAGTACTTTCTTCACTTTTTAAATTTCACCTTGTAATAAAATTCTAGGATTAAAGGGTCTCAGTTTGAGTGCAAACTGCTCACTGATCTTGATGTCAGTGGAATTGAAACTTTAAAAATAGCATTATTGGGCACCTTTTTAACTTTGCATGGCAAAGAAGCACTTTTTGCTTTTTCTGATTCACTTACAACATTCTTTATGCTTCTACTGACTGCACATAGATTTGATAATGTTTGTGTTGGATACTTATTTGGAATCCAGGCTTACATAGGCATTCTATGCTTGAGCTAAGAGGCACATGGGAAATTTGACAAGTTCTTAAGGTATGTTGGACTTACAAAAGAAGGGTAGGAAGAGCCAATACTGACATCTTTTAGATAGAGTCTATTTCACAACATGTAAGACAATCTCCCATCAATAAAGAACTCTTGAGCTCCAAAATCTGAAAGTATGTAGCTTAAAGAATCTTGGCTAAATTTTAATGGAATATTGCACATTATCATTCACAGTTCTTCCTATATTCTTAGGCCTTCAGTTTTTGTGCTCCCAGAGTAGTTTCCTGATACTCCTGAGAAACAAACAATAAATATATAAATATTGTAGAGAATACATGGGTAGTAGGTAGAAGAATTTTTTTAGTACAGTTGCTTTGAGAACTGTTTAGTGTAGAAGGGTTAATGAAACAAAATCACATCTTCTAGCACTGCAGAGTAAGTAGTACAGCCCCAGGGAGACTTCTTTCTGTTTATTAATTTTTAATTTTTTAATATTTTGACACAATGTCTCCCGGTATGTGGCCCTAGCTGTCCTAGACTACCCCTGAAATCTAGGCTGGCCTAGTCTTCACAGAGATCTGATTGCCTCTGCCTACCAAGTGCTGGGATTAAAGACGTGCACTACCAAGCCAGGACTGAAGACTTAATGATAAGCACAATTTTCTTCTTTAGAAAAGAGGCTTTAAATTTCAATATTCAGTAAGGAATTAATAACCTATTATTAAAGTGTACTTAATTGTAAGGAGATTGATATTTTTGATACTTTTTAAAATTTTTGTTTGTTTAATAACTATGAACTAATATTTGCTTGATGGTACAAAGTAAATAACCAATTTAGCATTATAGCATATTTTCTTAGACAAATAAATAAGATGCAACTTATATAATGGTGTAACTGCCAAAAATGATAGATGTTAGCATTGAGAATGAGGGGTGATAACCCCAAACAACCAAAGGATTTAAATGAATCTGATAGGTAGACTCAGCTATGCACTAACATAAATCTCTATTTACACATCAATATGTAACTTTCATGAATATCAAATTAATTATTTTTGTCCAGGATAAAGACTCAGAAAAGTAGAAACTGTCATTTGAGATGTGGTGTCTTAAATGAATCAAAATAGACAATAGAGATGTTGAATATTACTGCTCGTTTTTGAAAATGAAGTGCCCTGCAACAAGCACATATAATGAAGGATTTTCTCTAAATGATATATGTACTCTGTGGAGGTGGCTGGAGCACCAGGGCTCTGGTTTAATCAATAGATAAACATCTAGATGGATTAAAAGCATTATGACATTGTTAACATGTGGAACAAACCTGAAAAAAAAGTTCACTGGGTGTGCAACCTGGAATGATAGACTTTGCCCCTAATAGCCACACTTGTCACTCATTGTTACCTTCTTCCATGAGGCAAACAGCTCTCTTCCTTCATACTCTGTCCCTCCCCTACTTCTTCATGATGCAGAAAGCAAGCCTAGTGCTTTGAAAATGTGAACCAAAATAAATATTTCACCTTAATTGACTTTCTTGTGTGTTTTATACATGGTGCAGAAAACTGATATGTGCAATTCAAAACACTATTTATATGGGAGAAATAAACTTTGCACATATTTTATAACATTTTAAATAGGAACTCGTTATGAAATCACTTTTTTGTGATTCCTTTTTTTAATAATTTATTTTTTATTTCTTCAAGTTACATCTCAATCACAATCCCCTCCCTACTCCCCCCTCCAGTACCACCCTTCCACCCTCCTCCCCCTCAACCCCACATCCTCTTCCCTTCTTTTTTTTTTTTTAGTTTAAGGTATTTCTTTTTTCCCCCCAACAGCTCTCCCTTTCAGTCCAACAAATGGTTCTTTTTCTTATAACTATAAATACAATACAAAACAACAGAAATAAATAGGCCACGATTATAAGAGTTATATGGCTTAGCATACATTCCCAGTGTCCAGTCCATATGTATTTGGCACCTGATTTAACATTCTACTATCTAACCATCTCCATGAGTTTAAAGTTCTATACCTAACTCAACTTTCATACTAACTTGCCTCACAATTTTAAAAAAAATCTTCTTAGATCCAGAACAACCTCTTGATTCCTAAACAACTCAAAATTTAACTGTGAGACTCTAGCTATCTATTCTTCAACCACCTCAGAGACCTGAGAGGGATAAATATATCTGATTATATAGGAAGTGCAGGGCCTGCAGCTTCCAAAACTAAGAAATGACATACCAGTGGCTGCCTGGACAGTTCCCATTTTCTCTCCATACATTACAGCATCAATTTTCAGCCATTTGGCCCCGTTTCTCTGACAGACATTGATTGTAGAGCAGGAATTATGAAGGACTTACCTACCCTGTCTTGGCAGAGCTAGGCTGTTGACTTACCTGCTTCCAAGTTTTGTCCTTTTTGGACAGAAGTCTGTCTACAGTTGAAGCAAGGGGTTTTTCTTGTCAAGAGAAAGGCTTATCACCAATTCAATCATCTCCCACTGGAGATTCTTCGATGCTCATCTTCTACTTGGAGTAGAATAGGGGGTACTGTCAGGAGCTGACATGTCTCAATATCAAAAAATCTTAAGTTAAGAAAACATCTTTGAATGCCATATTCTGCAGATCTCTTGAGGTTTTTGAAGATGCCCTATCTATCTCTTATATTTAGATAAGCAAATACTGCTTGTCTCTTAGCAACTTGATTTCTGAGTAGCTTAGAAAGTAACTGTCATAGACTGTCATAGTAACTAACAAAATGACACGTTTTCATGACTATTAGTTTCCGTTTCTTAATTATCCTAAACAGTTTATGTTGGTTGGTAGCGAGAGGTCAAAACTTGACATTTCATTTTTAAGTATTACTACGAACAATACCTTTAAGAAGCATTACCCTTAATTTTGTATCAATATACAAAGATCAATACCAATGTGGCCAAATATAATCTTAATTTTGATCAATATTCAAAGATCAATACCGATGTAGCCCTATACAATATTAATTTTGCATTAATATACAATGATCAATGCCTATTTAGCCAATTATAATATTAATTTTGTATCAGTATACAAAGGTATAAGGCTATATTCAATAATCTGTCCTTTTTTCTTGATCTTTCCTATACTATGTCTATGTCCCATTTTTCTCAAGTCTGTTCACTCCTATATAGGAGAGAAAGGAGGATACAGAAAAGAAAAAGAGAGAAGTCCCTGGGTCTAACCTCCAAAACCCATTTAACAAGACCATTTAACAGCTTGTAGTCTTTTCCCCTAAATAACAAAATTTTCTATTATCCATCAAATAACCAAAGGGGGGGGGGACACCCTCACCACCTTCTGGGGATGGGACGTTGTTCTCTTAAAATGACTTCCTGCTGATTTGGGACGTAGTAAACCTGTTTGGGGCCCAAATAAGAATGGAAAAATGGTTAAAAATGTTAATAGAATCATTTGATGTTCAGTCCTTTTGTGCTCAGCTATTTAGATGTCCTAAGAAGTTCATAGACAGAAGCTGATCTTCAGAGCTTTACTGAAGATCTGGCTGGAGTAGTCTGTGGAGCTGAACGATCTTAGCGATTTTGAGTTGTTGTGGTTGTATACTTTTGAGGAAACTGCTATTGAAGAAGTCTGCAAGGCTGATCATCTGGGCCACTCGTTTTCTTTGGTGTCTGATCTGTTTTCTGCTGAGGTTTCCATTGTCCAGTTGTCCCTGGATTCCTTGAATGGATGCTTTAAATCTCCTGGAAAGATAAGAACAGAGCCCTGCCCTAATCCTAACTCTGGGACAATTACCTGTTTTTTTTGGGGGGGGGTCAGGTAATATTTTTCCTGGAGCAAATTTGGTTTTTTTGACAATATATAAAGTATTACCTTTCAATCCAGATTAAAGAAGAAATTATTTTGATATTTTGGAGCTAAACAAACCTTTAGTGTATATATTTTGAGATCTCAAAGGACAATCTGTTTGAATTGCAGCCTGCCTTTTGTAAGTAGCTTTTAAAATTAAATCTTTCCAAATCCTATGTGCCTGTCTCTGCATTCTAAGTTTTGGGATCAAAGACATGTGGTTCCCAACTGAAATCACTTTTAACATTACCCCATCTCCTTGATAATAATATGTTATTCATAATCTTTTCTCATGAATAAACAACTCAGTAGTTTTTTAATCTAGAACGCTCAACAAACTGCCTCTATATGTATGAAAATACAAAACCATTCCTAATCAATATATTTATTCAGAACAAGGAAGAAAATTAATTGTGCTAACATGACCATTCAAATTTTCAAGTTATAGGAGATTTTAAAAAAATTAAACAAAATATATAAACAAAGGGATTACTTGAAATTTTTTCCTTTAAAAATAGCCAGTGTGAATTATTATGAACAAAGAGCTATATTTAAGCCCATGAAGAGGAAAAAGAAGTGAGTATATGACTGAAAATGTCAGCTCTTAGCACTTACTTATAGTAGCAAGGGCTTCCTGATATGTTTAGTGTGAACTATTAAACCATGCCTGATTGTAGGGGGTCTCAGGAAGACTGAGGTTGAGACAAGATAACTCCACACAATCAGACATTTCAAATGCATTTAACAAAACAGAATGTAATGGAAGTTTCCAGGATATAATGGCAGTTGCATGTTACATACGGTACACAAAATGAATGTTTAACACTTATTGTTCTGCCAAACTTCTTCATGCTTAACCAACTTCTAAGGAACATAGACAAACACATGTGGCTTGAATGCTTCACAGCCTGAGGGAGTGCCTTGGTTTCTCAAAACCTGAAAAGCACACAGTGCCTCAGAAACTTGGGACTCAAACCTTAAACCTCATAAAGCATGTTTATCAAGGCAGTTAGAGTAGGCAAACCCCATAATTCTTTGTGTATGAGTACTTATTATTAAATGATATACAAGCAAATACCCAGAACAATATTTGGAGTGTAAAGTTAGTGACTTTCATGAAAACATGCATATTTTTATAGAATTTTGAACATTCATGATACATACTCATAATTGAAACATTGGCACATGTAAATGAATGTTTATAATCTAGGGTATTTCCAGAGAGAAAAATTAAATACTCATGATGTTAAAAACCCTAAATTTCAAACTTTGCCTCCGGTGGAAAACATAGCAGTGGTATTTCTCTCTCCTAGTTGCTTACCTCTTTCCATCTCAAGGTATTTTACATCCACTAGTACCACAGAAGTCTTTATGATTTTCAATTAACTTATATGTAGATGCTGGGCTGTCCAAATTTGTGGTATCCCTCTTCTGCTATTCTTCACCTTTTAATTTCCCACAAAGATTTATTCTCCTCTGAATCTATAATATGTTTGTATTCAAACATATTCCTATGTACACTTGTATTTTCCTTGGTTCTCAATTAAGCTAGCTTCTATATGGATTTAAAAGAATTATTGTTCAGATAGTCAGTGTTGCTGAACTTATCCTTCTTAAAATCACATGAAATGGTGAAATAATTATGTTTGATGAATTCTAATTTAATAAATTTTCACTGATGTTCAGAATTGTTTATAGACACCAAATACATTAATTACTCATATATTTGAAATTAAATTACCTCATAATTCTTATTTCTTTTGGTAATATATTTCAATAAATTTGGAGCTTCACTATCCTCATATTAGAAAAATCTTCTGAAAATAACTTCATACTATTGACATAATTAATTCAATTAAAAATGCTATCTGTCTGAAAATCAGCCTTGTATTCTCTTTGGTGTTTGTCTGAAGCTCATCATATGATTTATTTTCATCAGCATAAGAAGTAAGCATGCCTATTAGTTTCCGTTTCTTAATTATCCTAAACAGTTTATGTCGGTTGGTAGCGAGAGGTCAAAACTTGACATTTCATTTTTAAGTATTACTACGAACAATACATTTAAGAAGCGTTACCCTTAATTTTGTATCAATATACAAAGATCAATACCAATGTGGCCAAATATAATCTTAATTTTGTATCAATATACAAAGATCAAT
>CAJQZJ010034151.1:2581487-2635700 GCA_907164525.1 Lophiomys imhausi | reverse complement strand
GCCCAATATAATCTTAATATTACGTCCATATGCAAGGGTCAATACCACTGTGGCCAACTATAATCTTAATTTTGTATCAATATACAAAGATCAATACCGATGTAATCCAATACAATCTTATTTTTGCACAATAAACAATGGTCAATACCACTTTAGCCAAATAACCTACTAATTTTGTATCAATATACAAAGGTATAAGGGCATATTCAATAATCTGCCCCTTCTTCTTGGACCTTCTTGTGCTATGTCTATATCTCATTTTTCTCAAGCCCATGCACTCCTACATAGGAGAGGAAGAAGGAAACAGAAAAGGAAAAGTAGGAATTCCCTGGGGCTAACCTCCAAAACCCATTAAGACAGGATCATTTATCAGCTTGTAGTCTCTTCCCCTACATAACAGAGTTTTCAGTTAACCTTCAAATAACCAAAAAGAAGGGCGGAGAAACACCCTCCCCACCCTCTGGGCATGGGATGTCACTCTCTTAAAGTGACTTCCTGCTGATTTGGGTCATAGTAGACCTGTTTGGGGCCCCAACCCAAATGGGAAAAATGATTAAAAATGTTAGTACAATCCTTTTATGTTCAGTCCTTCTGTTCTCAGCTGTTTAGATGACCTAAGGGGTTTGTAGGCAGAAGCTGATCTTGCAGGCTTCACTGAGGTTCCGGCTGGGGCATTGTGTAGAGCTGAACGGTCCCAGTGACACTGGATTGCAGTGGTGGTTGCAGGCCCCCGATGGAGACAGCTATTGAGGAAGTCTGCCAGGCAGAATCAACTGGGTCACTCATCCTCCTTGGTGCCTGATTCTGCTCTCTGCTGAGGATTCCGCTGTCCGCCGTCCCCAGGCTCCCCTAATGGACATTTCGATTCTCCTGGAACGATAAGAACAGAGCCCTGCCCCAATCCCAACCCTAGGACAATTGCCCTCTTTTTTTTTTTCCTGGGGTGGGGATGGGGGGGGCTAGGTAGTACTTCTCCTGAAGCAAATTTGGCCTTCTGACAACATACAAAGCGTTATCTTTCAATCCGGGTTAAAGAAGAAATCATTCTGTCACCTTGGTGCTAAACCAGCTCTAGTGTATATATTTTGAGATCCCAAAGGACAATCTGCCTGCATCGAGAAGGCCTTTTGTAAGTAGCCTCCAAACCTAGGTCCCTCCAAATCCCATGTGTGTGTCTCTGAACTCTAATTATTGGGGACAGGGACCTGTGTTTCTCATCTGAAGGGATCAAAGATGTGTTCCACCACTCCTGGATCGAAGTCTTTCTCTATTTAGAGTTTGCCCTGCATCAGGCTGACCCTGAGCTCCGGGATCTGCCTGTTTCTGTCTCCAGTGTGTTGGGAGCTGGGATCAAGGGTGTACTCTTCTTGAATGGTGGGACCAAGAGTGTGCACCCTCACCACCCCGTTCCGTATGACTCCAGAGTACATAAGACCACCAACTCTAAGGTGACCCCCCCCCCCCCGTCTCCGCTGAAGTCAAAGGCATGGGCCAATACCACAATTCTCTTGTATTTTACCTTAGCTCCACGTCTTCTCTTGTATTTTACCTTCTCTTGTATTTTACCTTAGCTCCACGTCTTCTCTACACCTGGAGGTCTGCAAAAACATTTGTTTTTGAAATGTTTTCTTATGTTTAAAATATTTATTTGAAAAGTATCCTTATTAAAATGCACAAGCAATAACTCTAAACACTGGGTAGATATAACTGTAATAGTAGAACAGTCTTGGGGTTCTGCCAATGTTCTCTAAATCCATCTGTTAATGAACTGACTTCTAGAAAATAATGTGTAATATGTACAGAATTTAAAAGTATGATCAATACACATTCACCTTGGAAAATTACAAATGAAATGTCCTCATTGTTAGATACTGTACTTAGCACTCTCTCTTTGTGACTAATAGCAATCATAGTCACATGAGTATATTCCTCAAGCCTTAAGATAACTTCGTGCTGATTAAATCATCGCCAAATGTATTTCATGAACTTTATGTGTAATTTAAGAACATAAAATTTATAGTCATCAGAATTCTGATATTTGGAGAGTATAAGATTTAGGAATAATGTCAACAGCCTGTAAACCCTACCCTGCTAGCGTAACCTCACTCCAGGAACCTGGTCCAAGCAGTCTCGGATACTACACTTTGGATGATAAGCAGACAATGATCTAGTAGATGTCTTGCAGTGTTCAACTCAAGAAACTAAGAGAAAAACATTATCTTATGCCCAGTAAATAGCTCTGCTGAAAGAAGAAATATGATTTAAATAAAAACTAAAGAAAAAAAATTGACAAATTTGCTCCAATTGTGTGAATCCAAAAACAGAAGCAAAGATAATATGAAAAGAACATGTCTCCACCAAAACAAATAGTGAACACCTAATAATGACTACTAGTGGAAACTACATGGAAGAACTTCCAGATAATTTTTTTATTGTAAGTATTTTCAAATAACTCAAAAAAAGGCATGAGTATACTCCAACAGTATTAAGACAAAATGTTGAATTGGGTGGAAGAAGAAATTTAATCCAAATTTAAAATTAGGATTCAATTAACAAATAGAATTTCTGAGGAAAATTCAAATGAAAATTAAGCTAGAAATGAAAAATTCAGTGATCCTAATAAAGTCAGTTGGAAGCCTTATGAGTAGAATGAATTATGTGAATACCTGAACTGTAAAAGTTTGTAAGAGAAGTTAGAGCAACTGAGTAATTCTGTAAAAATAAAGGCAAGTTAATTATATGGGTGGACCAATCTAAGTAACAGCTAACTAGTTAACCAAAATTTTAGGTGTAGAATGGCCTAGAAAGGTATAGTCCAACGTTTGAAAGGCCACAGCTTTCAACCTGGACTATAATACCCGGCAAAATTATGTATACAAAGTAAAAGGAAATGTAAATATTTCATGTTTCATAATATTTTTGACCAGTAAACTAGATCTATGGAGGATGCTGAGAGAAATGCTTTAATCCAATGACAAAGATAAACACTCTAAAGTGGCCACAGGGAATAAATAAGCAATACTAAGGTAGTGAATTAAAATACACCTAATAATACATTATAAATCTGCAAAATTATTGGGATTAATATATTTTCAATAATAACTTTGCTTAGCTTCCTATAACATGTTTACTTGATATCCTTGGGATGTCTGCTCTTTTCATTGACTCAAATCTTTCTGTTCAAAATCCTTACATGATTTGCAGCAGAAGCCAAAACATTCTTTTGTTCAATACTGCCATCTCCCTCCAAAACTTCTGCTGTCTATGACAAGATTCTTTTGTGAGTGACCTCTTAGTTTCTTCAGAATTACAAGTCAAACAAACACTGGGTAAAAAACAGATCTTTGTCAATTTCCATTAATACACCTTTGCTAATTTATTATATGATAGATGAATAATTTTCTTTCTTAATTTTAATTTTTATTTAATCAAGTTACATCTCAGGGGCTGGAGAGATGGCTCAGCAGTTAAGAGCACTGGCTGCTCTTCCAAAGGACCTGGGTTCAAATCCCAGCACCCACAAAGCAGTTCACAGTTATCTGTAATTGCCAAGCATGGTGGCGCATGCCTTTAATCCCTCGGGAGGCAGAGGCAGGTGGATCTCTGTGAGTTCAAGGCCAGCCTGGTCTATCTACAAAGTGAGTCCAGGACGGCCAGGGTTACACAGAGAAACCCTGTCTCGAAAAAACACACAAACAAACATTTCTATCTCAGCCCTCTCCCACCTCCCTTCCCGATTCTACCTTCTTCCCTCTCTCCCTTCCCTCCTTCTCCTCAGGTGAGTGGGGCCCCCACATATTAACCTGCCTCAGTGCTTCCGTCACATGAGGGCTAAGAGCTTCCTCTTGCACTAGGACCTGACATGGCAGCCCAGCTAGAGTAAGATGTTCTATTAACAGGCAACAGAGTCCATGACAGAGACAGCCCTCCACCCACTTCCTAAGAAGGCATCTGTTTGAAGACACTAAGTTGCCTATCATCTATATATGTATAGAGGGGCCTAGGTAGAGTCTGAATATTTTTGTTAAATAAAGCAGATTAAACTTATGTGTTACTGAAACAGATTGCCGGTGTTCAAGACACTTTCACACTGTTCTTTCTTTAACTTCTCTCTCTCTCTCGCTTTCATTCTTTTTTCTTTTTATTGAAAATAGATTCTTCTTTCATACAATATATCCAGACCACAGTTTCCCTTTTCTCTACTCCTTCTAGCCTCCCACCTCTCCTCTCACTCAGATCCTTTCTCAGTCTGTTTCCTTCTCAGAAAAGAGCAGTCCTCTAAGAGACTACACCCAAACAGGATACAACAAGACACTGCAAAACCCCTCATATCCAGGCTGGCAAGGCAACCCATTAGAGGAAAAAAACTCTCAAGAGCAGGCAAAAGAATCAAAGACACAGCTTCTTCTCAATGAGTCCCACAAAAACACCAAGCTAACATCCATAACACAGATGACCTGGTGGAGCCCCATGCAGACCCCACACTTGCCACTTCAATCTCTGTGAACTTGTGAGGCCCCTTAGTTGATTCAGTGGGACTTGTTACCCTGGTGTCCTCCAACCCTCTGACTCCTACAATCTTCCTACCCTTCTTCTATTGGGTTCTCTGATCTCCAAGAAGAGAGACCTGATGGAGACCCCAATTTAGACTCTCTCCTCCACTTAATATCTGTGGATGGTTTCTAAAGTGTGATTATTTTATGCTTGGAATATTTTAAATAATGTATGTAATTGAGCTTTTTCCATTTCCTACAGTTAGTTGGTCATGAGCATATCAAGAAAGTCAACAGGAGAACAGCACATAACCATGATCAAAATGATACTGATATCATGCTATTTTCTCATTGTAATAATTGTAACTAAATAAGCTATGTCTAGTTTTCCAACCAGTTTCCTCTTTGATTCCATCATGTAATATGTGTGTAATTATACAAGAGTATGGATAATATGAAACTCATAATATACAAACCTTAAAAATGGCAGTGAGGAATCACAATGTTTATAATAGACACGGGTGTATTGCAGGTCCTGTCTTTTCAACTGTGCAAGTTGATTACTATTTCATAAAATGCAGGCTATTTAGGACTGGACACTGTCAAGGAAAGTTCAATATGTGTAGTAACTTAGTATTTGCTGGTTTAATCCAAGTCAAGTGTCTAGTGATGGACCTTATTGGATACACAGAACAATTAAACATTAAATAATGTAAACCACATTCCAGTGAGATGTGTTCTGTGATGACTGACAATTTCAGAAGTGCTGTACTTATGAAACAGTATTTGTTTGTAGAAACATGGCTATGGAAAGTAATTAGACATCTTTAGTTACAGAATTTTGTATTAATGACATATTTTCCCATTGGCTGTATATTATTACAGGACTTCAAAACTACTAAGCAAGATATTTATGCATACTAAAGCCCCATTTTATATTTGAACTAAAATGTACTGCAGGATAGCATTTGGTTATCACCTGTAGAATATTTTATTGCTGGTTAAAAGTATAATTAAATTATGGGTATTTCAAACATTTTTTATTTATGGCTGAAATTTAAATTACATAATTGTCATTCCTTAATACAGAATTAAAATAAATATATTTTATATTTTCAAAACTTAATTTTTATCAGGTTATCAGTTTCTTAGAGATATTTCTATATTCATTATTTCCAAAATGCCTAGGAAGATGCCCTAAGTTTTTCCATGTAATATTCTGCTCTAAAGTATTTCTTTGGTATTGATAAATAGCTACACAGTCTTAAAACCTGTCAAGCTAATATCTATGCAATCTTCAAAAAATTATGAAGTTGCACACTCTTACTCCAAATAGTTTGATGATTTTCTAACACTGAATTTCAATTGGCAACTTTTTGTGCTTCTTTTATCAAACCAGTCGACACAGCTGAAGATGAATGGTGAACAGCAGTATGAGAGAGAATGGGTAAAAGAGGTCTGAAGGGAGTTCAAAATTGATGGATGTTTGAATACGAATTTCTTTACAATCTAATAGACACAATGACTCCATGGTAAAACAGAATAGGTTTTATAATAAATACACCGGGCAGCAGTGTGATTGAGCACAAGGTTGGATTTCTTGTTTTTTGTTTTTTTTTTTAATTATGATCCTTACTAAAGGGGAATAGTAAGAGTTGTTACCTGGTAAAATGCAGCAAACTCATGCATCTCTGCAAACATTTTATTTTAAATTGATGAGGGAGAAAAAAAAAAGAACATGTCAGTAATGAAATGAATCTTGAACTTAGAAAAGGAAGGTAATTTTGAGGCTTTGAATGAACAGACATCTTGTTTGAGTAGCAATGATCATGGACCCAATTTCTTGTCAAACACATTAGTTTCTTGCTGTCAGAGAGAGCTGTTCCATTTCTGATATTTCAGCATCAGTCTTTTGCTATTACAAAACTGATGCCGTTGGCTGTCAGGACTTTACAGTTTCAATTGGCAGACTTATCTGTCTTCAGCAGGATTAGACAGACATAATTCTCATTCAGAGGCGGCTCCTGTGGAAGATGGCAGCAGCCCCAGGAAATTTGAGTACATTAGCTTCAAAGGACCTGCCTGCCATCCTCTGACAGTGCACTCTGCCAAGTTCCTTCCAATCTCCTGCTCCATGGGTGTTTTTCATATTTATTTTTTCATCTTAAACATGTATTTCTAGCATTGCATGAAAATGTTAGCAATTTCTCTGTAATAATCTTATCTTTTATACATACCAATATGAATAATTTCCATTAAAAAAATGTTTGTTTTTTTTCTGCAAATTGATGTAAAAATTCTGTGAGAAGACACAAATTGAGTCTAATATACAACTAATATCAGTAAAACTGACCCAAAAGATTGCATGATGAGGAATTTTATCAATGGCTTATAACCTTAAAATAGTTTTCAATTATCGAATTTTATTTACAGTATAGTGAAGTTTTTTTGAGAAAAGAGTGGCTTAGATATTTACCAAATGATGTTGATTTCTACACTTCTGAAAAATCCCAAAGTAAATAGACTTTCCTGATTTGTCTTTTCTCTGTCTTGGGAAATTTTAAAATGACTAACAAGTCCAAAAGATACCTAGGGAATGGTTCTGAGTATGCATGTATGTGCATATGTGTGATAATGCCTGTATCCTGTCCCCAACTGAATGCATCTTTTGGTATTTATGCTACACTGAAATCTTGTTAAGTGTTTTATAATCAATTCACTGAATATTTTATTATTCTGTAAAATCTACAAACATCTCTATGCAGAAAATGCCAATCCATGTTTTAGTGTGAGCAAATAGCCTGTAACATTGAAAAATGTCAGTGGTCACAGCTGAGTTTAACTGTTTGTGTAGGGAAATAAAATTGACAGAGACTATTCCTCTAATCCTTAGTTTTAATAAGCTATGCTTGTAAATCATATGGCTTGTTTGGTTTATTTTATTGTATTCAGTATTGAGTGCTTTATTTATTTTTTTATTTAATGACACTAGCCACACAGAAAAAAAGCTAACTAAAGAATAAGTATCCTATTCACTACGCTGTTCATTGTCTTCTCAGGAAGTAATATAGTATGTGATTTCTTTTTTATTCAGATAAACTTTAACTACCACAGAATAGTCCCAAAAGTTCAGCAACTTTATACCAAATAACCATTATAAATAAATCACTGTGAAAGTACAGAGAAAGATCAATTAATTTCCTAAGGGTGTTTGTCAAGTTTTTATTAAAATAATGTTAATCTATCTTTTCTCATAAGAAATATTTGTTCTACCAGGTGTGGTGGTGCATGTCTGTCATCTCAGCACTCAGGAGGCAGAGACAGGAAGATCTCTCTGAGTTCAAGGCTATCCTGGTCTACAAAGTGAGTCCAGGACAGCCAAGTATACACAAAGAAACTCTGTCTAAAAAAAGAAACAACAACAACAACAAAACAAAAGAAAGAAATATTCATTCCTTGTCTACAGTGTTCAAAAAGACTGATGAAATAGAAAATCTTACATAAATGAAAAATTATTGATCTGTAGAAATATGGGTTAAATTATTTACTCATATATTATATTATATTTAATTGGTTGGTGGTATTAACCCTTAACCTGCCATTAAAAATAATCACATGGACACCTGATGAATTTTAACAAACATTAGCCTGAATTGAGCAAACTTAGCCCATCTAAGGTAGTTTATAATTCTGTCCCTCAAATATGACCCCATATATATATATATATGTCCCCTGTGCTGTTGTTCTCCATGCTATTATGCCAATGTTTCAGGCCATGTGGAAAGAGGTTCTTTTCTCAAATCCATGGCATGTGTGTCCTCTTTCCTGCTCTGGCTTCTTCTCTCCTCTACCCAAGATTTTCTCATCTGCCCCATAAGCTCTTGGACCTTTGCCCCACCTACCTTTCTCTCTGCTCAGTTACAGGGCTTGGCAAATCAAAGATAATCAGAGACAATGATTAGAAAGCAAGGTAACACAGCATTACTTTATGTACAGCAAACAGGTTAATTAGCATTTAGAATGCATAAAATCACCCCAGCATTGACCAATGTAAAATAATAACTTAATTTCTTTGCGTACAATTTTCAAACTCCAAATATGTCTATTATGAATGAAAGCATAGGTGAAGACATCTCCAAAAAGACAATAACAGGAAATTATAAAATTGGATAGGTAATCAAGTTAAATTGTAATTTTCTTTTAGGATTATGTGGATAGTGCTATAAGAATTATTTTAGAATGAAAAAAAAAGTTTACAATGCTTTTACTATAGATAAATAATCACAAAATCGGTTGTCTCAGTAGGAAATGGACAGCAAGATTTAACAATCCCCAATGTTCACAAACTTTCAAATGGATTATTGCTTCACTCACAGGTAGTTGACTCCATTGGGAATGTCTGTACTCACAGACTTAAATAGAAAGCATAAACAGCTTAGCTTCCTCCATTTTTGAAATGTCGAAGTTCTATGTCTGGATATGGGTGATATGTCCTTGAAATATTTGTAAGTCTTATAATTATAACATGTATGTAGCTTAGTTTGATATTTTTTGTATCTCTCAATGCTGTTTTCCTATGATTCATCTATTTCTAAATTGTCCATTTTAGAAATCAGTAATGTGATGACATGCCATCACTGGGTGGGAGAGAAAAGACTAAGAAAGAAGACATAATTCTAGCAAGATCACAGATAGTTTCTTTTTTTATTTTAAGATAATGCTCAATTCTCCCTGTAAGTGTAATTCCCTAGATATCCACTAATATTTAACATCTTTCTAAATTCTCTTTTTAAAGATATGATATTGCTTCACACTCACATTATTCCAATATATGTATGTTTTTCTTACATTTCATGTCGTGAAAAAGTATGGATGCCTGAACAATGGCATATCCCGATTGAATCATCTCCATGTAAATAAAAATGCAAAGAGGCAAAGTTTATAACATTACCAAAAAAATTGGTGTTTAGGGTATAATATGGAGAGTCATACTGCACAGATGTTTGGCAGAAATGAGATCTGCACCTCCATTGAGTGAGAGCATTACCTGCTTTATTGTTCTGCCTATGTACAGCAGGCAAGGGTAGGGACTGTGACCTTGAACACATCACAGAAGCACAAGCTGCCTTACAAAACATAAAGGCAAAGAAAACGAAAAAAAAAATCATTGCTGAAGGCAAGTATGTTTAAATGATTTTTTTCCCCAGTAACCATGAAAAAGTAAAGAACTGTAAAAACTGTTATGAGCATGAATGGCAATATCCAGTTCTTAGATCTAAGGTGAAATGTGTGAACGCATAATTGTAGTCAAGGTAAAAGACAGAAATGAGAAGTTGTCTCACTTCTTCAGTAACACTGAAGGTTCAAAGAGAATCAGAAACTATCATTTCTGCAGTCTAACTAGGCAGAAAACAAGGAGTTAGTCCTTGCAATGTGTTTGTTGTCACTACATATTCCATTTGGAAGAGTGTACAAGGTACTTGATCTTGAGGAATTTACAAATAACATAATTTATCCTAAATGTGTGTGATTTTATGTTTTGTGCCAGAGATTTCTTTATTTAAGATTTAAATTCAACCTTCCCATTTCTAATGCTTTGAAAATACTGGAAACATTTATTCTCAATTAAATTCAAAAGGAATTTGAACATGACCGTGAAAACTTTTAACTTTTAAGAATTAGCCCAAGACACAAGACACTTGTGTAATTTTTCTTTCTTTCCTTTTTTTTTCTTTGCTTACTGAAATACTTAAGTGATAAGTTTCACAAATATTTTCAAACTTACAATGAGAAGAAACACCAGTGATTTTCTTTACCAAAACAAAGGCTGGGACTTATGGTTCTTCAAGTAGAAAACAGATTTTTTTCTGTATAAGAAAAAGGGAGGGGGAACAGTGCTTCACATTTCCTATACTGGTAAACATAAAAGCTGAGGTAACTTGTCATGCTTTCACGAAAGATCTCTTACTATTATTACACCTTGATGTGGCTGGGTGAAACTGTCCTAGCCACATCCAGTCTCCTTTAAATTCCTTGATTGGCCAGTGTTCCCTTTTTCTTCCTATCATAAGAGGAGCTCCATAAACTCCCAGCCTACATATTCATCCTTCTCTGGAACAAGTCAGTTTTCTTTTAGTCCCTCCAAGAAAAACATGAGCATTTCTCCCAAAGTTGATCATCAATTTCAGATTCTTTCATTCCAAGGTCTTAATTTGAACTAAGATAAGATTGTTAAGATAGCTGGTTTGTCATTTGTATTTTTACAGCAATGTTTTCTTCTTGGTAAGCTTATAGGGTTTCTATTAAGAAGTCTATTTTTAATCTTTGTCCTTAATTCTGTTAAATTTTGTAAGCACATTAATAAGATCATTATTAACAGTGCGGAAAGTGGATGGAATAAGGAGTCATGGCAGTGATGACAGTCAAGAAGTTACCCTCATATGACTGCTGAACTGGGGCTGGGGACTGATGTGTAGTGACACTCCACTCCAGAGAAGTGGGATGGAAGGGATAGAGGATACAGGGTAGGAGGGCGGGATGGAGACTGGGAAAGAGGGCACTGTGATGGAGATGTAACCTGAAGTAATAAATAAACTTAAAAAAAAGTTAAGAAAAACTTTTCAGAACCAAATGGCAACCTACAATTTCTGAAGTTCCTAATAATATATAATTATAAAAAGACTTCACATGGAGGTACCTTTCATAGGGAGCTGTTGCTCTTTTCATAATACATTGAATAAAAGATCCAATTCCAATGATGGCATAACTTCTGATGAACTCTTGGTCAAGGAGGCAGCTCAGAACCCTGCCAAATGATACAAAGCATCTTATTACTCCTCTTAGTTACATTAGTTACATATCATAACTTAATGGGAAGGCCATATTCCTGACATCACATACACTGATCATAGGGCATTTAAGATTGCATTCATCCACACAACTTACCAGTGGTGAACTCTATGAATAACAATAATGACTGACCTGTTAAGATATACTCATTGATGCAACAGTACTATGGATGCTATCGAGTAGCCAACATCTGTCTACTTGAATTTGAGACCTGCAACACAAAGAGAATCCAGCATGGTATTAAATACTTGCTCAATAATTTGTGGCTAAGGAGATCAAATATCCTAGGTGGGAACTAACAATTATCATTTCACTAAATGGCCATGTGGACAAATGGCCTTCTAAATACTTGGGTTTATGTTCATTGATTAGTGATTCCCTTAGCTTTTTATCAGGAAAGCGTCTTATGGCAGCTATTAATGGGTTAATGAAAAGACTCATAACAAACCAAAGTGATGAAAATAAAGTCCTGGAGTGTAGGAAGCAAAGAAAGCCCTCAGTGAAGACCCGAATGAATGTTTGCTGTTGACAGGGGCATGGCTATGCCAAAGACTCCAATGCCTCAACCCCTTGGGAGTGGCAAAACCTTTGCCCAGTGAGTCTCAGAGGGATAGAAAAGCCTTCCTCAAGGGTACCAGGGCAAATGTTGACAGTATGTGCTTAAAATTTGTCTTGTAGCTTTTGTGCTTGGCCCTGATTGAGCTGTGTACCTCACTCTTTCAAGGCTGAAGAAATATCATATAAGATGGGTACAAAAACATGTAAGAGCTGGAGGATAAAGATTATTATTTATATTATTATTATTATAGTATTTTAATATGATGTCTTCTAGACATGATGTGTGATGTGACTGGTACACTCATGAACTCATGGCAAATGTGTTTCCACACATAGACATCCACAATATTGTATTCATCAAGATTATATCTTTAAAAGGAGAAGAGGCAGTGAGGATCCATCCTTCTCAAAGAGAGTATTGATGTTTAAAGGTGGTTGGTGAAGGAAGTGTGACTTTCTTCACAGATGTTGTCTCTTGTCCAGTAAATGGACAGAAACCTTAACAAAACTAATTCACACGCACACATACACACTCACACACACTAACATACACAAACATACACATGACCTGGAGAGTCAGAGATGGACTTTTGAAAAAGAAGAATTTCAGTGAAAGTGAAATTCATCTTCTCTTCTTGTATAGTATTTTTAATTAAGCAACAACAACAATAATGATAATAATAATAAATATTCAGGGAGGTATCTTTGACATGGCTATATGAAAAACTTTAAAAGAGATAGGTCACCTCCTTATCTACAATCTCATGACGTTCCTCTTCACTGCTATTGAAATAGTTCTTGAAATACTTGATACCGCCTTAGTTATTAAAAGTATAAAATATTTGTCTGCTTATTTGTTTGTTTGTTTCTTAATTCTCTCTTCTGGGCAATGAGACACTTTTCACTGGTGGTACTGCCTCATAGACCCCAATGAATGAGGAGGCTCTTGGCCCTCATACCACCTCTCAACTGAGATGAGGGACTGTTATATAAGGACACCCCATCCGAGAGAAGTGGGATGGAAGGGTGAGGAGGTAAAGAAAAAAAATGAAATGTGATGTTTCGGCCTTTTATTACTAATTGTCATAAACTGTTTAAGATAATTAAGAAATGAAAGGGGAAACTGTAGGGGGAAAAAGATATACCTTAAACTTAAAAAAAAAAAGGGAAGCGGATGGGGTGTTGAGGTGGGAGGGTGGGGCTGGAGGGGGGAATAGAGAGGGGACTGCGATTGAGATGTACCTTGAAGAAATAAAAAATAAAGAAAAAAATAAAAATAAAAATAAAAGCAAAAAAAAAGAAAAGAAATGCAAACTAATAGTTATGCAAGCCTGTCATTTTGTTAGGTACTATGACAGCCTATTATAGTTATTTTCTAAGCTAATCAGAAATAAAGCTGCTAAGAGACAAGCAACATCTGCTTACCCTAATATAAGAGATAGATAGGGCCTCTTCAAAAACCTCAAGAGATATGCAGAATATGGCATTCAAAGATGTTTTCGTAACTTTAGATTTTTTTATATCGAGACATATCAACTCCTGACAGCACCCCCTATTCTACCCCAAGTAGAAGATGAGCATTGAAGAATCTCCAGTGGGAGATGATTGAATTAGTCGCAAGCCTATCTCTTGGTAGGAAAAGCCCCTTGCTCCAACTGTAGACAGAATGCTGTCCAAAAAGGACAAAACCTGGAAGCAGGTAAGTCGACAGCCTAGCTCTGCCAAGACAGGGTAGGTAAGTCCTTCATAATTCCTGCTCTACAATCAATGTCTGTCAGAGAAACGGGGACAAATGACTGAAGATCGATGCTGTAATGTATGGAGAGAAAATGGGAACTATCTAGGCAGCCACAGGTATGTCATTTCTTAGTTTGGGAAGCTGCAGGCCCTGTACTTCTTATAAAATCAGATATATTTATCCCTCTCAGGTCTCTGAGGTGGTTGAAGAACAGATAGCTAGAGTCTCATAATTTAATTTTGAGTTGTTTAGGAGTCAAGAGAGTGTTATAGATCTAAGAAGATACTTTTAAAATTGTGTTGCAAGTTAGTATGAATGTTGAGTTAGACATAGAACTTTAAACTCATGGAGATGGTTAGATAGTAGAACGTTAAAGTCAAGTACCAAATACATATGGACTGGACATTGGGAATGTAAGCTAAGCCATATAACCCTCATAACTGTGGCCTAATTACCTCTGTTGTACTGTATTGTATTTATTATTATAAGAGAAAGAGCCATTTGTTGGACTGAAAGGAAAAACTGTAGGGGAAATAAGATATACCTTAAACTTAAAAAAAAAGGGGAAGAGGATGGGGGTTTGAGGGTGGGAGGGTGGGACTGGAAGGGGGAATAGGGAGGGGACTGCAATTGAGATGTAACTTGAAGAAATAAAAAATAAAGGAAAAAAAAGAAAATATATTGAGGATGGGGTTTTGAACCATTTTTCTACTCTCTTAATCCTCTACCAAATTAACCAATACCTCAAAGTTTGAGTCTTGATTTTCAGGATGTATACGAAAGTAATACATCTGGAAAAATTGATCTTAACACTTAAAACTGAGGCAATAACAGAGGTATCACAGAATTAGCATAGAAAGATTAGTTTGGAATGGGTTAGACAGAACACAAAGCTTTGATTTTAGCTTGTGTGTGTGTGTATGTGTGTAAACAACAAATACCGATATTAAAAGAATGAGGAGGAAAGGCTTTCTGCTATGAATACAAACAAAAGAAACAGAAACAGGACTACATATATTTTCTTACTTGTAGCAACAAAATCCTGCAGAAAAAAAAAACATATGAAAGAATGATTTCTCATCTTCATGGAAAATGCAGTGATTCAATGAGAGTATAATAGTGAAACCAGCTGTTCACCTTGAGAATAAATTCTAACCATATCACAAAGAAGTGTAACTCAGTCTTCTCCTAATGAACTCCTTGAACAAAATTTATGGATTGTGCATGAGAATGTATCATGGCAGCTATGAAGAGCAGATAAGGTATCATCAATATGAAGTAAGCATTATGATAGAACTCAGTGAACATACCTAAAACTCTTCTCTAAAATTCAGCAAAGCTCTGGTCAGTTATGATACAAAGAAAGGTAGTCTAGACTGGAAAAAGATCCACTACTATGCTTCAATAAAAATTTGATGTTTGGATTCTGCTGAAACATACAAGATTTTATATATATATATATAATATCTAATGCAATATGTGTATCTATAATATAGTAACTTTTATATGTTTCAATATGGAGAACTCACACAATTTAGTCTAAAAGTAATTTATGTTTCTGAATAGACATTTTACAAAAGGAATATTTAAATCGCTACTTCTTAAGACAGAGCCCTAGAGAAAATGGTAAGAAGCCCTCAGGATTTTTATTAAGTGACCACTTATCTTGTGACTCTATTACTCTGTGGCAGTGACCACAGGATAAAAATAGAAGAGTCTATAGATATACTCCATGTCTTATAATGTCATCACACCTCAAAAAAAAATCCTAACTTGAAAATGTCTAAGTCAAGACTTCATTCAATACACATAGCCTTCTGAATAGGATAGTTGGGCAATAAGATAATGTGGAATCCCTTAAAAGGGATGGCACATTCTTACTGTCTAATAGCAAGAGAGATTATCATTGAATATGATATTTATGAAAAACTCAAATAGGAAGTATGATTTCTACTCAACTATGACAGTGTATCATTTGAAAATCTAAAAACTCATAAATCAAGTCACCATAAGCTCTGAATCATGTGTAATACTATTGCTAATTAGAATATAGATCAAAAGAATAACTAATAAAATATTTGGTATCATCAGTGGAAACTTTACATATACTTACAAACAAATGTCTCAATACAATGATCACTTGAATGTACCATACTGAATAATCCAACACCATGAGTCATAAATCCAAATCATAAACTCTGAAATGCCTACAAATATCAAGCATTCTCTTGCAATCAAAGAATACACAGGATAACAGTGAACTACTGCTTTATGTAAAAGCGTAGAAATCAAAAAGATAAAAAAAAGTTAGATGAAACTGCATTTTCATAGACATCAAAATATATTCTTTGAATTTTAAAATTAAGGTTGACTTTGTTGAATTAATGTGAACACTTAAAGCTATGAAAATTAATTTATGAACACTATTCTAATAAACAAAGACTCATATAAATTAAAGATGTTCATAAAAATTAACTGAGGATGAAGAATAAATAGAATATGTGTCTATAGGCAAATGTATTAAACCCATTTCTGAATAATAAAAGTCAAATTAAGAAAAGGAAAAGGAGACAATAGAAGGCCAGAAGAAAATGGAAAAGAAGAAAGGTATTTGCAGATAAACAAAAGAGTAAGGAAGACAAGAAAAAAAGGAAGGAAAAGAAGCTAATCAAAGAGGAGAGAAGTGAAGGGAAGGAAAGAAATGAAGGGAAGAGAAGAAAAGGGAAAACAGTGGAAAGAAAGTGATGAGGAAAATTAATTAGAAATTTAAAATTTTAATTAGAAATTTAAAAGGAAAATAGCATGTAAAACAAAATATTCAACTGCTAATATCTTTAAAAATTCTAAATTTTAAGTGCTCCTCTAAAGATTTAAATACTTTTTGAAGTATTGTATCGATCCAACCATGTTTCTAGTATGTCCATAACTCAATAAATAATTTTTCTCACTTTTGGAAACTTTACAAATGATTATATTTCTGGTTATTTTTACAGAAAATATTAAAATACTGTTGCTAAATGTGGGTTAGTAATTATAATTAGTTGACATTTTCTTGAAATATTGGTTAAGTGATGGTAAAATGTAGCTACAAAGGCAATTATCATACTCTTTAAAATATTATAAAGTTTATAAAAAGATTAAGAGTAAGTCAATAATACTATAGTTTGCACATTGTATTTTGTATTCCCTAACCAAAAACATTACTGTCTTATAAATATTTAAATTAGTTATTTTGTGTCTAACGCAAAAAAAATCCCAAGCACAAACACAAATTTTGCCTTAACACCAATCCATTGCTCCTAGTCTATCCTTGTCCCTTAAATGCCTTTTGTGCCTTGAATAATGAACAGAAATGTTGATTTCTGTTTATTATTTAGTTTTTAGCCAGTGTGCTACTCTGTCTATGAAGTTCTTGTCAAAATAAATTAGTCCCTTCTTCGGTATCACTAAGTATCCTGTTTGTGTTATGGTTTTCCTTTGATTTAAATTCAAGTAATATTTAGTTACTTAATTACTCTTTATCTGATTCTGGCCTACCAAATTAAAGTAACATTCTTGGATTATTTTCTTAGATCTACTTCTTTCATAACATGTGGAATATGTTTCAATGTACACATGACATGACCAGATTCACACTCTTCATGGTTTCTCATTTAATTTTAATAAAACTTGAAACATCAACACCAAGAGTTTCCACATTGTGTTTCCAGCATGTATGTATAATCTCTTCTTTTTTAGTGAAAATAGATTTTTCATACAATATATTCTGATTATGAATCCTCTCTTTCAACTTCTCACAGATCTTACCCACCTTCCTGCTCACGCAAATCAAATCCATACCATTTATTGTTCTCTTTGATTAGAAAAAAACCAGACATCTAAAAGTAAAAAAAAAAAAAAAAAAAAAATGAAAATAAATAAATAAGGAAGGAAGGAAGAAAGGAATATAAAATATAATAAAACAAACAAACATGAATAGCACAAAACAAAGAAAGGAACAGAAAAACAAAGAGCAAAAATGAAATGCATAGGAAGCATTTATAGCCATAGAAACACACATATATTGGTAAATACAGAAATCTCCCAAAAACACAAAATCAGAAACCATAAGCAAAAGAAATTGAGGGAATGAAAAAAAAAAAAAACATGTTTAGACAAAGCATTATGAGACAAGACACACAGACACACAGTGAGACAGAGAAATGGACAGAATGGACAGACAGACAGCTAGACAGACAAAACAAACAAAACCTCTCCAGAATCACCATTGAGTTTGTTTTGTATTGACACTGTACTGCTGGACTTGGTGCTTGCACTTAAGAATGGTTTGCTGGGGAGATCCAAGATGGCGCCAACCATAGAGCAGTGCATATGAGTAGTAGGTGAATGAGATTAGTCACTGTGGAGTGAATATGAGGTCCCCTAAGCAGACTGTAAAACACAGATGGTTTCTGAATTCCCGCGGTGAACACTGAGACTGGTCACCAGGTAAAACAGCTCACACAGTTCCCTGGAACACATCCCTGAGATCAGCCAGCTCGGTCACCAGTCTGAAGAGGAGCACCGGCTACAGCAGATCTACCCAGGAGTGTATCCAGCCCATGGCTCCAGCCACAGATCAGCGGTCATGCCATTCTGCCTGATATCCAGCCTGCATGCAGACCTGTACACCCAAGAGGGAAAAACAGCCAGACCACAGAGCAAAGGTAAGTGAGATTTTTTTTTTTTTCTGGAGTTTCCAACATGGCGGCACAATGTGCACTGTAACAGAGAGGCAGAGACCTATCTCAGTCACAGCAAAGCAATTAGGAGCCAAGAATGCCTGCAAACAGAGCCCGAGACTGTGTGTTCTCCACAAATACTGGGGCCGGTCACTCACCCTAGCACCCACCCATCTGAGGCAGTCAGCAACAGGCACACTGAGGCCAGCACCCATCTTGGGTGGAGATCCCTGCCTGCACAGTGGTCAGCCTAGCTGAGGAGCCAGAATGACTGTGTCAGTGAGAGGAGAACACAGGCCCAACCACAGTTCTACATGTCTTTCTGAGGAGACCTGCCAGCTCCCACGTCCTCAGAGGATAGCCCTCTCCCCACTCCAATCCCCTCTATATTGGTCCAATTGGGTCACAAACAGTTGAGGAGAGCAGCAGCCACTCTTCTCTCCAAGAGACAGTCTATTACAGGAACCTGCCAACCATCTGGAGGTAAAGACCAGGATCTCAAGATTAGCCAACCCACGGGGCAGGGAGTTTTCCTGAGCACCGAGGTCAACCAAAAAAAAAAAAGAAAAAGAAACAGACAATAACAGGATCAATCAGATGACAAAAGGTCAGGGCAAGAACATGGTAAAAAAAAAAAAAAACAAAACAATAAAATGACTCCAGATCCTAGCAATAATGCTACAGACAACTCTGGACATCCTAACACGATTGAAACAAAGGAAAATGACCTTAATCCTATGCTTATATTAATAATAGAAGGCCTAAGGGAGGAAATCAAATACCTCAGAGAGCAACAACAAAATACTGCAAAGGAGGTGATGGAAATGAATAAAGCACTTAAAGGAATGGAAGACTTGAAAAGGGAAGTTGAAGCAATGAAGAAAATCCAATCCGAGACATCCATAGAACTGGAAAACCTTAAGAAAAGAATAGGAACTACAGACACTAGCATCACCAACAGAATACAAGAGATGGAAGAAAGAATTTCAGGCTCAGAGGATAAAATTGAAGAAATTGATACATCTGTCAAAGAAAACGTCAAATCTAAAGAAGTCCTGACACAAAACCTTCAGGAAATCAAGGACACAATGAAAAGACGAAATCTCAGAATAATAGGAATAGAAGAGAGAGAAGAGTACCAGCTCCATGGACCAGAAAATATCTTCAACAAAATCATTGAAGAGAATTTCCCAAATCTAAAAAAAGAGATGCCTATAACTGTATAAGAAGCTTACAGAACACCAAATAGATTAGACCAGAAAAGAAAATCTTCCCGCCACATAATAATCAAAACACTAAATGTACAGAACAAAGAAAGAATATTAAAAGCTGCTAGGGAAAAGGGTCAAGTAACATATAATGGCAAACCTTAGAATCACACCTGACTTTTCTTCAGAGACACTAAAAGCCAGAAGGGCCTGGACAGACGTCTTGCAGACCCTAAAAACCACAAATGCCTGGCCAGACTACTATTCCCTGCAAAATTGTCAATCAACATAGAAGGAGAAAACAAGATATTCCATGAAAAAGCTAAATCAAAACAATATCTATACACAAATCAAGCTCTACAGAAGATGTTGGAAGGAAAACTCCAACCCAAAGAGGTTAACTACACACAGGAAAGCACAGGAAACAAATAGCATGCCTGCAGCAAAACCAAAAGAAGAGAAGCTCTATTTCCACCAACATCAAGATGGCAGGAAGTAACAATCACTTGTCATTAATATCTCTCAACATCAATGGACTCAATTCCCCAATAAAAAGGCACAGGCTAGCAGAATGGATGCAAAGACAGAATCCCACATTCTGCTGCTTACAAGAAACACACCTCAGCAAAAAAGATAGGCATTATCTCCAAGTAAAGGACTGGGAAAAGATATACCAAGCAAATGTACCCAAGAAAAAAGCTGGAGTAGCAATTCTAGTATGCAACAAATCGGACTTTCAACCAACATTAATCAAAAGAGATGGGAAAGGACACTACATACTCATCAAAGGAAAAATCCACCAAGATGAAATCTCAATACTGAACATCTATGCCCCAAATGTAAGACCACCCACTTCATTAAAGAAAAACTACTGAAGCTCAAATCCCACATTGAACCTCACACATTAATAGTGGGAGACTTCAACACACCACTCTCACCACTGGACATAATAATGATGCAGAAACCAAACAGAGAAATAATGAACCTCACAGATGTCATGAATCAAATGGGCCTAATTGATATCTACAGAACATTTCACCCCAAAACAAAAGAATACACTTTCTTCTCGGCATCTCATGGAACCTAATCCAAAATCGACCATATAGTCGGTCACAAAGCAAACCTCAACAGATACAGGAAAATTGAAATTACACCTTGTAACTTATCAGATCAGCATTGAATAAAGCTAGACTTCAACAATAACAAGAACAACAGAGAGCTTACAAAAACATGGAAACTGAACAACTCTCTCCTCAATGACCTCTGGGTCAGGGAAGAAATAAAAAGAGAAATTAAAGTCTTCTTAGAACTCAATGAAAATGAAGGCACAACATAACCAAACTTATGGGAGACATGGAAAACAGTGCTAAGAGGAAAGTTTATAGCACTAAGTGCCTTCAAAAAGAAACTAGAGAGTTCGCATACTAGCCACCTAAAAGCATACCTGAAAGAACTAGAACAAAAAGAAGCAAACATCCCAAGAGGAGCAGACAAGAGGAAATTATCAAACTCAGGGCTGAAATCAACAACTTAGAAACAAAAAGAACAATACAAAGAATCGACAAAACCAAGAGTTTGTTGTTTGAGAAAATCAACAAAATAGACAAGCTCTTAGCTAAACTAACTAAAAGGCCTAGGGAAAATACCCAAATCAACAAAATCAGAAATGAAAAGGGGGAAATAAGAGCAGACACTGAGGAAATCCAAAGAATAGTTAAGTCCTACTTCAAAAACTTGTACTCCATAAAATTGGAAAATGTAAATGAAATGGACAGTTGTATTGATAGATTCCACCTACCAAGGTTAAATCAAGAACAGGTAAACAAATTAAACAGTCCTATCACCCTTAAGGAAATAGAAGAAGTCATTAGAAGTTTTCCAATCAAAAAAAAGCCCAGGCCCAGATAGTTTCAGCACAGAATTCTACCAGACATTCAAAGAAGAGCTAACACCAATATTCTTCAAACTCTTCCACAACATAGAAACAGAAGGAATACTACTAAATACATTCTATGAGGCCACATCACCCTGATGCCTCACAAAGACCCAACAGAGAAAGAAAATTTCAGACCAATTTCCGTTATGAACATGGATGCAAAGATACTTAATAAAATACTTGCAAACTGGATCCAAGATCACATCAAAAGTATCATACACCGTGACCAAGTATGCTTTATCCCAGGATGCAGGAGTAGTTCAACATTAGAAAATCCATCAATGTAATCCAACACATAAACAAGTTGAAAGAAAAGAACCACATGATCATCTCATTGGATGCTGAAAAAGCTTTTGACAAAATACAGCACCCCTTCATGTTAAAAGTCTTAGAGAGATCAGGCATACAAGGACCACCCTTAAACATAATAAAGGCAATTTACAATAAGCCTATAGCCAATATCAAACTAAATGGAGAGAAATTTAAAGCATTTCCTCTAAAATCAGGAACAAGGCAAGGCTACCCACTCTCTCCATATCTCTTCAACATTGTACTTGAAGTTTTAGGTAGAGCAATAAGACAACTAAAGGAGATCAATGGGATACAAATTGGAAAGGAAGAAGTAAAAGTATTCCTATTTGTAAATGATATGATAGTATATATAAGTGGCCCCAAAAATTCCACCAGAGAACTCCTACAGCTGATAAACTCCTTCAGCAAGGTGGCTGGATACAAAAACAATCCAAAAAAATTAGTAGCCCTTCTTTACACAAAAGATAAATGGGCTGAGAAAGAAATAAAGAAATCAACACTCTTCACAATAGCCATAAATAATATAAAATACCTGGGTGTAACTCTAACCAAGCAAGTGAAAGACCTGTATGATAAGAGCTTCAAGTCCCTGAAGAAAGAAATTGACGAAGATATCAGAAGATGAAAATCTCCCTTGCTCATGGATAGGTAGGATCAACATAATAAAAATGACCATCTTACCAAAAGCAATATATAGATTCAATGCTATCCCTATCCAAATACCAACTCAATTTTTTACAGATCTGGAAAAAAAAAACATTTCTCAACTTCATATGGAGTAACAAAAGATCCAGAATAGCTAAATCAATCATGTACAATAACAGAACATCTGGAGGTATCACCACCTGGATTTCAAGCTGTACTACAAGGCAATAGTAATAAAAACAGCATGGTACTGGTATAGAAACAGACCAGTTGACCAATGGAATCGAATTGAAGACCATGAAATAAACCCACACACCTATGGTCACTTAATTTTTGATAAAGAAGCCAAAAACATACAATGGAAAAAGGAAAGCATCTTCAATAAATGGTGCTGGTCTAACTGGATGTCAACATGTAGAAGAATGCAAATAGATCCATACTTATCACCCTGTACAAAACTTAAGTCTAAGTGGATCAAGGACCTCAACATAAATCCAGACACACTAACATTAATAGAAGAGAAAGTGGGGAAAAGCCTTGAAATCATTGGCACTGGTAGCAACTTCCTGAATAGAACACCAATAGCTCAGGCACTAAAACAAACAATCAATAAATGGGACCTTATAAAATTGAAAAGCTTCTGTTAGGCAAAGGACACTGTCCTTAGAACCAAATGGCAGCCTACAGAGTGGGAAAGGATCTTCACCAACCCAACATCTGACAGAGGGCTAATATCCAAAATATATAAAGAACTGAAGAAATTAAACACCAAAAAAATCAAATAAACCCATCAATAAATGGGGTACAGAGCTAAACCGAGAATTCACAGAAGAGGAATCTCTAAAGGCTGAGAGGCATTTGAGGAAATGTTCAACATCTTTGGTTATCAGGGAAATGCAACTTAAAACAACTCTAAGATTCCATCTCACACCTGTCAGAATGGCTAAGATCAAAAACTCAAATGATAGAACATGCTGACAAGGATGTGGAGAAAGAGGAACACTCCCCCATTGCTGGTGGGACTGCAAACTTGTGCAACCACTTTGGAAATCAATCTGGAGATATCTTAGAAAATTGGGAATAAATCTACCTCAAGACCCAGCCATACCCCTCTTGGGCATATATCCAAAAGAATTGAAATGAAACCACAAGGACATTGCCTCAACAATGTTCATAGCAGCTTTATTTCTAATAGCCAGAAACTGGAAGCAACCCAGATGTCCTTCAATTGAAGAATGGATTAAAAAAACAAAACAAAACAAAACAAAACAAAAAAAAAACGGTGGTGCATTTACACAGGTCTCAGAAATGAGGAAATCATGCAATTCGAAACCAAATGGATGGAGCTAGAGAAGCTCATCCTAAGTGAGCTGACAGAGTCCCAGAAAGATAAACATGGTATGTATTCCCTTATAATTGGATATTAACCATACATCACAGGATAACTATCCTACAACCACACACCCAAATAGATAGGAACCTAGCATATCTATCCTAGGACAAATTTTACCTAACGGTCATGGAATCTGCTACAGGTTAGAGGAACACTATACCCTAGATGGTGTGTCATATCAAGCTTCAGTACAAGTGGAAGTTCTTGGCTGAGGGTGTATGATATGTGAGGGCCTACCTCATCTGAGGAGAAGGAGAGTACCAAGTAGAGGAACAAGGAGGGAGGAAGGGTGGGAGGGAGGGATAGAGGGAAGGCGAGAAGGAGGAAGGGAGGGAAGGAGGAAGAGAAGGAGAGAGGAAGGGAGAGGCCAGGAGGGGAGGAGGGAGGAAACTATGTTCTAGAAGTAAATAATACTTTTTTAAGAAAAGAGTTAATAAGCTTAAAAAATATAATAAAAATACAATATAAAAATTTCAAACTATAATTTACCAAAGGTATACTTTCCTTACTGGCTTGAAAGGAAAATGGCCTTAATTTCAGACTAGAATGTTAGACTGCAGGTGACCACATAGATTAAACAAATTTGATAGCAGCTTAAAAGTTTTTTTTTTTTTGTAGATGTGTAGGATATTTTCATGGTTTGGCATTAAAAAGCAGGTAACAGGTTAAAATACTATAAATAATTTAAAGGTTACTGCTGTTCAACCTGGTTTTATAAACCTCCAATAGTTGAAAAAACTTGGAGCTAAGGTAAAATACATGAAATGCGTGGGGTTAGCCCATGCCTTTAACTCCAGCAAAGACAGGAGAATCACTATAGAGTTAATTGTCTTATAAATTCTAGAGTTAAAAGGAACAGGGTGGTGATGGTGCACACCGTTAATCCCATCAATTGAGAAGAATACATCTTTAATCCTAACACACTAGAGACAGAAACAGGCAGATCTCAGAGCGCAAGGACAGACTGACACAAAACAAGCTCTAAATAGAGAAAAACTTAGATCCAGGAGTGTTGGAGCACATCTTTAATCCCATCAGTTGGGAATCACATGTCTTTGATCCCAATACTTAGAATGCAGAGACAGGCACATAGTATTTGGAAGGATTTAAGTTTAAAAAGCTACTTACAAAAGGCATGCTGATATTCAAACAAATTATCCTTTGAGATCTCAAAATATATACACTAAAGGTTTGTTTAGCTCCAAAATATCAAAATAATTTCTTCTTTAATCCGAATTGAAAGATAATACTTTATATATTGTCAAAAAACCAAATTTGCTCCAGAAAAAATATTACCTGACTCCCCCCCCCAAAAAAAAGGTAGTGCCCCAGAGTTAGGATTAGGGCAGGGCTCTGTTCTTATCTTTACAGGAGATTTAAAGCATCCATCCAAGGAATCCAGGGACAACTGGACAACGGAAACCTCAGAAGAAAACAGATCAGATACCAAATTAAGGGTAACGCTTTTTAAAGGTATTGTACCTAGTAATGCTTAAAAATGAAATGTGAAGTTTCGGCCCTTTGCTACCAGCTGTCATAAACGTTTTATGATAATTAAGAAATACAAACTAATAGTCATGCAAGCTTGTCTTTTTGTTATGTACTATGACAGTCTATCACAGTTATTTTCTAAGCTAATCAGAAATCAAGTTGCTAAGAGACAAGCAACATTTGCTTATCTAAATATGAGATAGATAGGGCATCTTTAAAAACCTCAAGAGATGTGCAGAATATGGCATTCAAAGATGTTTTCTTAACTTTAGATTTTATGATATCAAGACATTACAGCTCCTGACAGCACCCCCTATTCTACTCCAAGTAGAAGATGTGCATCGAAGAATCTCCAGTGGGAGATGGTTGAATTAGTAGCAAGCCTATCTCTTGGCAAGAAAAACCCCTTGCTTCAACTGTAGACAGAATGCTGTCCAAAAAGGACAAAACTTGGAAGCAGGTAAGTCAACAGCCTAGCTCTGCCAAGACAGGGTAGGTAAGTCCTTCATAATTCCTGCTCTACAATCAATGTCTGTCAGAGAAAAGAGGCCAAAATGGCTGAAGATTGATGCTCTAATGTATGGAGAGAAAACTGGAACTCTCCAGGCAGCCACTGGTGTGTCATTTCTTAGTTTTGGAAGCTGTGGGTCCTGCCTTTCCTATATAATTAGATATATTTATCCCTCTCAGGTCTCTGAGGTGGTTGAAGAATAGATAGCTAGAGTCTCATAGTTAAATTTTGAGTTGTTTTGGAATCAGGAGGGTGTTCTGGATTTAATAAGATGTTTTTAAAATTGTGATGAAAGTTAGTATGAAAGATAAGTTAGTTATAGAACTTTAAACTCATGGAGATGGTTAGATAGTAGAATGTTAAAGTCAGGTGCCAAATACATGTGGACTGGACATTGAGAATGTATGCTAAGCCATATAACTCTCATAATTTTGGCCTATTTATTTCTGTTGTTTTTTATTGTATTTATTGTTATAAGAGAAAGAACCATTTGTTGGACTGAAAGGGGAGCTGTTGGGGGGAAAATATACCTCAAACTTTAAAAAAAATGTAAGAGGATGGGGTTTCAGGGGAAAGAGTTTGGGAGGGTGGGACTGGAGGGGGGAGTAGGGAGGGATTTTAATTGAGATCTAACTTGAAGAAATAAAAAATAAATTAAAAAAATTGAAAAAGAATGGTTTGCATATTCATTGGATTCCACTGGAACAAACTATTTTTTTTTTTTAATTTGTGAGTGGATATCAATTGGAGATAGCTTCTGGATTAGTGATATAGTCTTTTGTCCCCTCCAGCTCTCAGCACCCAGCAGGCCTAGACCTGTGCAGGCCCTATGCATTCTGTTAGAGGCTTTGTGAGTTCATATGTGCACCAGGTCCTGCTGTGTTTTGAAGGCCTTGTTTCCTTGGAGCTTTCCAAATCCTTTGACTCTTAGTGTCTTTCTACTTTGTGTTCTACAGTATTCCCTGAGTCTTGCGTGAAGGGAACTAATGGAGACTTTCAATTTAGAAGAGTGTTCCAAGGTAACTCTGTCTCTGCATATTGTCCATCTGTAGGCTGGGCATTTATTCCCATCTATTACAGGAGGAAACTTCTCTGATGATGACTGAGAAGTATAGTCTTTTCTTATCACCTCTTTTTATTAGAGTAACACTACATTTTAATATTTTAAATGCACTAAAATCTCCTGCATGATTTATCCTTTGGATTGGTTTCTTTCTAACCAGAGTGATCTTTTAGTTTATGATCAAAGAATCCTTTCTTTTAATTATTATCTAAATCCATAACTATGTGCACAGAAACCACCTAGAATTTCAAATCACTCTCTTATATTTATAGTATTTATCATTAATTAATATTGTATAGGTTATTTTATTTCACCTTAACTAAATATGTGATATTAACTGTGCAAAGATCTCACTACTTGTCTATAATAAATACTAAGAACATTTTCAATAAAAGTTAATGTATATTTGTGGAGTGTTTATTTCATTATCAATCTTATTTCTTTATCCTTCAAGCTATACCCTTACATGTTAACCTTAATTTTCCTCATCAATGTGACAAGGTGTATTTCCCTTTACTCACTTTTGGGCTGACTTTTAATAGTGTTGGTTGATTAATGACCATGGAATGACCATGCCCAAGCTTCAGAAATCTATATAAATTTTGATATGACTAATTCTACTGATAGAACATTGGTATATAAACTTCCCTCAGGTAGATGGTTCATAAAAGAAGAAGTGAAGCAGAGCTGTGTCCCAGTTACTTCAGAAGAAACAATCTTATGCCTACTATCAGTTGAATATCAGACATGAAAGTGAAACATAGCATGTTATATAGCAGATCACAGTTATATAAATGAGTGTCATCAATATTAAGTCACAGTAAGTGAGTTCCCAGTTCCATGAGATAAATGACCATTGTTTTAAGTCAGAGGTATGAAATTCTTGAGTTAGAAGAAAATTCATACCAGCATAATCCATAAAAGTACATACAATATAGTATTAATATGTGTTAGTTGAACAGTCCTGAGCTAAACTTGTTTATGCTGGACTTCTTCCTTGATTGAAGTATTTGTGTCTGTGCCTAATGTATTTCTAAGCTGGGAAAAACACTTTTTTTTCTTTTAGATCAAATCTAGCCTCATTTTTCTACTTGCATTTTTTAAAATTTTGTTTTGTTTTGTTTTGGATTTTTTTGTTGTCTTATTTTGTTGTTGTTGTTTTGTTTTGTTTTGGTGGTTAGTTATGTTTTTGTTTTCTAACAGTGCCACTAAACCTAGGCAAGCACTTACAACTATTATCCAGCACCAAATAATCTTTGTTCCTGATACTTCAAGGTCACTCTCTTTCTCAACATCTGGGAAGCCTAAAGTTGAGAATTTTATTACTGAATTTTATTTCAGTGACGTTTGTCAAGATCAACTGCTCTACATATTAACATAAGACAAGAAAGTAAACATTGTGATATTTATCAGTGTGTCATGCTGTAAACAATCTATTCTATTTAATGATTGCAAGTCTCCACAATTTTTTTAACATTTATTTATTAATTCAAGTTACATCTCCATCACAGCCCCCTCCATCCTAAGTCCTGGTTCCACCCTCCCACTCTCCTCCTCCTCTCCCACCTATACTTGCCCCCACATCTCAGCACCCCCCTCAGTTCTTCAGCCAAAATATTGCTAAGAGTTTTCTCTTGTTCTGGGGACCAACAAGGCAGCTCAGTTAGGGTAAAGTGACCCACTAACAGGTAACAAAGTCCATGACTGAAACTAGCCCCCAGCTCTATTGCTAAAGGATCTGTATGAAGAACAAGTTGCCTATCCTTTATATTTGTATAGGATGGTGTAGGTCAAGTCTAAGCTTTTTTTTTTTTTTGTATTTATTTATTTATTTGTTTTTTTTTTTTCTTAGCATTTCCATCTCTGTAAGCCTCTAGGATGTTGGTTGTTTGGTTCTCTTGATCTTCCTATGTTGTTCTTGTCTTCTCCAGGTGTCTCAGTTCTTCCTCTCCTATATTTCATATAGGACTCTCAGAGCTCCACCTAATGTTTGTGTGTTTCAGCATCTGTTTTGATCTGCTGCTAGGTGGAATTTCTCATAGAATAGTTATGCTTTTGGGTCTATGGGTTGTGGAATAGCTCTCTTGTACTATATGGCTAACATCTAGTTATAAGTGAATAGATGCCATGTGCAGCCTTCTGAGTCTGGGTTAGCTCACTTAGGATGAGCTTCTCTAGTTCCATCATTTGGCTGTAAATTGCATAATTTCATTGTTTCTGGTGGCTGAGTAGTATTCCATTGTGTAGATGTACCACAGTTTTTTTTTTTTTTATCCGTTCCTCTGTTGAGGGACATCTGGGTTGTTTCTAGATTCTAATTATTACAAATAAGGCTGCTATAAACATAGATGAGGAAAAGTTCTTATGGTTTGGTGAGCAATTATTTGGATGTATACCCAGAAGTGGTATGGCTGGGTCTTGAGGTAGAGCTATTCCAAGTTTTCTAAGATATTGCCAGACTGATTTCCATAGTGGGTGTACAAGCTTCCACTACCACCAGCAATGGAGGAGTGTCCCCCTTTCTCCCCAACCTCACCAGCATGTGCTGCCATTTGAGTTTTTGATCTTAGCTATTCTGACAGGTGTGAGATGGAATCTCAGATGGATTCTCAAATGAGTTGAGTTGGAAACTCAAAATGAGTTGCATTTCTCTGATGACTAAGGATGCTGAGCATTTTTTCAGTGTCTCTCAGCCATTATGGATTCCTCCTTTGTCAATTCTCTGTTTAGCTCTTTTCACCATTTTTTGATTGGATTATTACAACTTAATGTTCTATACTCTGGATTCAACTTCTCTGACTACCCTCAAGTCTCACCACAACATATGACTTTTATCTTTAAAAATGCCTACATTGTATTCAACATCTCTGCTAATAATTTCTTGATGGAAGTATCTTTCTGAAATTAATGTATGTATGCAGCTTCCTTTAACTATGAAAGGTAATACCTTTTGCCTAGGTCTAACATATTTGCCTTGTCTCCTATTTTCATATTCTCTTTATTGCCTTATTTTGAAAACCATATATTTAAATATAATTCAAGACATATTAAGATATTTGTATAGAAATTACTATCCAAAGATAGTAGTTTGTTTTAGACAAAGTAGTTTCCTTAGTATCAATCCTTTAACAATGACTCTGAAACAGATTATTTTTAAGAATCTAGGTCACAAATATTAGAAGTCACAGAAATGTGAAAATTAGTATAATTTAAATGTTAAGAATAAGCAAAACAACATGTAGGTTGATTTCTGAACATAGAGAATGAAGAAAGATGAAAAAATATAAAAGTTAATTTAAAATATTGTGGATTTAATTATTTTATATGTAAGGTTTTCCCTGAATGCATATATAAGCTCCCCAATGCTGGAAAAATGAGTTAGAGCCCTTGGAATTTCATTCATAGACAGTTGTGAGATGCCATTTGGGTGCTGGGAATCAAATTTTGATCCTCTGCAAAAACAGCAAGTGCTTTCTCCAACTCTGTAAATGAAATTAAAATATGAAGACAGATATATTATTTATGTCCATTTGGTATCTCTCTTTCTTTTGTCTTAGTTAAATGATGTCTCTTTCTAATGTAAAGAAGACTCTTAGCAACCACATCTTCACTGGAACTACCAATCCAGCCTCCCCATACCTGAACACTAACTCTACATAATAATGTGTTTGATCCTCAGGATTTACATAAAAGTAAGTAAGAGAACAAACTTCACAGAGTTGTCCTCTGATCTTCATGTGTGCATCATGCATCATGGCGTGTACATATACCCTTTTACTAATGATAGTAAATAATTAAAAAAAAACTGTGTCAGTCAAAGCTTCTGGATTTTACTTCAGACATGCATGATAGTTATAAACTGTTATATCACATACCTTAGCCAATATTGTAGTAACTAACTTTATTTACCAAGAATATCATTCAAAGTCTTTAAAGATTTATTTTCAAATAGCTTTGAGACTCTTGCCATGGAATGAATTCCACATAGACCGCATATGTTAATATTTAGTAATACTGGAAGAATTACTGTAGACATAAAATCCTATTTTATCAATGCTATTTTCATCTGTTAAAATGAGGATTATCTATTTGGAACTTGCTCTGTGTTAGGCTGGCCTTGAACTCAGAGATCTGCATGCTTCTCTCTCCAGTGTGTTGGGGTTAAACGTATATGCCTCTCAAGTGTTGGGATTAAAGGTGTGAAGCATCACCACCTTGTTCATTGTAACTCTAGATTTTAAAACAGCTAAATCCATAGTGATCTGCTTGTCTCTGCTGGGATTAAACATGGACTAACACCTCCCTGCTCAAATATTTGATCTTAACTCCAAATTACTTCACTCTTAGATTAGAGAACAAGTTTAAACTGTAGTGTCCCTTAATTTACTTACAACATTTTAACTATCTTAACTGCATTTTAAATACCAAATAATGAAAATATCCTTTTTATATAAGAAAAAAAAACTTAAAAGCTGATTTTCAAGAAGGTGTGAGCTATGTGATAACCTACAGTTTAACATTCTAATGTGAAATTAAGACCATTTTTCATTTCATGCCAGTAAGAGAAGTATGCCTTTGGTAAAATATCATTTGAAAATATTATTTTTGATTGTTATTATTTTTTTGCTTAGCTAATAATTTTTAAAATCAATTTATTTTTCAAGTTACATTTCTATCATAGTCCCTCATTCCACCCTTCCTTGTCCCTCCCTCCCTCTTCCTCATCTCTTTCCTCTCCTTCTGCTCAGATGAGATGGGCCCCCACATATCAAACAGCACCCCCCATCCTACTTCAAGTAGATGATGAACATCAAAGCATCTCTATTTAGTGATAAACTAGCCATTGGGTAAGAAAAAAAATCCAAGCTTCAACTCTAGACAGAATGCTGTTGGAAAAGAACAAAATTTGGAAGCAGATAAGTTGGAGCCTACTTCTGCCAAGACAGGATGAGAAAGTCCTTTATAATTCCTGCTTTACAATTAATGTTTGTCAGAGATACTGAGCTAAAAGGCTGAAGATAGATATTCCAATGTTATAGAAAGAAATTTGAGACTGTCCAGACAGCCAGATGTCTGACATTTCTTAGTTTTTGAAGCTGCTTCCTCTTACTCCTGTCTAATAAACTCCTGTTTATTCAGAAATATTTATCCTAATCAGGTCTCTGATGTGGTTGAAGACTATATAGTTATAGTCTCACAGTTAGGTTTTAAGTTGTTTAGGAAATAAAAGGATGTTATATGTCTAAGAAGATGTTTTTAAGTTGATAATGCAAGTTAGAATGGAAACTGGGTTAGATATGGAACTTTAAATTCAAGATAGATAGATAGATAGATAGATAGATAGATAGATAATAAAATATTATTATTAGTTGGCCAATATGTATGGACTAGACATTGGGAATGTATGTTGTACCTTATTATTTCTATAATTGCCTAATTGTTCTTATTGTTTTGTATTGTATTTATTGCTATAAGAAAAAGAGTCCTTTATTTGATTAAAAATTGGAGATGTTGGGGAAAAAAGATACACCTTAAATTAAAAAATTATAAAAACTGAGGATGATTATTATCCCCTTCTGTATGAGTCCACTATAATCAATGCGAAATATAGTGGGTTCCAAAACCTTCTCAGAAATCATGACAGTTCACTGACCACTCGTAGCAACTAATAGAACAATCATGAAGTAGAACATAAAGACTGCATCAATGAAAGAGGCAATTTTTTGGAGTGCAAATATGTACTTGCTTTTATGGCTGCTCTGGATATGAATTATTTAATCTATCACTTTGGTGATCAGAGAAAGGCATTAACTCACAACTGCAATGCAGCTGATAGATGGTCTAAGGCTCCTTCTGGCTTACATGGCTTCTGGTAATCTCATTCTGTGACTATGCACAGAGATCTTCCTAATGTCATGTGGACATCTTCACAAGCAAGTCTGAAAGTCTCGTTCTGTCAAAATCTCAGAAGTCATCAATTGGATATGCATAGGTTGTTTGCTAAACAAAGTGAGGTGTAGAAATTAAGTAATTAAATCATTTACTAGTATTTATATTATATTTAATTGGTCAGTGGTGTTAACTCCAACCTTCCATTATAAATAAGCACACAGACACCACAGGGATTTTAGCAAGCCTTGGCCTGGATTGTGAAATCTTAGCCCATCTAAGCTAGCTCTTACTTCTATTCCCCAAATGTGATCCCATGTAATATACATACATCCCTGGGGTTGTTATTCTCCATGCTCTGCCGATGTTCCTGGCCACTTGGAATGAAGACCTTTTTTTCCTAACACCATGGCGTATGTTCTCCTTCATGCTCTTGCTGCTTCCTTCTTCTACTCTTAGTGGCTTCTCTACTTCTGAAACTCTCTGCTTCAGAAGTCCAAGCACCTTAGTCCTACCTACCTGTCACTTTTCCTAATCTCAGGCCTCAGTATTTATTTAACCAATCAGAGACGATGATTAGAAAACAAAGTAACAGACAGCAAACAGTACCAATTAATTAACATTTAGAATACATAACATCACTCCATCAGGGAGGCTTTCCTATATGGGTACAGCAGGCTTGAGAAAAGAAAGGATGAGATGAAGGACAGGATGTGGAGAATTTTAACAACAAAATTCATAACAGCAAGTGATTGCTTTCGCACTACCCCAAGGCTAATCTCCACTTCTGCTTAGTTCAGGTTATAGTAAATTACATTACGGGAAGTCTAATACTATTGGAAATCATGAAAGTTGCTTCCTTTCTTCATACAAGTTTACTTGTTCTTAAAATTCCTCTTATTCAGTAACCTCATGAGTAAATTGGCAATTGAAAATTTTTGATATTAATTTATACATATGCTCATAGTGCTTATACTGTTATTTATGGTTCAAAATATTACCTCAAGTTAATAGTTTGCACTCTTCAGAAAGGAGTTTGGGAGGAAAAAACAGATGATTTTAAAAATCATCTACAATTTGTTAAATAGTAAACGTTATTTCCACCTTACCTGAAATATTCATTTTGATCTGCAGCTGGTTTCTTTTCATCATAATAACCACTAATTGTGGCCCCTTATAGGGATCATACCACGAGAAAAGCCTATGCATATGACTAGGGAGGCCTTTGTATGTAAGTATATATTCTCAGAACACTGACTGCTAATAGTAGTGGTTCTCAACATTACTGTGTGACCAAAAAAATTCAAATTCTCTAGTTTTTAAGCAACTCTTCTTATTTCACATCTATTTCTAAAAATTTAGTATATCTTCCTGGATGAAATTTTTATAATCCTAAATGGCAGTTTTAATTGTATGTCAGAGGTCACTGAATCTTCAATTTTATAAAAATATTTCTGGTTATATATATATTCTCACATCATAATGAGAAATATAAAATAATGAGAGTTACAAGGAATTTGTGATATACACCCTTGTGATAATGTTCTTTATTTTCCTTAACAAAATCTGTCAAAGATCATTTTAATTTCTCCAATTATAAATGTGATCTGTACATCACACATCGACTTTTTAATCTTAATATGTCCCCAATTTAATAAAATATCTATTAAATATCATATGAAAATGACTGATTTTTAAGTTTATGAAACATTAAAAATTATTAATTATAAATAAAATAAAGCATAAAATACTATAATTGATGAAGGACAATGGTAGAGAATCACACCAAGTCCCAAAAATTAAGGACTTATTTTTTTACATTCAATAAAATTTCTAACATTACATTCTTGGGGTGAAGTTAGATGAATGAGAGATATCAAGTGTATTGATTTACCTGTGAAGTTCTATTGATTTTGTGTGTGTGTGTTTAGACTAACTACATTTGTAAATTTTTTCCTATTAAAAGTATGTACTTAGCTTATCTTTCATAAAAGAGATACAGATGCTAGCTCTGGATGTATTTATAATTCAGAGATGAATTCCTGGTCCTTAGGAAAAAAAAGACATTTTCAGTCTTGGAAAACTGGCTTGGATTTGAAGAAGATTTACATATATTTCAAAGGAGCAAATAGAATATTTATAACCACAAGTTTTCTGAAGTAAGTGTTATTACTCTTAGGGTAATGGACAATTGTTTAAATGTTAGCGTCTTGCACTAGAGATGGCTCAGTAGTAAAAGAGCTTCCTGCTCTACAAGAGGATCCCTGTTCAGTTCCCAACACTCATCTGGGTTGACTTATAATCACCAGTAGCATCTGTTCAGAAGATACAAATGCCCGCTTCTGATCTCTGTGGGAACACACACACACACACACACACACACACACACACACACACACACAGAGGAGAAAATCAATCTTGAAATGTCAATGTCTCCATTATTCAATGCAACACTGATTGAAGCTATATTATAAATATAATACTTTTGGAAACTGATTAAGCTTCGAATACCTCTTCCTCAGAAAGTGATTAGTGGCCTTATGAAAGAGAAGAAGGAAAAATTTTAGTTCTTCTGCTGTGTGGATGATACATCTAGGCCCTATCACAAAGCAATAATAAACCAATAACAAGACATAAACTCTTTAGGCAACTAGATCTTGGACTCTTTATCCTCCATATCTTAAATAAGTACATTAAAATTTTTCAATCTAAATAATTTTCTTATAGCAAGAAACAATGATGAGTCCTATTAGTCATATAACATTATGCAATGGGTATATGTGGAGAATATGTTTTGTACATAGTATTCCAAAAACATATTTTGATGCACTCTTGCTAATTTAGTTAAAGACAGTTATGGGAGCTCAGACACTCAGGAGAAGGTATCAGGATTTGGTTATCAGGGAAATTATCTAGAAAAGCAAAAGTGCAAACAAGAAAATAGTCTATAGTAAATAACAGAAGGCTGGTTAATACTTTGCAGTTTTAATGAAAACAACATAGTGGGAACTAGAGTTTTTATTACTAATATCTCTGTAAAGGATATGAGGAAAATAGACTTTCATAGCCATTTTAATGAGCCCTAAAATTTAATTAAATAGAACTTTTGAAATTTAAGATGTGGACTCAGTGTAACTTGGTCTTGGAATTCTTATTCTGCACATTTGAAGTCAATACAGCTTAAAAAAATAAATTGTTCAGTCTGCAGAATTATCCTGCAGCAAAGAACAGTGATGAATCACATTGATCTCTTGATGACTAATGGTGTTGTTCTACTCCATATTATGAAGACTTCCATTTTGGAGCTAAGGAACTTTTTGCCAGTTGACTATCAGATCCCTACTCCCTTGGAAATTGTCTTCAGATATATAGGTCTGTTTGACACAAGTCCGGACCATCTTTCTAGGTCAAAACCTCAACAGTGATGAATCCACACAGAACAGTTCAGTTGCCACCTTCTTATATAGTTAGGATGGGACAATTTTGAAAGCCTGTGCTAATGTCAACTCTCAAGCCAGGTGAGATCCTGTTGTGACATCATTTCCACTTCTATTTCTACCTTCCAAAACAAACTACATTTCTATAGTAAACTCCATGAATTGTCTACATGCCAATTATCATCTCTAAGCATATGTTCCTGGGAAATTAACTTCAGCATTCCTAGGTTGTTTACATTTCCAGCTTGTTCAATAGACAACAGATAATGAATAAGAACAGTCATGAGAATCCATAAGTGCTTTGAGTTTTCCTGGTTTAATGGTTACTTTTTATTGTCAACTGAATTACGTTACGAAGCTCTCAGATTCATATTCATAATGTATTCATCTGGCTATGACTCTGAGGACCCACTAAGAGTAAATAAACCTGGCCCAAGTGAAGAGAGCACTACCCGATCAGCTGTAGGTGTAGATGGAACCCAACGAAAGTGCTGAGCCGCTGATGCCTTCTCATTGTTTCCTGGCTTCCATGAGGTGTCATGCCCTCCCCATTATGAAGTACTAAAGCCTCTGAAACTTTGAGCTAAAATATTACATATCTCCTTTTAGTGTGTCTTAGATATAAGTACATATGATGAAAGTGTCATACACTGTTTTTTAAATTTAAATTCACTTCCTTCTGTGTGTACAATCATATTCAAGATTTCAGCTTAAATTTAAGTCCTCACAATCTACAATTGGTTTTTAGAGCTAACTGCAAAACACACTATTCTAAATTAATGGCTTTTACTTAAAAAAAAAAAAAACTTTTAGTACCTCTTTTGTGAATCTTGACTATCTAATTTTAAGAACTGTCAGGGTTAGGGTTAGAATCTATGTATGAGCTTTCTGGATTAAACACAAAGGAAGAAGGAGAAGGCTAGATGAACACCTGCATTCCTCTCCTTTTGTGTGGGTGGCAGACAGTGTGAGCAGCTACCTCCTGCCTTTGACACCATGATTACAATGGACTATATCTCTTCAACTAATGAATTGAAACAAGTTCTTCCTTAAGTTGCCTTCCATCAGATATTTTTCCACAGTAATGAGTAAGATAATTAATCCACAAATTTGTGATGGTTCTTCTTATGATGATTAACTTATTCTTAATTATATAATAATCCAAATCCTATTCAACATGTACAATCTATCTTGATTATTATTTTTCTAATTTTTGGGTTTATCTGGCTGTTATCAACTAGGAGCTGCACTTTCTCTCACTGTTTATAAATACTTACTTAATTATTCGCTAATTTGCCACAAGAAACATCTAAGCCTCTTCTATGCAATACCTGTTGAATTACTTCTTTGTTATGTATTTTTATACATATGTATAGATCACTGTAGTCATTCTTTTGCTTTGGCTAGTTAGAATTTTAACTAATTTGTGTTTTTTAATGGTATTTTCTAATTTTTTTACCTACATGAATCTTAAAAGTCTCTAATTTATTAAGGACTAAAATAAGTACCTAATCAGAGCTAGAAATATTTATTTGCCTCCAACTCTCTCTCACCTTTACTCTCTTGACTTTTAAGAATATACTATGATCCAAAAATATGCATTCAAAAATGGCTTAGTGAATTGAACTGACAGATTATGAATTACCTTGGATAATATGTAATATATAAATACTTCAGTACCAAAGAGCTAAATAGTCTTGTAGAATGGCCACAAGAATTTTTTATGTACAAAAAATTAAAATCCATGTCTAGTGTATCTTTTATGGTATCAAACTAAAAATGAGAACCAGACAAATAGAACAAAAATAATGCTCAGCTTATCTAAAATGTAAAAGATATGGGATGACATGTCTATCACTAAAGGTTAGTTCTGTTAGCCTGCAACCAAATTTTGTAGAATGCTGAATGCCATGACAACACTATGATATTCTACAATTCTTTCAATGGAAAATAGAAATAAAATCAAGAGACATGGGCAACAAGAAAGGCACAAAGAGAGCCTCACTGTCATCCCATCCCATCATGCATGCTTAAATTAAAACCCCAGATTTATGAAGTAAAAATATTTTTAGCATCAGTTCTGCAACATCACTATGAAAACAATGAAGTTATCTCAAAAGGAATACTAGAGCAGAAAAAAGAGGGCAAAAGATCGAAAGGGTGAAAGAAGGCAGAGCGAGAAAAATAGGGAAGGAAATTAAGGAAGAAGGAAAAGCATAGATGACTGAAGAGTGCCAAAATCTGCCTGAATTTCAAAGAATATTTTTAATTGATCACTGTAGTTGTTATGATATTTTACTACTACTTGAGATTCACTTTCTATTTATGATGTATTTAATAAATGAAGATGAAGATATTCTCATTTAGAAAATAGAGATTTGAAAGTTGGAGACCTACTTGAACTTTTTGTTTTGTTTTGTTTTTCAGGATAGCATTAGGAACCATAGCCAGAAACTGGAAGCAATCCAGGTGTCCTTCCAAGGAAGAATGCACAAAAAAACTGTGGTACATTTACAGAATGGAATACAACTCAGCTATTAAAGGCAAAGACATCAAGAAAGTTACAGGCAAATTCTAATCCAGAATTAGAAAATGTCATCTTGCGTCTCACTCCGACCAGAAAAACATAAATGGTATGTATTCACGTATAAGTGGATATTATTAATATAGTACAAGATAACCATGCTATAATTCACAGACCCAAAGAAGCAAAATAACAAAGATGGCTCAAGGGAGGATGCTTTAATGTCACTAAGAATAGGAAATAATATTAGATATTGGAAGAGGAGGATGAGGGAGAACTAGGTCGAAGTGGGTATGGAGAGTGGAACGGGGTGGGGAAAATCAGATATGGAGTGAGTGGGGACTGGGTGTGAGAAGGCTAGGAGAGAGAGAGTGGAAATCAAAGGAAGGACATCTCTGGGACAAACTGGAGATCTGGGAGCGGAAGACTCCTGGAAGGATATGGGTGTGATTCTATCTGAGACTTCTAGCAGAGACAGATATGGAGACTGAAGTGGCCACCTCCTGTAGCCAAGTAGGACTTCTAGTTGAAGGAGGAGTACGCCAACCCATCCCCAAAACCTTCAACCCAGATATGCCCTGCCTACAAGATGTTCAGGGGAAAAGATGGACCAGAGACTGGGGGAATGGCCAACTAATGACTGATCCAGCTTAAGACTCACCCCATGGAATAGAGTTAGCTCCTGACACTATTAATGATACTCTGCTCTGCTTCCAGAGAGGAACATGGCATAACTGTCACCTGGGAGGCTTCATCCATCAGATAATGGAAGCAGATGCATAAACCCTCATTAGGCAGAACTCAAGGAGTCTTGTAGAAGACTTGGGGGAAAGATTTAGAGTACTGGAGGGGTCACAGATACCACAAGAAGACTGTTGGGAAAAGTAGAATTAGCCTCTCATAGAGATGAGCCCCTTATTTGTTGGACAGTGCAGAGTGGTCAACTCTGAAACCATGTACACACAAATAGACAAAATAGAGTCAAAAGGTTGTGTTTTTAATATTTGTTCATGTACATATATACATATGTGTATCTGTAACAAAAATAATCAAAAGAAAATAGACTGTCAGTTTGAGAGGATGAGTATGGGATGGGTTTGGATAAGAGTACCTAGGAAGGGTTAGATGGAGGAAAGGAAAGGGGATGTGATGGAATTTAATTTTAATTAAAGCAAATTTAAAATGAATAAATAGACAGTTTAATTTTTTTAGAGAAGTTAGTCAATTTTATCACCAATTATATGCATGTACATAGGTATCATAATTTGTTTTTTGTGTCCTTTAATGTGAGAAAACCAAAGTCAAACTGATTATAAAGTGGGGTTTATATCCAGTTGACAGTATTTGTACCTGTTCTGAATTGGCATATAAATTTTTCTTGTTTTAGGAATGGCCATACTTCTCATTCTATTACTACAAACCACAGTTTTTTTTTTCTGGAACACTCACATCCACAGTAATCTTTGATTCTGACTTATATTTGCATAGTTTGTTCTCTGATGTGCCTTTGCATAAAAAACAGAAGTCTTCAAATCAGGAAGAAATTAAATTCAGAAATAACATCTGTGACTAGACATTTAAAAAGCTTTATTAAACATTTCAAAGCATGCTTTATTTTAGCTAGGAAAACTGGCGAATTCAGATGATTTCGCAAGTGTGTCTACATGAACCAAAGTAAGGCCTTCACCTTATATAATGGACTGAGAACATATGTAAAAGAGTGCAAACCAATTTTTTTCTAAAAATGCTCTATGAAATTTAGATTAGGCTGTTGGCCCTCATATGACTGCTGAACTGGGGTGGGGGACTGTTATTTAGGGACACTTCACTCCAGAGGAGTGGGATGAAAGGGATAGGGGGTAGAGGGTGAGAGGGCGGAACTGGGAGGGGTGGAAAGAGGACACTGTGATGGAGATGTAATTTGAAGTAATAAATAAATATTTAAAAAATGAAAATGTAAGTTTACATTAAAAAAGAAATAATTGAGTTACACATGGTTTTATTTTTAATTAATTATAAAATTTAACCAAGCTACTATAATGCTTAAGTGTGCAAGTCAATTTTCATATTTAAAAAATATCACTTTATAACTTATCATAAATCCAGATCTAGATTATTTGTATATTTTATAAATTGTTTCACATATGAACATTATAATGTGCATGTACATGAACTTATTGACAAAACAAGCATCTCTATAACTCTTGCCTTATGTGTTTCCATAAGTGCAAATGGAGAGCTTACACCATTTCATTCATCTACAGTTAACTGTAGGCAATTATAGTATTGAATACTCAATTTAAATAAACTGACATGTTAAATAAAACCCCTGAGATCTTTGAAATTTGAAAATCAGATTGTAGAATATAATTTCAATCAATAGTGTGTTTGTATTTTCTTATTTCTGGCCCACATTTAAGGATTAAATTTGTCAGATGTGGGGTTGGTGAAGATTTTTTCCCAGTCTGTAGGCTGCTGCTTTGTTCAAATGCCAGTGTCTTTTGCCTTACAGAAGCTTTTCAGTTTCATGAAGTCCCATTTGTTGATTGTTGGTCTCAGGTCCTGAGCTGTTGGTGTTCTGTTCAGGAAGTTGTCACCTGTGCCAATGAGTTCGAGGCTTTTTCCCACTTTCTCTTCTAGTAGGTTTAGTGTGACTGGACTTATGTTAAGGTCTTTGATCCACTTGGATTTAAGTTTTGTACAAGGTGATAAGTATGGGTCTAATTTCATTCTTTTACAAATGGACATCCAGTTGGACCAGCACCATTTGTTGAAGCTGCTGTCCTTTTTCCATTGTGCGGTTTTCGTTTCTTTGTCCAAAATTAGGTGACCATAGGTGTGTGGGTTCATTTCTGGGTCTTCAATTCGATTCCATTGATCCACTGGTCTGCTTCTATACCAGTACCATGCTGTTTTTATTACTATTCCTCTGTAGTACAGCTTGAAATTTGGGATGGTGATACCTCCAGATTTTTTTTTTTTTTATTGTACAGGATTGAATTAGCTAGATGGGCTTGTAGTTCTTTACTCAGCCCACAAAACTGAATGCCTCCACAGTCCAACTTGATAAGGGAAGACTGCATGATTTCTGAGCAACCATTGATACTCCCTTAGTCAAGAATGAAAACATGAAGAATCTGATATTAATATTAGAAAAGAAATCAGAAGTGGCAGCAATAGAGTTGATGGGTTTAATGGTGTGAAGGCCACTCAAGGGAAAAGCAGAAAGGATTTGCTCCTTCACACTAATTAAGACAATCAAGACAATATCCCATAGGTATGGCCATAGGTGATCTTCAATTAGACAGTCTTTCAGTAAGATACTCTTCTCTGGTTAATCTAAGTTGGTCAAGTTGATATTTAAATGTCATCAGAACATCAGCCCTTAAAAAATTTATATACAAACACTCTATTTTAAACCATAGCCTTCCATCCCTTTTCCTCAGAGTTTTATATATATATATATATATATATATATATATATATATACACACACACACACACACACACACACACACACACACACACACACACATATATATCATTATATAAAATACAGTTCAATATGCCAGAACTTCCACTGCAACCAAGGCTTTACTTTCATTGCCTTTTCAGGGCATCTCTGCAGAGAATATAACCTTGTCACACAGTGCCAGGCCTCAGCTACTTAACGTATCTTTTTAGCAATGATATCATGTGAACAACATTTACTACATTGCCAAGTTCTGCTGCCAGCTAGAAATGCAGCCTGCAATGCTACTATCACACCACAGTTGTGTGCTGACCATAGGGAAAATTTTTCTATTGTCCTAATAGAGTACTAGAGGATTCTCTTCACTATACTGGTCTCTTTAACAAGTATGGTTGTTTCTTCAGCCCCAACATGACTAGCACACACAGACTCTTTGCCAAAATATTACACAAGAATTCACTATGCTTGCTCTTGGAGGAGTCTTTGTTCTTTTCTAAAATCTAATGAGCATGGGCCAAGCAGCCCACATTTTTCTCAGCCTTCTTATTTTCCAAGCTCACACATTTTAATGACTCATTAATATCTGCTTTCAGCATTCAACGGATTTTCTACTTCAGCATATGAAATGTTTCTGTTTCTCTCACAATGTATTCCAAGTCAGAAACATCACATGGTCAGGTAACAACCCCACTCTAGGTACTGGTTTATATCTTATTTCATTATGAATGCTGGAATAAAATGTTGTTACAATCACAGGATATAGTCCATCCCTGTAATGGATGAAATGTCTAGTCACTAGGAATGAAATGTCTAGTCACATGCTATCTATAGTCACTAGCAGAGATAAATGGCGGCATGCATTCTTTCCAGCTGTCTTGCATGTGATATGCAAGATTTCTCTGCTATTATACAGGTCATGACCCCTGCCAATCACAGTGAAATGTTTCTTCCCATATTAATTAATTTAGTTAAAATAATTCTGCACTGACACGCCTGCAGGCCAACACAGTATAAATAGGCCCTTAATGATCCTATCTTTCAAGGTAATTCTAGGTTGTGTCATGTTGAAAATTAAAGGTAAACACCATACTTGGGTTTTCTTCTTTGGTTATTTTGTTTAACTTTTCTGCTTTTAATCTGTAGACAAAGGTTTCAGATTTTTAGTAATCACATGTAGACAACAGGAAGGATCCTGGGGCGGAAGTGGAGGTAGTTTCTCAATGGTATTTGCCATATTTAGAGATATAATCTACCTATGTTTATTCCATTTGGCTCTCCTTTTATACGAGCAGGTAGATGAATAGATTATACAAATAGATGTTAAACCTTGAGTAAGTCCATCTAGAATCTATCTACAGGTTCATAAGTAATGAAAAACTGTACAAATTAAAGTGTTACATTACTTTAATGTACAGGGACACAGTAAGTTGAAAATATTAGGAATCTTTATTTCTGTAGGGAATTAGATTGTATTGCTCTCAGTAATGTTCATCATTTGAGAAAACATGGAAAGAATATACCATTTGTTATTATTGTTAGATACAGGAAAGCCAGGGATGCCTTTAGAACTAGCACTTTATACAGATCTCAGAATGCCTGCAGATACCAAGAATGTCTTGCAATACACTATGCTCCTCAGCTACTTAGAAGAACTGAAAATGATATGAACAGCCATAAACCTTCTTGCTCAGAGATTGTTTTAAACTAGGTGTTTCCAACTTGGAAAATAACTATTACTTAAAGAAGATTGAAATTATTGCTAGAATTAATGTGTAAATAGGTTTTGGAGGTTAAACCCAGGGATTTTTCTTTATCTTTTCTCTATCATTGTTTCTCTCCTATGTAGGGGGAAAAGACTTGAAAAGAAGGGATATAGACATAATATAGGAATAATAAAGAAAAAGGAATAATGAAAATAGATTATTGAATATTTTCTTATATCTTTGCAAACTGATACAAAATTAGATTATATTTGGCTCATTGGTATTGATCTTTGTATATTGATATACAATCAAGATTATATTAGGATACATCAGTATTGATCTTTGTACATTGATACAAAATTAAGATTAACTCTTTTTAAGATGTTGTACTTACCGGGCGTTGGTGGTGCACACCTTTAATCGCAGCACTCAGGAGGCAGAGGCAGGCAGATCTCTGTGAGTTTGAGGCCAGCCTGGTCTACAAAGTGAGTCCAGGACAGTCAGGCTGTTACACAGAGAAACCCTGTCTTGAAAAACCAAAAAAAAAAAAAAAAAAACAAAAACAAAACCCCAAAATGTTGTACCTATGTAATGCATAAAAATGCAATGTGAAGTTTTGGCCTTTTGATAGTAACTGTCACAAACTGTTTAGGATAATTAAGAAATGCAAACTAATAGTCATTTAAACGTCATTTTGTTAGATACTAGTATAGTTTATCATAGATATTTTCTAAGTTAACCTGTTGTACAGGTCTTTCACTTGCTAAGTTACAGCTACCCAGGTATTTTATATTATTTTTGACTATTGTGAAGGGTGTTGCTTCCCTAATTTCTTTCTCGGCCCATTTATCTTTTGTGTAAAGAAGGGCTACAGATTTTTTTTTTTTTTTTGTAGTTAATTTTGTATCCAGCTACCTTGCTGAATGAGTCTATCAGCTGTAGGAGTTCGCTGATAGAATTTTTGGGTTCAGTTACATATACTATCATATCTTCTACAAAGAGGAATAATTTAATTTTTCCTTTCCAATTTGTATCTCCTTGATTTCCTTTAGTTGTCTTATTGCTCTGGGTAGAACTTCAAGTACTATGTTGAAGAGGTATTGGGAGAGTGGGCCTCCTTGGCTTGTCCATGATTTTAGGGGAAATGCTTTAAGTTTCTCTACATTTAATTTGATTTTGGCTACTGATTTTATGTATATATCCTTTATTATTTCTAGGTATGGTCCTTGTATGCCAGTTCTCTCCAAGACTTTTAGCATGAAGGGGTGTTGGATTTTGTCAAATGATTTTCTGCATCTAATGAGATGATCATGTGTTTTGTTTTGTTTTGTTTTTCTTTCAGCTTGTTTATATGGTGGATTATGTTAATGGATATTCATGTGTTGAACCAGCCCTGCCTTCCTGGGATGAAGCCTACTTGATCATGATGTATGATACTTTGATATGTTCTTGGATTTGGTTTGCAAGTATTTTGTTGATTATTTTAGCATCTATGTTCATGAGGTATATTGGTCTGAACTTCTCTTTTGTTGTTGAGTCTTTATGTGGTTTAGTTATCAGGGTGACTGTGGCTTCATAGCATGAGTTTGATAGTGTTCCTTCCATTTCTATTTTGTGGAAGAGTTTGAAGAGTATTGGTATTAGCTCTTCTTTGAAGGTCTGGTAGAATTCTATACTGAAACCATCCAACCCTGGGCTTTTGTTGGTTGGAAGAATTTTAATGACTGTTGCTATTTCCCTAGGGGTTATAGGACTATTTAATTTGTTGATCTGATCTTGATTCAGCCTTAGTAAATGGAATCTATCAAGAAAGTTGTCCATTTTACTTAAGTTTGTAAACTTTTGGAATACAAGGTATTGAAGTAAGACCTAAAGATTCTTTGGATTTTCTCAATGTCCATTGTTATTTCTCCCTTTTCATGTCTGATTTTGTTGATTTGTTTTTTTTCTCTCTGCCTTTTAGTTAGTTTGGGTAAGGGTGTGTCTATTTTGTTCTTTTTCTCAAAGAACCAACTCTTGATTTCGTCAATTCTTTGTATTGTTCTTTTTGTTTCTAAGTTGTTGATTTCAGCCCTTAGTTTGATGATTTCTTGTCATCTGCTCCTCTTGGAAGTGCTTGCTTCTTTTTTTTTTCTTTCTAGCTCTTTCAGTTCAGCTGTTAGGTTGTTATATGAGCTGTCATAATTTTTTTTGAAGGCACTTAGTGCTATGAACTTTCCATGTAGCACTGCTTTCATTGTGTCCCATAGGTTTGGGTATGTGGTACCTTCATTTTCACTGAGTTTTAGGAAGTCTTTGTTTCCCTCTTTATTTCTTCCCTGACCCAGTAGTCATTGAGTAGAGAATTTTTTAATTTCCATGAATGTGTAGGCATTTTGGTATTTCTGTTGTTGTTGAATTCCAGCTTTAATCCATTATGGTCCGACAAAATACAAGGGGTTATTGCAATTTTCTTGTATCTGTTGAGGCTTACTTTGTGACCGAGTATATGGTCAGTTTTGGAGAGGGTTCCATCAAGTGCTGAGAAGATATATGATTTTGAATTTGGGAGAAATGTTCTATAGTTTTTTGTTAAGTCCATTTGATTCATGACCTCTGATAGTCTCATTATTTTTCTGTTTGGCTTTTGTCTCAATGAACTTTCCACTGCTGTGAGTGAGGTGTTGAAGTCTCCCACTATTAGTGGGTGAGGATCAATGCATGGTTCAAGCTTTAGTAGTGTCTCTTACAAATGTAGGTGCCCTTGTGTTTGAGGCATAGATATTCAGTATTGACATGACATCTTGATGAATTTTTTCCTTGACAAGTATGTAATGTCCTTCCCTATCTTTTTTGATTAATTTAGGTTGAAAGCCTATTTCATTGGATATTAGGATGGCTACTCCTGCTTGCTTTCTGGGCCATTTGCTTGGAAAACCTTTGCCCAACCCTTTACTCCAAGGTAGAGACTATCTTTGCTGTTGAGGTGCATTTCTTGTATGCAGCAAAATGATGTGTCTTGTTTAGGGATCTGTTGTGTAAGCCTAGGTCTTTTTTATTGGTGAGTTGATGTTGAGGAATATTAATGATCCTAGTTTGTTACTTCCTGCTATTTTGATGTAGGTGGTCATAGTGCTTTAGGTTTTTCTTTTGGCTTAGCTACAGTAGAATATTTGTTTTCTGTATTTTCCTGGCTGTAGTTACCTTCTCTCAGCTGGAATTTTTCTTCTAGGATATTCTGTATATCTGGACTTGTGGGTAGATATTCTTTGAATTTGGATTTGTCATGGAATATCTTGTTTTCTCCATCTATGGTAATTGAATGTTTTGCTGAGTACAGTAATCCGAGCTGGCGCCTGTGGTCTCTTAGGGCTTGTAGCACATCAGATCATGCCTCTCTGGCTTTCAAAGTTTCTGAGGAAAAGTTGGGTATAATTCTGATGGGTCTGCCATTACATGTTACTTGGCCTTTTTTCTCTTATAGCTTTTAATATTTTTTCTTTCTTCTGTATATTTGGGGTTTCAACTATTACATAGTGGGAGGAAAATCTTTTGTGGTCCAATATGTTTGAGGTTCTGTATACTTCTTGGATCTTTACCAACATCTCGTTCTTTAGGTTTGGGAAATTTTCTTCTATGATTTTGTTAAAAATGTTTCCTGGTCCTTGGAGTCTGGAATCTTCTCTTTCATCTATTCCTATAATTGTTAGGTTCCATCTTTTAATGGAGCCCTTGATTTCTTGGATGTTATGAGTGAGTACTTTTTTAGATTTCTCATTCTCTTTGGTTGTTATATTGATTTCTTCAATTGAGTCTTCCATGCCTGAGATTTGGTCTTGCATCTCTTCTACCCTATTGATGACACTCATGTCTGTAGTTCCTGCTCTCTTTCCTTGGATTTTCACCTACAGGATTGTCTCTGCATATGTTTTCTTTATTGTTTCCACTTCCAATTTCCAGTCTTGAACTGTTTTATATATTTCCTGTTCCAATTTGGTTGTCTTTGCCTCAAGTTCTTTCATAGCTTTCTCTCTGTCCCATTCTTGTTTGACTTGGAAGTCTTTAAAGGAATTCTCCATTGCTTTCATCTGTAGGATTGTGGCTTCTTGAGATACTTTAAGGGATTTATTTTCTTCTTTTAAGGCCTCTATCATTTTCATAACTATAGATTTGTCATCATATACTTTACAGTCAGGGCTTGCCGTATTAGTATGGTTGAGTTTTGTTGGAGTCATATGTCCCTGACTTTTGACAGTTCTGTTCTTTCGCTGGCCTTCGCAATCTGGTGTTCCTTTGTTGTTTGCTCCTGGGGCCTTCTGAAATTGGTGTCAAGGAAGGAGCACTGGTTTGGAGGCCTTATAATCTTGTTGAACTGTAGCTCTTACCAGGCTCTATAGTCTTGTGTAATCCTGTTTAGTCCTATGTAGTCCTGTGTAGTTCTATGTAGTCCTATGTATTCTTATGTAGTCCTATGTAGCTCTATGTAATCCTATGTAGGTCTATGTAATCATATAAAGCCCTATGTAGTCCTGAAAATAAGAGACTGGGAATGGAGGGAGGTGCAGGTGTGAAAGATGATGATTGGAGAGACTGCCCCCAGCTCAGAGCAGTTTGGAGGGTCATATGCTTAACTTTTAAGCTTGCTACTTCAATGGCTGCTTTGTGTTTTTTAAATTTTAAAAGATTAAAAAAATTAAGTGAGTCAAATTAAAAAATTGAAAAAATGGGCATTTAGGGAAGGTTGGAAACAGGCCCATATATTTTTCAAATTATTTTACTGGGCTTTTAGGGAAAAAATTTATGCTCACTTCTGTATGCTCATAGATATGTATACTTATAACTTCTTGTCTCTAATTTTTCAGTCCTTCATTTTGAAGGCTCCTCAACAGCTAGCTAGATTATTTGCTAAATACATATATTTTCTGTTGTTTCTAATATTTTTAAAATTTTATTTATTTTATTTATTTATTTTTATTTTTTATTTTTTTTGGTTTTTCGAGACAGGGTTTCTCTGTGTATCCTTGGCTGTCCTGGACTCACTTTGTAGACCAGGCTGGCCTCGAACTCACAAAGATCCGCCTGCCTCTGCCTCCCAAGTGCTAGGATTAAAGGCGTGCGCCACCACCGCCCGGCAAAATCGAGCGCCCGAACAGGGACATGAACCCTGGACCCTCAGATTAAAATTATTTTTTTATTTCACATTTCAATGGCAATCCCTTCCCTCCCTCTTTTCAGTCCCCCCCTCCCACTGACTTCCTCTGTACTACTGTGCCCCCCCCCCCCCAGTACCAACCCACTCTGGCACATCAAATATCAAATTGCATCTGGAGTAAGTGCTTCCTCTTCCATTGATACAAGAAAAGGCAGCAGATCTGCTAGGAAAATGGGGTCTAGAGGGAGGGAACAGACACTAAGTCTGAGATAGTCCCCATTTCAATTGTTATAGGATCAACTTGTAGACCAGGCAGGCCATCAGTTTCATATGTGTAGTGGGCCTAGGGCCTGTCCATACAAGTTCTTTGGTTAGTGGTTCAGTCCCTATGAACCTTTCTCTGTCTGAGTTAATTGGCTATATAGGTCTTCTTATGGTGTCCCTGACCTCTCCAGTTCCCTTGAACTTTCCCCTAACTCTTCCACAAGGCTTTCTGAGTTTCACCTAATGTTTGACTCGGGGTCTCTGAATCTGTTTCCATTATCTCATGGATGAAGCCTCTCAGATGGCAGTTATGTTAGGTTCCAGTCCAGTTCCCTCTCTCCATCCACTTCCAATGTTTATTTTATTTCCTTTACATAGAGGGATTCAAGCATCATCCCTTGAGCCCTCCTTGTTACTTACCTGCTTCTAATATTTTTAAAGTGAGTGTGTGTATGTGTGCATTGGGGGATGGATATGTTGGAGGAGGTTCATGTGAATGCCACGCCTTCACTGTAGAGATCTGAGGACAACTAGTAAGAATTGGATCTATTTCTTCTAATGTGTGTATCCCAGAGACCAAACTCAGATATTCAGGGGTGGCTGTAAGTGCATTTACTATCTTGCCAGACTTGCATGCATTTTCAAATGAACAAAAAAACGTACAGATTGACTGTTTCAGTTCCTCCAACCGATAGACATTGACTGTCTCCAATTTGGTTCAGTGTTTCTCTGTGACTCAATAATGAATCATTTTCTAATTTTGCCTTAAAGCTATGACCCCCAATAATGACTTTTACCTTGTTTCAGTTAATGTTACCAAACCTTGTAGATTGTCATAGATATCTAAGTACATTAACATTTGTCATTTTTAAAAATATAATCCCTGTTAATTCTTTATTGTAACTTTTGCTCATCTTACTTTTTCAACCTTCAACATATGGTATTTAAACAAAACAAACAAGCAAACAAAACTATATTACAGGAATTAAAACACTTCAGAATACATTTAATGTAAAAATCCCACCTTCACTTTTTTGTTAGTTTTTAAATGTTGCTTAATAGGCAGTCTCTAAAGTTGTCTTCTGTGGTTTGAGATCCATGCATTTTTTCTCTCTAGTGTGTCCCTCAGGTCAGATATAAAATTTTTACTTCTACAGAATAGGGAAGAACTGATGGGATGCCAACTTCTGAGAACAGGTTACAAGTGACAGCAGCTATTAGTTTCTCCCTGTAACTTTCTTTCTAATTTGTGCTAAGGAAAGACAAATAGTACATTTGAACTTCACTAGAGATGATCATTTAGTGGCCTCAAAGGACCAGAGAAATCACTGATGTCACACATATCTTGGAGGTCATTCTTACCTGTAGTTGAAGTTTCAGATTGCTTCACCACTGGTTGTTAAAAGTGCTGCAAGTTGTATAAGAACTTCACTGAGAGAAATACAAACATTTAGGACAAGTCTCAAAATTGTATCAATTATGAAAAATAGTAATTGTTGATTATGGTAATATACTGAGTTTTGGGATTATTTATTATATACCATCAGAAACAGAAATTTCCTTAAATTATATAACCTATTAATTTTATTAACTTAGCAAATGTCTTATTCTAAGCATTTATTAATCATGGAAGAACTTTGTTGTCATATTCTGTTATCCTCAAAGGGCCATATATATTAAGCCACACTGAAATTACTTTATTGTCTCAAGTAATAATAATGCTACTTTTTAAATTAGATAATTTAAATTACCTTTCTGTGACACGTTTTGCATTATTTATAAAATGGAAATAACAATTGAGTCATATATTACAGTATAATTTAAGTAAGAAAATAAAAAGGTTGCATAATGTAGTCTGTTTAGTACAAAAGAAGTTGTTTACATATATTAATATGTAGAAATTACACATCAAAAAATACTAACAATTAATAATCATATGTGAGATAATAACATCTGTTGGTTTTTCAGTTGTCATTAACTTATTTATTTCTTGTTATGGAGTAAATATAATTACCATTTAGGAAAAAAAAAACTATGTTGATAGAAAAATGCAAAAAAGAAAGTTAAATAATATTCCATAGTAACACATAGAGCTACCTGTAATAATGCTAATTTTACTAATTTCTTTAAACTTTTGAAAAGATCAAATGTTTTCCATATTCATACTTATATTTCTCCTAATATTATTACATTTTACTGGAAAAGATCAGAGATGATTATTGGATAGATTGAATCAGACAAATAAAGGATTCTGCTTTAGTTCTATTGCTTTGAAGAGAGAGGACGACCAAGGAACATATAATAGAAAACACTTAATTTGAGAGTTTGCTTATGGGTTCAGAAAGGCCATCCATGACTATCATGTCTGAGAGCATGACAGCACACACACAGGCAAAACACTGGTGCAGGAGCTACAAGGTTGCATCTTATATGAAAGTTCCAGATAGAGAGAAAGAGATTTGCATAAGCTTTTGAAACCTCAAATCCCATCCCCAATGTCACACCCCCTCCAACAGGTCACATTCCTCACCCTTCCTGAAACAGTTCCTCCATCTAGGGACCATTATTTAAATAAGTAAGCTTATGGGGCCATTCTCCTTCAAACCACCAAGGATTATGAATTGTCTTCATAATCAAGGCATGTGTCTTTATATTTGTCTTTAAAATTTAAGATAAATATTTAGTGAACTTCTTTGAAAATCTTAAATTTCTTTTAGTATTCAATGAAACATATGTGTTTATATCTGTTTCTGAGTATGTACATTTACATGTATATGCCTGTAGAGCCAAAAGGAGGGTGTCACGTATCCTGGAGCTTGACTTAGCCAGTCATGATCTACCCAGTGGCTAATGGAGGCAGTCCTGGTCTCCCCCATGTGTAATGGCACCCAAAACTCCAGTCCTTTGCAAGAATAATATAAACTTTAAGCTGCTGAGCCACCTTTCTATCCCTGAAAAATCTTAAATTCTTAAAGAAACAATTGAAGCTGTTTCAAGTATTTACAAATTAAGGTAAAAATTGTTTTGTCTTTTTATCTAATTATCTAATTGGATATCTAATTATCACTGATTGCTTTTTTTCCAAATACTGATGAAAGAATTACTTGATTCTAATTTCTTAATACCCAAAGAAGAATTCTTTAAGAATGCAAAAACTGCCAGATGTTAAAAGAGGCTGGAAATAGAACAACAAGGAAATATAAACTTATGAAAAGTTATTAATCTTATAAAAAAAAAACATTTGCCTTACCATGAGTGAGCTTGGATTTTCTTTTCTCATGTTTCAATGATTATTGTTTTTGAAACAAAATTACTAATGCTTTAATCTGCACTTTAAATCATGTCTATCATAAATATGTTTAGAAAACTTACCAATGATTTCAATGCGAAGTTGAAGTCATTTTCAATTATTTTGGTTGCGGGGCTGAGTCAGCTGCTGGTTCAGCCTTTAGATACTAAATTAAGCTGCATATCTCCTTGATCACTTGCTGTAACAGCATTGTCTTTGTTGCTGCACTATGGCTGTTAAGAGAATGATTTCTTCTTTAACCCGGATTGAAAGATAACGCTTTGTATGTTGTCAGAAGGCCAAATTTGCTTCAGGAGAAGTACTACCTAGCCCCCCCCCATCCCCACCCCAGGAAAAAAAAAAAGAGGGCAATTGTCCTAGGGTTGGGATTGGGGCAGGGCTCTGTTCTTATCGTTCCAGGAGAATCGAAGTGTTCATTAGGGGAGCCCGGGGACGGCGGACAGTGGAATCCTCAGCAGAGAGCAGAATCAGGCACCAAGGAGGATGAGTGACCCAGTTGATTCTGCCTGGCAGACTTCCTCAATAGCTGTCTCCATTGGGGGCCTGCAACCACCACTGCAATCCAATGTCGCTGGGACCGGACCGTTCAGCTCTACACAATGCCCCAGCCGGAACCTCAGTGAAGCCTGCAAGATCAGCTTCTATCTACAAACCCCTTAGGTCATCTAAACAGCTGAGAACAGAAGGACTGAACATAAAAGGATTGTACTAACATTTTTAATCATTTTTCCCATTTGGGTTGGGGCCCCAAACAGGTTTACTACGACCCAAATCAGCAGGAAGTCACTTTAAGAGAGCGACGTCCCATGCCCAGAGGGTGGGGAGGGTGTTTCTCCGCCCTTCTTTTTGGTTATTTGAAGGATAACTGAAAACTATGTTATGTAGGGGAAGAGACTACAAGCTGATAAATGGTCCTGTCTTAATGGGTTTTGGAGGTTAGCCCCAGGGAATTCCTACTTTTCCTTTTCTGTATCCTTCTTCCTCTCCTATGTAGGAGTGCATGGGCTTGAGAAAAATGAGATATAGACATAGCACAGGAAGGTCCAAGAAGAAGGGGCAGATTATTGAATATGCCCTTATACCTTTGTATATTAATACAAAATTAGTAGTTTATTTGGCTAAAGTGGTATTGACCATTGTTTATTGTGCAAAAATAAGATTGTATTGGAGTACATCGGTATTGATCTTTGTATATTTATACAAAATTAAGATTATAGTTGGCCACAATGGTATTGACCCTTGCATATGGACGTAATATTAAGATTATATTGGGCTACATAGGCATTGATCTTGGTATATTGATACATAATTAAGAGTATATTTAAACACAATTGAATAGATCTTTGTGTATTGATACAAATTTAAAGATAATGCTTCCCAATGGTATCATACCTAGAGATACTTAAAAATAAAATGTGAAGTTCTGACCTCTTGATACCAACCATCTAAAAAGGTCTAGGATAGTTAAAACAAACTCCTACTCATGCAAACATGTCACTTTGTTAGCTACTATGACAATCTATCACAGATATTCTCTAAACTACCCAGTAATCAAGTTGCTAAGA
>CAJQZJ010034151.1:2559584-2571487 GCA_907164525.1 Lophiomys imhausi | reverse complement strand
TTTGTTACTGAGATGTAACTTGAAGAAAAAAAAATAAAGTATTTAATTAAAAAAAAACAAAACAAAAAAAAAGAGACACCATGACAAAGGTAACACATAAAAATAAACTATCTAATTGGGGAGAGCTTGCTTAGAGTTTCAGAGAGTTACTCTATGCATCATACATGCATGGTTCTAGAGCATACCTGAGATCCTTATATCCTGATTCCCAGGCTACAAGCAGAGAGAAAGACACTAGGCCTGGTATAGGTTTTTGAACATTGAAACCTCAATGTTCAATTCCAGTGACATACATCTTCTAGCAAGACCACATCTCTTATTCATCAACTGAGGACTAGGCTTGCAAATGTATGAGTCTATGGGAATCATTTTCATTTAAACTACCACAATTATTGAATGCATACTGCTCTTCTTAAATGTATTAGGTAAAATGCTAAGGACACAGAAGATGGAAATTCTAACACTTTTTCTTTAATGTTATTTGTGTGAAATATTTTATCAATGATCTTTTTCTTTTTTGTAAAGGCACTTTGATATTTTCTTGTTACTAAGTGGGTACATTTTTTTCATTTCCTGAATTTGAGCTAGGTTGAGAATTTTTTATTTCAATAGCAGAGGTCATGATGTGTACTTGTGAACCTAATGGAAGGGACCTGGTATTTTACTTCCTTTTAGAATTTGATTTCTGATATGAAAGTAAACCCATGATAACCAATGGAATTATACTGTACACAAGAGACAGTTGGATTCATAAGTTATCTCTGATATTTGGGACTCCAACCACATCAACAAAGTATCTCAGAGGGAAAAAAAATCCTTGCAAAATGTTTTCATGCTGTTACCTGAATACCCCCCTCCCCTTTGCTCATTTAAAACATACAGACAAGATGTAGCTTCATATATTAGGTCAATGGCTATGTCTTTAAGAACTAAATAAATGTTCATTTTCTATTTGCATGATTTAGTATAAAATAAAATAAATAATGTAAGAATTTTATATAAAATTTCTATGTCAACAAAACTATGGTCAAATTTTTGTAGTTGTGGTGTATCTTTAGAAGACTATTTCAATGTTCTGAAAATAGTGCCATGTGATCAGAAATATTACATATTACATTTTATAAATGATTAGATAATACATTATTTTTAGGAAAACATAACTCATCTGTTTCATAAGTAACCAAGTTTTATTTTGAGACCTTTCCTTGAAAAGACAAGGTGTTTACCCAAAATCTAAGAGACTCTCTGAAAAGATAGCTGAGGGGTTCCCAGCAAGTTTTAAGGTAGTCAGGGAAAGGAACTACCATGAAGAGATGTGAATAAAAACTAGGTTCAGCCCAACTTAATTTGCCAGGCTGGATCAAACTTTGGAGTTTAATGTCAGGACATTATTGCCAGCATATTAAAACCAACTCTAAGTAAGGAGAAAGTTTTCTTGTATAATACAAACCCCAGTGTACAAGGAAGCATAATTACATTAAAATTCAACTGAGGATACATGTTATTTTTTCCAAGAAGGTGGGTTCTGAAGATAGGCTACCTGTATAAGCATAAGGTCCTAAAGAAAGATCTGGCCTGATCATACAAATCTTGTAGAGGGAATTTGGGCTATTAGCCAACTCTGGTCCTAGTTGTAGTATTTTGAGGAAGCCTATCATTATCCAAATATTATAAGGGTGATTTGGACTACTATCCACCTCCAGTCCTTGTGGAAACTTGATATGGCCTGTCTGATCTAACAATAACTGCAGATCACCAGGCTATTAATCACTTCCAATTCCTAGCTTTCTGTCTGTAGGAACAGTTATTTCCTCCTTTGAATAGACATTCCTATGTGATTAAGGTTCCTGGTTTCCCTGGGGATGTGTGTGCACAGGAACTTCATGCTCCCAAGAGACAACACCAAGACATTGCATAAAATACTTGGAAATAAAATGGACACAAGTGTACAGTGACTAGATACAACAGTGATTTCTAGCTTAATTTAAGTCACTACCCCTCAATGTTGGAGAGGTATTTTCCCCCATGGACATATGAAAGGGTTTGGGATTATTTTTTATAATTTTTAATATGTGCACAAAGTGTTAACAACCTGTTCTGGATGCAGACTATGAACATTGTAAAATATAACACACAAAATGGTAAGACCAAATTGTGGGAGAGGCATAGGTAAAATAGGATTCTTATAACATTTTGGATTGTGTTTTCAGAAAGAGAGAATTGTAGCAAGGGAAAATGACTCAGATTGATTTCTACCTAAATAGCATCAATTTTTACCAGTGCTGTTGAGTCTCAGATCACCAGTGAAACAAAGCTTCAAAAGGCAATTCAAGTTTTACAGGTTGAAAAATGATAGCATTTTAGACCAAGTTAAGATCAAGGTAATATAAAATGATCAGTTAATTTTCAAATATGGAGCCAATAAAATTTCCTATATTATTTGTGGAATCAGAGAAAAATAATACAACAAAAAAAAAATGCAATGTAAAGCATGATACATAAGCGGTACAATTTTCAACTATTGTAAGGTAACTGTGAAAGGGAAATAAAAAATAGTTTATATATTTAAACATTAGGAGGAGACTGAAATTTTACAATGTTTTACACTAATTTACTTTTCTGTTTTAATAATATTTATCAAGATATAATTACAAAATATAATCATTTTGTTTTTGGTGGTCATTAGATTTGTTTACTTTATTTCTGTTTTTTTTTATCTTTTCTGAGTGAGTATTGTTTTTCTGCTCATCCTAACAGACATAGCATGGAGGTTTTATGCTCTCTTAGATGTTGTGTGTATGTGCACTATCCTTATTAAATCATGTGTGAAATCAACCTTGTGTGTATTATTCAGTCTTTGGATTGACAAAACGTGATGATGTCATTAACATAGACGTTTTAAAAATAAAAAATGTGTTTCTCTCATTTGTCCAATCCTGCCATGCAAATGATAATTCAATTGTTATTGTTTAATTGTTCCCTCAGTGGGTGGTAATGTATTATTTTAAAGGAAATATCAGGCTACTTTTAATCACTTCAAGGAAAATAAAAATGGAGAATTTATAGATAGTACTCTTAGGAATTTAGATAATAGCCAGCCCATGGCAAGGTTGTCCACCTTCCTCCTTTCTTTTCAGTCATCATCTCTGAGACTACATGCCGACTCCTCCAAGAGCACAGCCAGCGCCCTTGTTGCCTGTGTCCCACCTCTGACGCCTTTCCCTTATCACTATCTGAGATGTTTATTAGCTACTTTCTCTAACTTTCCTTGACAGTAAGCATTTATGCAGTTTAAAATCTCCTAAACTACCCAGTGCATTCTCAGTCATACCATTAAATGGTTCACAATTCTTGCCAGTCACCTTTTTTCTTGATGTTTGTATCCCTCTTAAATAATTTTCATCTAAATGCACCATACACTGCACACACATTCAGGTCAATCTGCTATCATGTAAAACATAGAACTTCCTAACTAAACATCTTTCTCTCTCTAGTGTTCTGTTTTCCTAGTAAGCATCCTGACTTTCCTTAGTGATCATCTCTGTTTCACAAGCCAATAAAAATCTTGACATTGTTGTCTTTATTTACATCCCATGTTTATTTTCACTGCCTTATCTGTTATTCCCTGTATTAAGAGAAAATTTTGATATTAAGAACATTAATGCTCTCTCAAATTTTCTTGTTATATCAAACTCTGTCTCTTCTTATCTGTTTGTTTTATTTTTAACTATTTGTTGGTTCTTTGTGAATTTCACATCATGAACCCCAATCCCAAGCATCCCTCCCCTCCCCTCATACCTATACTTTACCCTTTCAACCTTTCCCCCTACAGAAAAATAAATAAATAAATGGAAAAGAAAAAAAGACTCATTATGTAAACTGTAGTAAGTAACAGTGTGTCCTGCCATATACCTTTTTGTCCATTTTTTTTTTTTTTTTGCTAGCTAATGTCCATTGCAATGACTTGGTCTAGTATGAGATCTCTGGCTTCTGTTACTCTATTGATATTGTAACCTAATTGGGACTCCTCTTGGATATCTTGTTGTCCTGTGTCATGGAGATCCTGTACTTTTAAATCTTGTAGTACTGGCCCCTTCATGCACTACAGCAGTTTATCAATAGGGTAGATGTTGGGGTAGGCTAATTGAAATCCATGGATCTGGGCCTAAGAAATAGTTGAAATAGGTCTGCCTGGTTGTTCTCCCACTCTCTTTTCCTGAGGGGAGGAAGGGCTTAACAACAACCCCCACTAGGAGAGCCACATGCTTCCCAGGGAAGGTGCAGAACCCGCTCTCCTGAGTGTTGCAGCTGATGGGGTACATGACCATTTCTACTGCTCTCGTGACCAAGAGTCCTGCCTGCCATAGAGGAAAAGAGTCAAGGGAGTGAAGAGAATGTTTTTCCCTCATCTCTGACACCATCCAGCAGACAAGAAGCATGGCTAACTCTCTCATAGTGATGTCTTTGAGCCAGCTCATCCACAACTCCTACATCCAGGGCCAGTTGTTCTGTGCTGCCAGGGTGAGGTCCAGAACTTGATATCCTGAGTATTGCATCAGGTGAGGGGTAAGAACAGATCTCTTGCTCTTGTGACCCATCAGGGCCAGATCTCCTGTCTAACAATGGTGAGGTGGTAAGGTCAAAAGGGCTGATTTACCTGGGACTCCATCATCAAGGTCAGCTGTACTCTGCTGCCCAAGTGAGGTGCAGGACATGTAAGTGTTGCAGCAGGTGAGAGGTAGGATCAGCTGTCCTGTTCTCATGACCCCATCAGGGCCAAATCTCCTAACTTCTACCAGTGGTGGTCAAAGCAAAGAAGAGGCAGGATTATCTTTCCCATACTCTTGAATTTAGGGTCAACATACCCACCCCCACCAACAGAGTCAGCTTTACTGTGGTGCAGGGATTGCTTTCCTGATTGCTTGCAGCTGCTGAGGGACCGGACCATCTCTCCTGTTCTCATGACTCCAGGGCCCACCAACAGGGTCATCTTTACTGTGATGCCCAGGTGAGGTGCAGGGCTTGCTTTTCTGATTGCTTCCAGCTGGTGAGGGGCAGGGACAGCTCTCCTGTTCTCATAACTCCAGTGCCAGGTTTCTTGCCTGTTATAAGCAGTGAGGGGCAGGGTGGAGAAGGATATGTCTCCCTTGTCCACTCCACTTAACAGGAGACCAGTGGGAGAGTCACCTCTCCCATGATCATATCCTCAGATGTAGGGTAACTAGAAACTCCTGCAATGTGCTGGGCTGCTTTGTGGAGTATTGCAACTGGCTAGTGGAGAGTCAGCTCTCCTGTTTCATGCCTCCGGGGCCATCTCTCTCCCATAACGCCAGGTAAGTGGTGGAACTAGTTCTGCACAGCCCTCAGACATCAACATGTCCCTATGTGGCAGCTCAGACCAGGGACATCTGCCTGGGCTTTGATGATTATGGACCTTTGTCGCTTCAGGTTCATGGACTTAGACCAGGACTCCACCATAATTCTAAGTGGCATTATCAACTACTCACATCAGGATGTTCCTCACTACCTTTGAGTCACAAATTTCTGTGTCACTACATTGTGACCATATCTTTCTGTTTCTTTTGCTCACCCATTTCTTTATCATTTGCTTGCCCCACTTAAAGGTGCCCAGGGTTGCTGAGTGTCTGAGGTCATGTCAAAAGACATATGCCCCACTTTTGCATTATGATGCCAGATAGGGATCATCTCCAGCATGGTCTGTCTCCTAGACCTTCTCGGTGCCTAACTGGTGGGACTTTGGGAATAGTCTCTAGTAGCACACTGTTGTGCTTCCAAGACATGGCTTCTCTATCCTCTGTGTTATTATACGTTTGCAGGAGAATTTGAGATTTTGTGTGTGACCCTGGTTTCAGTGACCTTTTGATATCTGACACTGTTGCTGGGCCCACACAGGCCTGCCTGTCAGCCATAGAACCTCTGTTGACAAGGCCTATGCACTCAAAGACCTCCTTGACTTCCACCAGTGCCATCCTGCCAGCCTACTATAACCAAAAGACTTCACAGCAGATGTTGATCGAGACTGCAAGCTTCTGAAAAATCCTCCATAGGGAAGATTACCCAGTGTAACCCTGTAGCAACATCTCTGCCCAACTAACAGTTCTCCTCTTGGTGAGATGTCTTTTTAATTTTTTATATTATAAGGAATATTTGCATGAATTAACCAAGGATGTTAGAAAGGCAAATCTTGTGTGGCCATCCTAACTGCTGAGTGACTTACAGCCCACAATCCTCTGTTCTGCACACCAGTGACTGTTGGTTTCTAGCTTCATTTGTAAATTTTCATGCAAAGAAAGCCCTCTTCCACTTCAATGTTCACACATCTTCCTTTCCCCCTGCCAGGCAGATAACCTTGTGTCTCATTCTTTCTACTCAGTCAGAGATCTTTTCAAAAGCCAGCACATAACACAAAAGGAAGGTTCTTGAGCACATGCAATGTAACACTCTTCTACAATATACACTGTCTTTTATTTATCTTTATGGTTCTTTGAGTATTTTCAAACAATGTGTTACCAATTGTTTTGATACCTTTATTAATTTACTGTAATACTAAATTATAGAGTCTCTGAAAACAAAAACCCACTCCCTCTCCCTTATTTTTTTCTCACTTTCTTTTGTTTCATCAAGGACATTCAATAATTAATTATCAGGTGAACAAAGGCTATAAAAAGATTATTTTTCCTAAGCCTTCGAGAGAATGGAAGAACACAAATGCAAAGCTTCTAGACACTTAAAAACATTGACTTGTATTCCCAGATATCTTCTTGCTGATCTATGAGCTCACTTCATTTATTTTCCTGCCTCTGCAAAAACAGAGCTCTGGGTTTGGTTTCCTTGTGTTATTTTGCTTCAAGCTGCTCTTTGCTATACATTGCAGATTCCATTCACACCATCTGGATAATCCTTCTCAATTTCCTCTTTAGATTCCTCTTCACGTGGAAGAGAGAACATAATTCTTGTCAGGCTTTGTCTTTTGTTTTATTGCTTAGTATAAAACAAGCACCCTAGACCAGAGCTCTACTCTGACCTCTGACCTTTGTGTCTGAATCCTGAAGAAATCAACCTGACCTTCTCAGACTTCTTCAAGTCAAGTAAAATGTAATACATTGATAATTATTGTCATTCATTAATGATATTAACTTATTCTATTTATTATATATTATTACATATTTATAAAATAAATCTATTAATTATAGAATAGTTATTATTAATAATAAACCTACCCCAAAGAACCTCTGTTTCTCAAATGCTCAATGAACTCAATAAGTAGAACCCAAGTGATAAAATTAGAGGCCAAAAAAATCTTATAGTTTCCACTTTACCTCTAAATATGTACTAAATTTATCTTCTTCCCTCTCCACTGTAGTTCTATATCTTCTAAATACCTTCCTGAACAACCAACCATCAGCTAGACCGTCTATAGTCTTTCTTACTCTGAAAACTGATTTGCTTATACTTTTCTTCTGTAATACATGGAAATATTTCATGACCTACAACAGCTTGCATGATCAGGATTTTAATCTAACATCAGATTTCCTCCCAAGTAACCACCAAATGTACAATATTTTCAAATAACTCACATATTTATGTATGAATTAGTCTCATTAATAAATTTAAAACTTTGTTGACATTTTATTCATGGATTGATATACTTTGTGTTTAAATTTAACAGTCCTAGTTATTTTAATATATCTAATACTTAGGTCTTCTGAGAGTCTTAATTTAAATCTATGTTTCCATAGACATTTTATTGATCACCATTAGTTGTTCTGTTTTCCTTCCCTACCAAAGAGTCTCATATGCAAAACTTACTGTCAGGTACACAGCTCTATTATTTACCAGGCGCTCTTTGTTCCCTGCCATGTTTCTTAGATGTGGGGAATTGTCCAAAGTCATCAGCTTTCAGAGCTAGTCACTTCTTTAAGCTTTTCTGACTTCTAAAGTCTTATTCAAATGTCCTCTAAAATACTTTAAGTTCTTTACATAAATACAAGTTTATAATTACATTGATTTTTTTTAAATTTTCATTTTATTATTACTGATTTGACTGAATACCCCATTAAAGGATATAGTCAGGGCAGAGGATGTTCCATATTGACTGTAGAAATTAATGGCCCTTACAGGAAAATGATAATAGATTTGATATCATTTACCCAGTTGTAGATTCTTTTTAAACTTTTAAGGTTAACTAAGTTAATTAAATGTTTCTTTGTCCTCTGTCAACATATTAACGTGGCAATGATCAGCCTTCTTAATCACTGTTGAATTCTCTCAGGCATATTTTATTCCTGCTCTGCAAGCTGAAATGTAGATTATATGACCTTTACCCTAGTTACTTGGACAGTTATTTAGTCACTTATGGCTATTTCAGTGTCAGATTATATTATTGTCTACTTTTGTCCCATAGGACATTGAGAGAGATACATACCTTAGGGTCACACTTCTAACATAATGATGGCAAGATTCACAAAAGAGTGGGAAATATAAATGGACGACACATTTCAAAAATATTATTTCCACTATTTCAATTATAAAAAACTTTTCCTAATGCAAAAGAAAACAATCTCTAAATCTGAGTGATTGACAGTAAAAATAAACCTTTATGTAGATAAAGTATGCTATTTTAAAATATCAGTATAATGTGTATTTTAACTCTAATGTTCCATCCAATGTTTTTCTATCATCATATAATGATCAAATAAATTAGTTATAGAGTATTAAAATAACCAAAGCAACGGAATAATACAACACAATCTATTAACCATGTGTTCATGAATTGCTTTTTAAAAAGTTTATTTATTAATTCAAGTTACATCTCCATCACATCCCCCTCCCTCCACCCCTCCCAGCCCCACCCTCCTACCCTATACCCCCTTTCCCACCTATCCTACTCCTCTGGCGTGGGGTGCCCCTACATAACAGCCCCCCTCAGTTCATCAGTCATATGAGGACTAAGAGCTTCCTCTTGCTCTGGGGGCCTATATGGCAGTTCCACTAGGGTGAAGTGTCCCACTAACAGATAACAAAGTACACACTCCTGTTCCTTTGGGTCTGTTGATTGTAGGATAGTTATCCTGTAATATATGGATAAAATCCAGTTATAGGTGAATATATGCCATGTATATCTTTCTGGGTCTGAGGCACATCACCCAGGATCAGTTTTTCTAGTCAACTTGTAGAAGAGTGCAAATAGACCCATATATATCACCTTACACAAAACTTAAATCCAAGTGGATCGAAGATCTTAACATAAAGCTGGACAAACCAAATCTAATAGAAGAGAAAGTGGGGAAAAGCCTCGAATCATTGGCACAGGTGACAACTTCCTGAACTGAATACCATATCTCAGGCTCTAACACCAACAATCAATAAATGGAAACTTATGAAACTGCAAAAGCTTCTGTAAGGCAAAGGACACTGTCATTAGAACAAAACAGCAGCCTATAGATTTGGAAAAGATCTTCACCCACCCCATATCCAACAGAGGGCTAATATCCAAAATTTATAAAGAATTCAAGAAACCAAATAATCCAATCAAAAAAATGGGGTACAGACCTAAACTGAGAATTCACAAAAGAGGAATCTCAAATGGCCAAGTGATGCTTGAAGTAATGCTCAATATCCTTAATTGTCAGAGAAATGCAACTCAAGACAACTCTGAGATTCCATCTGACACCTGGGAGAATGGCCAAAATAAAAAACTCAAATGATAGCACATGCTGGTGAGGTTGTGGAGAAAGGAGAACATGCCTGAATTGCTGGTGAGAGTGCAAACTTGTATAACCACTATGGAAATCAGTCTGAAGATATCTTAGAAAATTTGGAATACCTCTACCTCAAGACCCAGCCATATTACTCCTGGGAATATATCCAGAAGATTCCTCACCAAACCACAAGGATATCTCCTCAACTATGTTCATAGCAGCTTTGTTTGTAGTAGCTAGAAACTGGAAACAACCCAGATGTCCTTCAAATGAAGAATGGATAAAAAGCTGTGATATATTAACACAATGGAATACTACTCGGCTATCAGAAACAAGGAAATTATGCAATTTATAACTAAATTGATGTGTTTATAAAATTCTACTCTTTAGATATCCACATAGTTTGAGTTGTTTTAACACTAAAAATAAATGAACTGGATAATATGTGCACCAAACTCAAACAAACTTGTTTATATTATTGCTAAAACATGTAACAACTTATTAAAATAATGTAGTAATACATAAAGCAAAGTAAGGGCTTTCATATATATTTATTAGTACATAAAGAATCATTGCTGAGAGAGCGACTAGATTTAGAGAAGTAATTTGTAAAAACATACTCAGCCTATAATAGCTTTAAAGTAAATTGAAAAGAACTCCAAGTTATCTTTCTGTTAATGTTTCAAATCCCTATCATATTCCAAATGGGAAAGGAGCATTTGTGAGTTCACAAAGGTCACAGAGTCTCATTGGGGTCTGTCCTGCTTCGGAGAGAGAAGCTTGGGCATAAAATGCAGTTTATAAGTTATCCATTACCTTACCACTGTGGTTATAAACCAGTATAGCAAAGGCTGAAAATCAGAAAGCCACAGAAAGGAGATTGTTTCATACTCAAACTGATTTTGATGGTGAGATTCTGACATTGAGATGAGCTGACAAGATAGAATTCTTGGGGTCCTTGTGGGGAGATAAATGAAAATTAAGACTTTTGCCCATAATTATGCCTTGTACAGTCAACTAATTTTCCTGGAGGGTGGAGAGGACTAGTGTTTTCCTTCTGACCAGTAAAAGAGAGTTTAGGCAATGGGCTAGCACTCTGTGATTTCTTAAGAATGTAGTATCTTGCTTATAGTCTTATTTCCTTTTGCTGTATTTAGTAGAGTAGGTTACTCTGTTTTGATCTGTCCCAGGAAGAAAATTACATAACAAGGAAATGAAGAATTTCTCTATTTAACAACCAGTAAAATTTAGATATTCAGGCGTCCAATACAACAGATTGAATTCTACCCAAACACATATATAGTTAGAAATGATATATAGTTATAGTTCAAAGGTCTACTGAAGGTCCCAGACATGATGCAATACCCTAGGTTGAGATATTTTGCAATAGCCTAGGTTGACCTCTGTGTCAATAGCCCAAGTTGATCAATATTTCATAGTCTTGGGAAGGTTGAAGCAAAAATTCTGCTGTAAGAGATTGTACTAAGGTGTACCTTGACTCCCAATCCACAGAATGTATAAACAATAAATGCATGTTTTCTGAGTCACCTTGTTAATATAACACTGATATATAGTTATAATGACTGTAATGGTGATTAATTTCAGTTTGTTGATAATATTCCTTAAAGATTACATATAAATCAAGCTTTTCACATGAATATTATATTTTGAAATTAAGAAAATGGTTTAAAATCTGAGTGAGTATAAATTTCTTTATAAATCAAGAAAAATTTACCAGCTTGAAATATGAAAATACTCTTTGTCTTTCATTTTGTCCTTCTTTTACAAATTAGTAATTTAATCAAAATACAAATTGTGAAAGAGTAATTATATTTTCATTGCACTTAGGGTTAGAAAGACTGGATTTCCTATAATATGAATCCGTGAGTCTGGGATGTTGAAGATTGCTGGACATTGAATTTCTGTAAGTAAAGGTGATGTCAAACCTATGGTACTTGTGTTTAGGCAACACCTTCTTATATGCTGTTAGTGTGCTTTAGATTTTAGTTATCACCTGTTTTTATGAACCCTATCCCAGGAAGTACAAGTTCAGAGCCCAAGAAATTACTTCCTGAATTGTTAGAAGGGTAGAACATTTAAATATTTATATAATTTGTGTGTGCATGTATGTGTATGTGTGTGTGTGTGTGTGTGTGTGTGTGTGTGTGTGTGTGTGTGTGT
>CAJQZJ010034151.1:2522940-2559574 GCA_907164525.1 Lophiomys imhausi | reverse complement strand
GTGTGTGTGTGTGTGTGTGTGTGTGTGTGTGTGTGTGTGTGTGTGTGAACCTATGTCTGTAGTAAACTTTCAGATACTGATGTCAATGTGAAGATATCGATAGCTACCTTATTTCTTTGAGTCAGGTTTTCCCAGTAAGCACAAAATTCTCTGTTTTTTTTTTTTTTGATGTTGTTGTTTTTGTTTTGTTTGTTTTTGAGCCTAAATAGCTTTCAGCAAACTTCAGTGATATTGCTTCTGTATTCCATCTTCAACCCCACTATGCTGATGGAGAATTGAGCTAGGATTCAGAGCTATCTCCCCAGCACTGTATTATTCATTCATTCATTCATGTTACTTTGCTGAAGACTGGACACTTTGCTATACAGATGTTAGCTAAGTAGAGAAACATTTCAGAGAACTGTAGGCCATTGTGATAGAATAGCTGCTGTGTCTGATTCTTACCAGACAGAAATATAACCTCAAAATTTTCTATTAATTAATAAGCCTCTTTTGAAAAAGGCAACAAAAACAATTATTCTATTTTTTTTAAATGTAGTTTTGAAAGGGATATAAAACCCAAGGTTCAAAAAAGTTAGAATAAAGCTACATAGATTATAGAAAGAAGATTTTCCTTTGTGTATCAGCATAATTTACATATATATTTATTAGCTACCTCAGTACATAGAAGGGACAAGATGGAGTAACTAACTGGGCACATATATATTTTCATCAGACAAAAGAATTTTTGGAGAAGAAATTATAGATGCTTAGGCTTTTCCACATCTTTTATAAAATTTCCCACATAAATAAATCATCCCAATAAAGCTAAGTATATGGTAATGATAAATCTCACAATATTTCTAAAGGTCCTAAAATATTACTCTGAGATCAAGTGAAATCTTAAACACCCTTTCTCTTCTAAGTGACTATCCAACATAACAGTAATCTTTCCTCAGGTCACCAGTTTGTAACTATGGTAAATTTGTTCACTATATTCTTATATAATATGTGATTTTTTTAAATGAACGCTAACCTTTCCAGTATAAGAAATCACTATGAAAGAGATTTAGCCAGATAATTCAATGCCTAAAACGTAACTGAAAAGAAAACATCAAGTAAAATTACAATGTCAAAAGACTTAAAGGAAGATTTGAATACTTAACCACCCAATCACACATGGATACCACCAGGTTAATTGTATGGAATCAGAATTGAGTCAATGCCATAAATATATGCTTTTAAACTTCTTCTTGTGTATTAACAGTCTTAATTTGGAGGCGTGATTGTAATTTTGTTGGCTTGTATTTTGTGTGAACAGGGAACCTCAATTTAAATATTGCCTTCATTAAGATAGGCAAGCCCATAGAACATTCTCTTAGTCAATTATTGATGGACCCAACCCACTGTCGATGGTAACACATTTAGGCTAGTGGTCCTGGGTGCTATAACTAGAAAGGGTGAACAAGCCAGTAAGCAGCACACCTCCATGACTTTTGCATCAGCTCCTGCTCTAGGTTCCTGCCCTGTTTGAGGGCCTTCCCTAACTACTTGAAGTGTTAAACTGTGAAATACAAGTGTAAACAAAAAAAAAAAAAAATCCTTTTCTCACAAAGTTGCAGTTGGTCACAGTGTTTCATCATAAAGTAGAAACCCTAATTAAGACAGTAACATAAATGACTATCAAGTATCTTTACTATACTAATATTAAGAAATTAAGGTAAAATGAAATTCTGATTCTCTAGAACATGTGTCCATACAAAGGCAAGCTAATGTGTGACTAATAGAGATAGGAAAGATATTCAAGTGTAGAGTAAAAGTTCACAAGATATTAATCTGGATTACAGTATTCTCTCACTAATGTTAAGTGGGAGAAAATTGCCATGAGATAATGATAAATCATCTGGTATAAAATTATGGCAGTCATAGTGAAATAAATGTATTTCATCTATAAAGTGAAGATGTGTAGCCAAAAATCTCATTAGGTATCATTATTTCATTAGAGAGTGTCATTTTCTTTGATATTTTATTCTGCCAATATTGAATTTTCAATTATTTAGCAATTTTTATTTAATTCATTGGATTGTATTCTCTCCCCATGTTCATGAATATAAAGCACACAGTTATTCTAATGACTAATGTGATGGCAGAGATATCATTCAAAACAATAAATAAGCCATAATGATAAAAACTGTATTTTGAAATAATTATGCATATACCATAATGATACAAAATCTTTAACTAATCCTTGCCTCTTCCTTTACCCTAATATAGCAGGTGCTCATATGATCATTTTATGTACTTGCCCTCTTTTTTTGTCTTACTCATTGGAGGTTATAGAAAACACATTCAGTCAATTTATATTGCCTGTGAGGTCACTAACCCCTTCCACATATGGCCGATTTGGCATTATAAAAGCATTACATAGGTCAAAAGGTAAGCCTCAAACCAGTGAAGCACAAGAGAAAGAGCTGTGACCCTCAGCCATGTGCTACATAGTAGAATTGTAGATGCCCCAAACAAAGACTTGTAACTACTGTTAAGAAGGAACATGTTATAAAAAAAAAATCACACAAATCAAAGAGAAGTATTATCTTAAAATATGAATCACATGTAATCAAAATGCTTTTCCTGGGAAACAAACATCAGTGACACATTTTTTATCCTACTACCATCTAACCACCACCTACTGATATGCTCATATTATTATCATAATTGTAACAAAGAAGGGCATTGGCTTAGCCAGGGTTGGGGTGAATATTAATTGACACAGTGCAGTCCTAAGATAGTATATGCATAAAAATTATTTGGTTGTTAGGACCATGCTGATTTCTCTATTAAGTACATACTGGCAGAATTTATGACACAAAAGATCATGAAGATGGTATAGTTTATGACCTTCATTTGGATAGAAAAACAAAAGATTCCAGAAGCTATAATGGACTTGTATTGGGTAGAGAATACTGGCAATCTCAATCTTAGTTCAGTGATGTTATTTGCAGTTAATTTTTAATTAAGACCAGAAAAGATTGTCCTTGTAGGATCTAGGCTAAAGTGTCTAAAACAGCAACATTTTACATTAAATAACATTAATAACCGAATGGTTATTGTTGCTTCCTTTCCTCATCTAATTTCCACACATTCGGTGTCACCAAAGACTACATCTAGCCTGAACTAAGCATTCAAACAGACATTCTACTTCTTCCATCCACAGATACTAAAGAAAAATTTCAACTACTAGAATGAGAAAGGTAAAATTTGTCTCATGTGTTACATTATTGAAGGTACTCATCTTTCTAGGGCAGATATACCAGAATTTCTGCTGTAAAATTTTGTGGGTTTGCACAATTAAATATAGTTGCTCCTCTAGAGTAATTGTGAGATTGTGATTGAATTATTGTTAGCTTTCTATCTCTAAAACCCCTTTTAATTTTTTCAAAAACTATTCAAAGCAATAGTGATAGTTAATTTCAATGTCCTACTTTATGCAATCAAGAAATACATGGAAAACTAGCTCCTGGGTATTCCTGTGAAAGATGACATTGAATAAGTGAATTGAGGTGTGAAGACCTTCCTACTGCCACTCTTGGATGTAAGACTATAAAAAGGACAAAGAGAACTACAAAAACCAAGTAATATTTTTTTTTTCTGACTGCAGACTCCACTTTAGTAACCCCTGCTATCTTAACTTCTTCACTATGATGGACTCTCTCCTTGAATGATGTCCTAACATTAAAAAAAAAAAAAAACTTTTCCTTTAAGTTTCTTTTGTCAGGGTATTCTGTAAGCAACAGAACAGTTGCTTACAGAAAGCGCTGTAACAAAGTGCTTCCTTGATTCTCCATTATTGGTTTTATTTTTGAAGTCAGTGAAATAAATAATGAGTACCATGTTGCCTCCGATTTCTACTGTGAAACAACTGTATCACTGTGTGGTGAAGTAAGGTCATGCACATAGTTTACAGCTCTTGGAAGTATGCTATTTACTATATGATACACAAATTACTAATAATTAGATCCTTAGACACATCATGCTAATGTTATTCACTAAGACATATGAAAGCAAAGCTTTATGAGGTACTGAAGAGGCAGTCTGTTGACTGTAGTGGCACTCATTCCATTTTCCGAAATTTTCATATATAGTACAGATGCCTGAGCTCTACCACCAGAGGTCATACATATCTTTGTTTGGGCTCAGAGATTTTCAATTATATTACAATGTAAATAAATTTTGATGAAGTAGGATTCATAACCCCACTTATTAAAGCTAGAATGCATATATTAAAATAACTAACAAAAAAGAGGTGAATGTTAACAATTCACTGTCTCCATTTTATCCTTTCTGTTGTAAGTTTAATGTCTTTCTGCTCATTGGCCTTCCAAATATTGCACAATTTTAAGTTTGTAAGTGTGAAATAGTTTCATTCAAACTGAGGTTATGCCGTGGACACATGTGAGATACTTAGAGATAAGTATTTTAAAGTGAAAGAGTATCCAGACCCTAAAGTGTTGATTCAAAACAATCTAAAGCATTATCATAACCTGAAATAACCTCATACCATTCATTACATTTCTCTTTTCTACAAACAATGCTACTCTAAATCTTAATTATTTCATTTCATTTCACCAGAAGTATGTAAATTAGTAAGGAAAATGAACTACAAAAACATAGTTAAGTTTGCTTGACTTAGTTTTCTTTCATGTTACTAATAAAAGTCAAATAAAAAAGTTATTTGTGTTATATAAATGTCAGTCTTGCTCTCGTGCCATTGAGGATGTGACTTTCTGAAGTAAAAGTTAATATTTCCTCTTTTAGAGAATGATTATCATCATATCCCAATATGATCAAATACTTTAGATAGCTATAATAATTTTCAATAGAAGCACATACACAGATGGTAGTCTTAATGATGTCTAATTTTCATTTTTATTCAGATTTCAATTTCATTAGGGAGCAATGAAGAAATGAGGGTATATTTAACATAGTTCTTCCCATTTGGTTAACTGGCAATCTCCTTCACAGCTTATCTGACAAAGTATTCCTTGAGCTTTCAATGAAGTCATCAGCTGTGCTGTCAGTGAATAACAAAGACAGTACGGTCTGCCACCAGATGGGAAACATTTCAAGGAAATGTCAAATTTTACTCATAACATTCAGGATATCATATAAAGTAAAAATGGACACAGAGGGTTTTATTTTACTGTTGTGAAGGACTTCTGTTTTTTTTTTTTTTTTCCTTAAGCATTCTACATTTCCCTTGGTTTGCTTCAGATATTTTTTTAAACCCTTAATAGGAATTCTACAACCCATTCAAGGCATTTGCTGTCCCCTCTCTTCTGTAATCTATTATTGAGGTTAACTATGGGAATAGCATTCAGATTAATGTATGATTCTCAGTTGTGTCATATAAAAAATGAGTTAGACTCACAGTTTGAGGGTCATGATGTTCTAAAGTTGATGATGTGATTAATGTTTTCTCTCAAAAGTGTGATATCTATATTTGCAGAGGGAACACTATTCACTTTTCATAGAAGTTGTTGGTCTTATGTCAAGGAGACTTAAAAAGCAGATTAGAATTCACACAGTGTTTTACCTTGTAAGATTTTAGTTTTGTATTTTCCACTCAACTACCTAAAATATATATCTATATATCTATATCTATATCTATATCTATATCTATATCTATATCTATATCTATATATATATGTTTCATGCCACTAAGCTCTAGGGATAAGACTTTCTCTGCAATAAGTACTAGGGTCAAAGCTCACATTACCATACTCATTTTTTATGTAGTGCTGGTTTTTGGAACTAAATTCCTCACCCTTGCATAGTAGGCCTTTTAGCAAATGAATCATTCTCTCAGCTCTCATAATCTGACTTTAAGAAGACTTTAGTTTTAATTTTTATTAACCTCTTTCTTTTGTCAAAAATTTAAGGAGCCAGCAAAAGCTCAATAATTAAAATATAATGCTCAATAATGTAGACTCTTACAATATGAAAAATGCAACACATGTAAGTAAAGTAGTAACTTACTGTCAACTTCAAACACCTGTCTTGCAGGGCCCACACTCTTAGAGTCCTAGACTTCCATCCATTGTTGTAATTCTTTGCTCTTCATGATACTGAACAATCCATTTAATTTCTTCATACTTCACTCACTTTATTCTAAAATGAAGATTAATAATAGTATATTTCTTGAACTCCACGGGTGGCTGAATGAAATAGGATAATGATCTTGAAATCCTTGTCATAACACTCAGGATACACAGACTACTTGATAAATGATCACTATTATAATTATTATCTCAAGCATTACATTTGTCATATTTCTTTAATTTCAACACTAGTGTGAATAAAATACTATTCATGAACTAGACGTAAGATCTGCAGAATCTTCCTAATAGTCACAAAATTTAGATTTAGGTATCATTTAAGTATTTATGAATATTGATTAAAAATGAACTATGATGTCCCTGCAATTCTTCAAATAATGCTCATTATTTACCAATAACATAAAAAACCCACATATGTCAATAATGATCTATGAAAATAATAGCCAGTCATTTGTTGTGTTTTACTCGAGTTTTATCCATTTGACACTGTTGAGTGCATAGTCATAAATAAGGCATCTTTATCACTCCATCATAGGCTGAGAAAATTCCACAAAAAAAGATAGTAAGATCTGGAGAATGAGAAGGAAGACTATGAAATGCTGTCTTGAAGATTTGATGTGACCACTACAATCATGTATATACACATGCACATGACCTGCACAGTAAAATAAAACATGAATATACAAGTTGTACTAGGTGGAAAGAAAATAGGGTCAACAAAAGTGGAAAGATGATAAGAGAATATTGAGGATGGTGGATATGATTACAGAATTTTGTAAAGGTAGGAAGTTGCCTACATTTGTAGCCAGTTTGTAAAACTGAAAACAGTGATGATTTCATATGACTGTTCTGTACTAAAAACAGTCAAATAATATTAATGGTCAAAATGTATGACAGGTAAAAAATTTACCGAAAAAAAGATTTTATTTAAAATATTATGTGTATTTCTCCCATTTGGTGACTTAATATTGCATTTTTAACAGCATCTTAAAATGTTTTCAATTTTGATGAATTTTAGTTCATGAATTTTCTCATTGTTTATGTTTGTTGAGTTTAATGAACCTTCATCAAGTTGTCTTCATAAGGTGGGGGGCATTTGGCACTTGTTGATGGATGTTGGTTAATTAGGATGGATGTAGCAGAAATTTGAAATGATAATGGCAATATTTAAAAATAATGAGGTTTTTAATACTTATTGAGTATTTTTCCATGGCATTTGTTACTCTGCAGGTAGCAATAAATATAAGAATATATAAGATGAGTTCAAGGTTTTCAATCCCATCCTAACCTGATAGCTATTTACCAAATCAATAGAATATCACAAAATAAACAAAATACAACAAAACAAAATACTAGTTATGTTTCTAAAGGTGTAAGGTATTGGGATGTAATCCTCAGTGATTAAGTATATGTATTTATTGCTCTTGCATTGAACATGAGTTTGATTTCCATCCCTTATAGCATATGGTTCACAATAGCCCTGTAACACCAGCACTGCCATCCATGTGCACTCTCCCCCCATTCAATTGAAATGGCAAAAATTCAATCTTCAAAAGGCATAAGAGAACACTACCAAGGACACTTAGGACAGGTAGTAATAGCTCTAAGGTTTTTTTTTTTTATTAGTTGACACTCTGGTCATTAATGATACATGCACTTGTACATGTTGTGAGAATATGTTCATAGAGTTTAATTAATTAGAGCAGACCTAGCCTAAATGTGGGTGGCACAATCTCAAGAGCTGAGATCCTGAAGAATATAGGACGAGTGTGCTGAGCAAAACATGATACAAATATGGATAAGAATGCATATGTCTTTCATAATATAATCATAATATGTTTAATAGGAATACTTTAAAATCTTTATTAGTTTTGTTGGCTGAAACGCATTAACCATGTAATTTCCCTAGATAATTTGTCAAAGTAAGCACAAGGTCTTTTACTAATCTTAACTCTACACATGAAACATCACACAGTGAACATATCTATATCTGTAGTTTATGTAATTGCTAGAAAAGATCAAAAGACCACAGTAGAGACTGCAAAACAACTCAGTGAGTATGGATAATTCCATCAAGCATGACACCAAACCAAGAGAAGACTTTGAGAAAAGCAGATTTACAAGTAAGGAAGATTTTCTGCAGAACTCCTCTGACACATGGGGAGTCAATGTTGATAGGTCTCATCTGGCAAGTTCCTACCGAAGTACAAACACAGCCAGCAATGGTGGTGAGATTGAAAAGAGAAACAGTGTGTCTGGGTAACTTATAAACTCTAGATATTTAAATACTTCTAACATAGGAGGAAATAAAAGACCATAAAAGATTTGTTGGATGTTTATGACATCAAAAGGTGGAAGAAAGCTCAGATGGAGGACTCATGTGCAAAAAAAAAAAAAAAAAAAGTAAAGCACCATGAAAGTAGTAAATAAACCCTGTCATAGAACCAGAACAAGACAGAATACTCTGAAAAGCAATAACCCCAAACAGAAAGAACCATTGAGCATCACAATAACTCATCAGTTAATGCTTGAGTTAGGATATCTACTAAAGAGAAATTTCTGCATGACTCCTCTGTATATTTGACACAAGGATGTTAAGTCATATATGGAATTAGGAAATGCATGAATACTTAAAGGAGCTAAAGTGCACCAAAATAATCTGGCTCTGGAATTGCAGTCTTGTAACTCTGCAATCCCTGAGGTTATGAGCATCCTTCAATGAGGAACATAGGTGAGGCTGTTTTTTGGGAACATCAGCTTAGAGTTTCTTCCTTGGCCAAACATCACAATTTACGAGTGGGGAGGCAAAATAAATATTCTATAGCCTGATATAAAAGCTTAGTTCTAGGTTGTTATAAAGAAGAGACTGAGCAAAAATGGAGTCTTCAGGAGAGAGAAGTAAATGGTAAAGCTAGTAAAAGACAAATTTCTGGTTCATAGCAAATTTCTTTCTAGTTTGTTCTTTTTGTCCTCCAGCTGATATTACCTTTACAAATGACACATAATGGTACAACGCAATGTGACCTAAAAAGGATAAAATGAGGGAAATAAGTATTTTGGTAAAGTAAAACTAAAACTGGAGTTCAAAAAGTCTTTAATTTAATTTAATTTTATTTTATTAAAAGCAATTTATTGGTGGAAGCACAAAGACATCTATCTAGGCAGGCCATAGCATGGAGAAAGAGAACAAATATGTGGCAGAGAGATGGGAGAGAAAGAGAAGTAGAACAGCTTGAGTACAAGAAAGAGAGTCAGAACTGGAATAGCCTGACATGAGAGGTCTGTACTAAGCTAGCTTAGATAGGCCAAGACTGCTCAGGCAAAGTCTTGTTAAAATCCATAAGCTATCTGTATATGTTCATTTATAATGGCGGGTTGAGGATTAACACCACCGACCAATTAAATATATTATAAATATAGGTAAGTAATTTAGTTAGCCATTTTCTACAGTATCATCTCCAAGAGCAGTCTCAGTGAGGATCCAATTGGTGGTGTAGTAGGGTTCTCATACTAGACCAAAGACTCATTGCAATGAACATTTGCAGGTACAGCTGATTGGGAAAAAGGGCATTCTGTGTGACACACTGCAAATCACAATGCGACTACTTCAAATGAGTATGGGATAGAGTGGCAGGAAATGATTGGTACATGAACAGAAGGCTGGAATTGAAAGAGGAGTAGGTCATTGCCCAGAGATAGGCCAGAATTCTTTTCTTCTTTGTTTTCAAATTTTTATTTTTATTTTCTATTTTCTTTTGTGAGGGGAGGTTACATGGCTGGAGGACAGATATGGACATACTGGGAAATGAGTAGAATTGGGGTGCATCATGTGAAATCCCAAAGATTTAATTTAAAAAAATGTTAGAAAACAATTTATTATAAAGATTATGCAAATTTGGATTACAAGATAGTGGTGACTGCCATGGACATAGTCTGAGCAATGAGAAAACCAGCTAAATCACCATTTAAATATGCAGATGTTGGGCAGCTGTCTGAGAGAGGCAAGCCTAGTCTGGATTCCCTTGGCAAAACCTGGGACTAATCAAGTCCCTGGGCCAAACACACTAGGCACCAAGAATGGCCAACCATAGGAACAGTAGCCCTGCTCTCCATTTCGGGAGGATCACCTGGGTCTGAGCAAAATGAAGCCCCAGCTTTCACCCTCAAACTCCAGACAAAGACCATTCCCAGCTTCCTAAGTCTCCAGCTTCCATTCAGTAATTCTTACCAGCAGAGGATCAGCAGATCCATGGGAGTGGTGAGATCAGTGGGGGATTTTTTCTGGGGATTCTAAAATGGCAACAACCAGCTCACACAGTACCTGATTAACAGGAGGTTGAGCTGAGTTGCTAAGTCACAGCACTTAGCAATGGGGGACACACAGGGGGACATAGACTCTGTCTCTCTTCTCTTCCCTATAAGCACATAGCACCCTTGGGCTGGGCACCCAGGCTGCAGCAGTGGAAGGTTGGGTATGGACTAAGAATAATCCAGGGTCATTGTGCAGCTGGCCAAGTAACTGAGGCTGCCCTGCTTCTGGATGAGAAGCTCAAGCTGTGCCTGTGATTCCCAGGCAACCACAGGGGCATACCTCACCCACTAGACCATACACCCAGGCTACAGAAATGGTCAGACTCAGAGGGGATGTCCAGCTGCTCTAGCCTTCAGTCTGAGGCCCCACTACCCTCTCTGGCTCAATAGGATAACAGGCTGGATCTCATGATCTTAAAGATTAGAGAAACACACTGGATCCCAATCCCAAAACTGAGATCCCAACTGGGACACAGGAAGAAGTGAGATGTGTGGTAACATACTGAGGTCCAGCTTCCAATACAAGGGCATATCCATTCATCATCTCTTAAGGATTTAAGTGGAAGGCTACAGGTCACCAAGACCATAAGACCTCCAAATCAAAGCTCTTTCCTTGACACCAAGTCCAGCACACAACAGGAGCAATCAACCAACTACAAAGAGTCAGATGGTAAAAGGCCAGTGAAAGAACTAAATAAAAAATAACCAGGGAAATAGGAGATTAACAAAACCCAGTTATCCTACTATAGCAAGATGACCATCCTAACATAACTAAAACACAAGAAAATGATAACAAATGTATTTATACTTATGAAAATGATAGAGTTCTTAAAAGAAGAAAATAAATCTCCTAAATGAATTAAGTCAATCACAAACCAACAGATGAAAGTAAAGGAGAAATCCATTAGAGAAATCAAGGAAAACACAAACAAACAGGAAAAGAAAAGAGACAAAGGCATTAAAGAAATACAGGCAAAAACACTCAAGCTGGAGAATGAAATGAATAAAGTTGTTCCAGACCTCATAGTGAGATGCACTGCAGCTTCCACAATGAGCTGTGTTTTTGTTTTTGTTTTTGTTTTTTTTTTTTTTTTATGCTGGGACAGATTGCAAGGGTGGAGGGTGGGTCTGGGGGGAGGGGGGAGATGGGACGGGACAGGGTGCATGATGTGAAATTCAAAAGAAACAGACCAGTGGATCAACGGAATAGAATTGAAGACCCAGGAATGAACCCACACACCTAGGTAACCTATTCTTTGACAAAGAAGCCAAAACCACACAATGGAAAAAGGACAGTATCTTCAACAAATGGTGCTGGTCCAACTGGATGTCCTTTGTAAAAGAATGAAATTAGACCCATACTTATCACCTTGTACAAAACTTAAGTCCAAGTGGATTAAAGACCTTAACATAAGCCCAGTCACACTAAATCTACTAGAAGAGAAAGTGGGAAAACCATTCAAGTCATTGGCACAGGTGACAACTTCCTGAACAGAACACCAACAGCTCAGGACCTAAGACCAACAATCAATACAAGGGACTTCATGAAACTGAAAAACTTCTGTAAGGCAAAAGACACTGTCATTTGAACAAAATGGCAGCCTACAGATTGGGAAAAAAATCTTCACCAACCCCACATCTGACAAAGGGCTAATATCTAAAATTTACAAAGAACTCAAGAAGTTAAATGCCAAGAAACAAAATAATCCAATTAAAAATTTGGGGAAAGAGCTAAACAGAGAATTCACAAAGGAGGAATTCCTAAAGGCTGAGAGACACTTGAAGGAATGCTCAGCATCCTTAATCATCAGAGAAATGCAACTCAAGATGACTCCAAGATTCCATCTCACTCCTGTCAGAATGGCTAAGATCAAAAGCTTAAAAGGCAGCACATGTTGGCAAGGGTGTGGAGAAAGGGGAACCCTCCTCCATTGCTGGTGGGAGTGCAGGCTTGTGCAACCACTATGCCTCACTAATAGGATACAAAAAATGGAAGCAGACTCCTAGGCATGGAAGATTAAATCGAAGAAATCGATAAAACAACTAAAGAAAATGAATAAACTAAAAATTCCTCACCTAAAACATCCAAGAAATCAAAGACTCAATGAAAAGACGGAACCTAAGAATAACAGGAATAATGAAAAAATTCCCAATTCCAAGGCCCAGAAAATATGTTCAACAAAATCACAGAAAAAAGTTTTCCAAGCCTAAAGAAAGAGATGCCTAGAAATGTTCAGGATGCCTATAAATAGTCATCTGAACTACTACTATACACAGAAAACCGTTCAATCGCCATAGATGGAGAAAAGAAAATATTCCAAGACAAAACCAAATTTAAATGATATCTAGCCACAAATCCAATCGTACAGATGATCCTAGAAGGAAAACTCCAATCCAGAGAAGATAACTACAATCAACAAAACACAAGAAACAATAATCTTACTGCAGCAATACCAAAAGAAAAGAAATGCACAAAACAACTCTACCACCTACATCTAAATAACAAGAAATCCAATCAATAGTCATTATTTGTCAACATGAATGGACTTATCTCCACAGTAAAATGTCACTGGCTTACAGAGTGGATTTGTAAACAAGAAACATCATTTCACTGTCTAAAAGAAACTCACCTCATCAACAAAAAGATAGACTTTGCGACAGGGCTGGAAAAAGGATTACCAAGCAAACAGACCTAAGATGCAAGCTGGAGTAGCCACCCTAATTTAAATAAAATAGACTTTCAACCCAAATTATTCAAAAAAGATAGGAAAGGACACTACATACTCATCAAAGAAAAATTCATCAAGAAGACATCTCAACACTAAAGATCTGTGCCACAACTAAAAGGGCATCCACATTTGTAAAAGAAACATTCCTAAGCTTAAATCACATATTGAACCCCATTAATAGTGAGAGACTTCCTTAACCCTCTCACACCAATGAAAAAGGTCATTAAGACAGAATCTAAATGGAGAAATATTGAAAGTAACAGAAGTCATGAAACAAACGGACATAACATATCTACAGACTGACTCACCCAAACACAAAAGAATATACCTTCCTCTGAGCAGCTCACACACCCTTATCCAAAATTGACCATATAGTCAGTCATAACGTAAGCCTCAACTAATTCAAGTGAATTGAAATAACCCTTAATATCTTATCAAATAACCATAGATTAACGTTGGATTTCAACACCAACAGAATTAACAAAAAGCCTACATATTCACAGAAACTGAGAAACTTTCAACTTAATGACCAATGGTCAGGTAACAAATAAAGAAATCAAAGACTTCTTAAAATTCAATGAAAATGAAGGCCCAATATACCAAACTTATGGGACACAATGAAAGCAGTACTAAGAGGAAAGTTTATAGCAATGTCTTCAAAAAGAAATTGGGGAGTACTCATTCTAGAAACTTAACAACACAAGTGAAAGCTCCAGAAAAAAAAAAAAAGAAGAAGCCAACATTTCCCAGAGGGACAGACTTCAGAAAATCATCAAACTCAGGGCAAAATAGTAACTTAGTACTCAATAAAATAATAAAGAATACAATAAAAATAATAAATGAAACCAAGAGTTCTTTGAGAAAATCAATATAATAGACAAACCCTTAGTTAAACTAACAAAAAGAAAGAGAAAATATCCAAATCAACCAAATAAGAATGGAAAATGGGAAAATAATAACAGACAATGAGGAAATCCAAAGAATCATTAGGTATTACTTCAAAAACATATAGTCCATAAAATTGGAACACCTAAGTGAAATGGAGAATTTTCTTGATATTTCCATGTACTAAGATTAAACCAAGATCAGGTAAATAATTAAACAGTCCTATATCCCTTAAGGAAATAGAAACAGTCATTAAAAGTCTCCCAACAAAAAAAGCCAAGGACCACATGGTTTCAGCACAAAATTCTTCCAGATCTTCAGAGAAGAGCTAATAACAATTCTTCTCAAACTCTTCTATAAAATGGAAACAGAAAAATATTACCAAACTAATTCTATGAGGCCATAGTCACCCTGATACCTAAACCACACAAAAATCCAACAAAAAAGAGAAATTCAGACCAATTTCTCTTATGAACATTGATGCAAAAATATTCAATAAAATACTTGCAAACTGAATCCAAGAACACATCAAAAGTATCATATATCATCATCAAGTAGGATTCATCTCAGGGATGCAGGGGTGGTTCAAACTATAAAAATCCATCATGTAATCTAATCCACCATATAAACAAGCTGAAAGAAAAAAGTCACATGATCATCTCTTCAGATGCCAAAAAAATATTCCATAAAAGTCAATGTCATTTTAAAAGTCTTAGAGAGATCAGGCATACAAGGATCATACATATCCATAATGAAGGCAATATACAGCAAACAGGTAGCCATCATCAACTTAAAGGGAGATAAACTTAAATCATTTCTACTATAATCAGGGTCAAGGTAAGGCTGCCCTCTTTCTCTATATCTCTTCAACATAGTACTTGAAGTCCTAGCCAGAGCAATAAGACAACTAAAGGAGATCACATAAGTGTCTTGAAATTTTCTACCAGAGAACTCCTCCAGCTTATAAACACCTTCAGCAATGTGACTGGATACAAAATTAATTCTAAAAACACAGTAACATTTCTTTACACAAAAGATACATGGGCAGAGAAATAAATTAGGGAAACAAGACCCTTCACAATAGCCAAAATAATATAAAATACCTAAGGGTAACTCTAACCAAGCAAGTGAAACATCTGGGGTAATTACCTGGGGACAACCCTAACCAAACAAATGAAAGACAGGTACAACAAGAATTCCAAGTGCCTGAAGAAAGAAATTGAAGAAGATATCAGAAGACTGAAACATCTCCTATGCTCAGGGATAAGTAGAATCAACATAATAAAAAAGGGCCATCCTACCAAAAGCAATATACCGATTCAATGCAATTTCTATGAAAATACTAACACAATCCTTTACAGACTTTGGAAGAACAATTCTCAATTTCATGAGTGAAAACGAAAAACCCAGAATAGCTAAAACAATCCTGTACAATAAAAGAACATCCAGGGGTACCATCATCCCTGATTTGAAGCTGTACTACAGAGCAATAGTAATAAAAACAGCATGGTATTGGCATAGAAACAAGTCTGTTGACCAATGGAATTGAATTGAAGACTGAGAAATATATCCACACACTTAGGGTCACTTAATTTTTGACAAAGAAGTCAAAACCACACAATGGAAAAAGGAAAGCATCTTTTTGTTGTTGTTGTTGTTGTTGTTGTTTATTACTTCAAGTAACACCTCCTTCATCATGTCCTTTTTCTATCCCTCCTGATCCCACATTCCCACCCTCTCTCCCTCTCCCTCCTATCCTACTCCTCTGGAGTGGGATGACCCTACATATCAGCACTCCCTAGTTCAGCAGACATATGAGAGCTAAGAGCTTACTCTTGCACTGAGGCCCTACATGGCAGCACACTAGGGCAAAGTGTCCTACTAACAGGTAACAAAGTCTATGTTCCTGTTTCCTGTTCCTTTTGGTGTGTTGGTTTTAGGATAGTTATATATCTTGTACTATATGGCTAAACAAATGGTGCTCATCTAACTGGATGTCAACATGGAGAAGAATTCATATAAACCCATACTTAATCACCTTGCACAAAACTCATTTAGAAGTGGGTCAAAGACTTCAACATAAAACCAGATGCAATAAAGCTAATAGATGAGAAAGTGGGGAAAAGCCTCAAACTCATTGGCACAGGAGAAAATTTCCTGAACACAGTATCAGTAGCTCAGGCTCTAAGACCAACAAGCAATAAATGGGATCTTATGGAACTGAAAAGCTTCTGTAAGGCAAAGGAAACTGTCATTGGAACAAAACAACACTCCACAGATGTGGAAAAGTTCTTCCCCAACCCCATATCTGACAGAGGAAAATGTACAAAATGTATAAAGGACTCAAGAAACCAAATAATCCAGTCAAAAACTAGGGTACAGAACTAAAGCAAGAATTCACAAAAGAGCAGTCTCTAATGTCCAAGAGGCACTTGAAGAAATGCTGAACATTCTTAGTCATCAGGATAACGTTGATGACACTGAGATTTCATCTCACACCCATCAGAATGGTTACGATAAAAAACTCAGGTGACATGACACATGCTGGTGAGGATGTGTAGAAAGGGGAACACTTCTCCATTGATGGTAAGAGTGCGAACTTGTACAACCACTATGGAAACCAACGTGGCAGTCTCAGAAAATTGGGAATAGTTCTACACCAAGACCCAGTCATTCCACTGCTGGGCATATATCCAAAAGTTTCTCCACCAAACCACAAGAACATCAGCTCAACTATGTTCATAGCAGCTTTATTCATTAATAGCCAGAAACTGGAAACAGCCCAAATGTCCTTCAAGTGAAGAGTAGATTTTTAAAATGTGGCAAATTTAATTTACACAATGTAATACTAGTGAGCTATCAAAAATAAGGAAATGCAATTTACAATGGATGGAACTAGAAAAGCTCATCCTGATTAAGCTAACCTAGAACTAGAAAGATACACATGGTATGTACTTACTTATAACTATATATTAGTCATATAGTAAAAGATAACTACCCTAAAACCCACAGACCCAAAGAGACAGGAACCTAGCATAACTACTCTAAAGGAAACTCCACCCAGCAGTGGATTGAAATAGATGTTAAGACATAGAGCCAAACATTAGGTGAAGCTCTAGTAGTCATATATAAGAGAGGGAGGAGGTACACAGAGATCTGTAGTAGACAAGAACTCCATATAAAGAATGGAAAAAAGATTGATGTCAATTATTATTTAAAATCTCATTTAAGTTAATTTTTCTGAACATCTCTCAATAGGACTTTTAACTTTAATTTTCTTTCATTAGAAATAATTTTCATTAGAAAAATTATTTAATCTCACAGTTGAAGCACTGTGTCCTTGAAATGCAAATTTTTATCATGTTTTCTGTATGATCTGATATCTGTTCTTTTAAATGCAAATTTAGAGCATCATACATTAGCAGATAAAAGAGATATTTGTAAATTAGACAAATTAAGAAAAATCACTAAAGTCTTAACCACACTCCCTCAGAAATTTTAGCAAAATCATTGTTCACACCTTGTCCCATCTGTCAAAAACAAAATCATAAGCATTGTGGTGACAATATGTTGAACATGTCTATCTGTTTTGATAAATGGTTATTAGTTTTCAGTATACAAGTCTTTAATTTCCTGATTAAATATCTCCCAAGACATTTTTACATAGTTTGAAGCTGCACTGAAATTGATATAAATTATCCTCCTAATTTAGTTTTAGATTCTTTGCTGAAATTGCATAAAATATGTATTTGTAAATATATTTTTTCTTTTACTCTATAAACTTTTTTGGGACATTTATTAAGTCTAATGTGCACCTCTCTCCCCTCTCCTCTCTCTCTCTCTCTCTCTCTCTCTCTCTCTCTCTCTCTCTCTCGTGTGTGTGTGCGTGTGTGTACTGTTCCAGAGCACCATTGTTCAGTTCACTACACTCTAGTTAGAAAGCTCAGAACAATCTGTACTCCCAGGGACCTAAACCCTGTCTCTTCTAGCTTCAAGGCACCTTCAACAATGTGAACATATAGGCCTCCAATTCCTCACACCTATACAGAGTTCAAAATAATGAAAATACATTTAGATACACAATATTTTACTTATTTTTCTGATTTAATGTACTTTTGTTACAACTGTTAAGTCAGAGAGCTTTAAGTCCTCCAACATTGCATTTTCTGTTGCCTTTTAAAAGTTTTTGATACCCATAAACAACAAAAATTCAGCAAAATGATTCGGTAGTTTGTATATTTGTACACACAAACACACACACACACACACACACACACACACAAACACAGAACACACACACACACACTTAGAGAGAGAGAGAGTGAGAGAGCCAAAGACAGAGACAGAGAGAAACAGACACATGCACACACATGTAACGGTAGTAATCATGAAAGAAGAGATTCAATTTGAGAGTGATGGGGAAACACAAAAGGATATTGATGGATAGAGCTGGGAAGAGAATGGAGAGAGGAAATTGAAATAATTATATTTGAGTTAAAATGTATATTAAAAGGAAAAAGAATTTAAAACTCTTTTAGAAAATTCCATGCTGTGTGAGAGTAATCTAAAATTCTAACTGATGGAAGAACAACTATTTCCCAAGAAAATGTTGACTTTATAGTTCTAATAACTTATCACACACCTAAAGCTACATATGTGAGCTTCGTAGCGTTTGTTTAATCTTTTCTATAAATTACAATACTGCTTCTGGCAAGGCAAAGAAAAGCTGAGAATTTTTCTTTCTCCAATTCTGCCCCAACTGAGTAAACCCAATGCACTTTAGTACTGCTTACATTCCAGTCACTCCAGATTATCCAGATTATAGAGGTTTTATTGTTTTTTTTTTTGTTGTTTTGTGTTAATTATTAAATGATACTAGATTTTTTCCCCAGCTGATGGGATACATGTGTGTGATCTTTCTCTTTTGTATTGAATGAATTAATTACATTTACATTGATTTTTTTTATATGAGACCAACATTTTCTCTTTAGAATAAAAGAAATTCCAACTTGTTAAGGAATATAATCGTATTGGTACCTGATAATATTTGGTTGATCTATTTTATCTTTAATATGAGTTATTATCAGTGTACAATTTTGATATTTTACCTAGAACAGGGGATTTTTGCGTGAACCTAGTGTTTTCTTGTATTTACTAGGAGATTGTGTAGAAGAATTTTAATCCAGCAATCAAACTGCTGTGGAAAGGGTTCACATCTAAAGACCTTTTAGGTCTATGGGATCTAGCTGGAATGCAGACATGTGCTGGATTACAGTATGATCTTACTGGAATACAGACATATACTTTTTACACACCTTTAATTCTAAACAATGAAAGTAAGATTAGTTTATAAAAGGAAGCAGTCATGTTTAAATTGACTTCTAAGTGAGGATCAGACAAAGTGATGAATCAGAGAAAGATTTGACAGAATGAATCAGAGATAGGATATGCCCAACTGTAATAAGAACATGACAGGAAAGATATTTGAGTTTGGTGTAGTTCCACTGAAAGCAGTTGAGTTCAATTAGTCAATTGACTTTATGCAGTTCTATTCAGTTTATACCTTCAATGCTGTCACTGCAGTTCAGTTTGTAGAGTAAAGAGGCAGTTTTTCCAAGCAGAGCAACTCAATTAGAAGCTGAGAGAAGAAGCCAATTTGAATCAGTCAACTTGGACAGGAATTTGAGCCAGAACAGGTGAGTTGAACCATCCAGCCAGTTTAGAAAGAGCTTGAAAAAGTGAGCTTATCAGGCAGTAAATCTTGGAAGCTGAAACATTCTAAGCCTATGCTCCCATAAGAAGGCTGGAAGGTGAAATCTTTAAGGTCTGGGCTTATCAAAGATTAGATTATAAGGATACGAGAAGCTTCCAAGTCTAGGTCTATGGATAGTTAGAACAGAGATAGAAACTCTCTGGTCTCAGCCAAACTGTAATCTTAAAACTTGGTTATGGCTCTGCTCTCATCCCTTCAAATATATGCAGAATTTTATTAATTCCTCTTTAAATGTTTAATAGAATTTCACTATTGAAATTATTTGGTTCACTCTGGTAATGTGCAATATGAATGTATTTGTGTATGTCTGTATAGAATGTCATAGAATTACTAGCAGTCTTCTTACATTTCATATGTAAAGAAGTCAAATAATCCTTTTACAGTATGATAGTTTAGAGATTTGAGTATCTAAAAAAAACCTGACAATGGAGAGATTAACAGGATAGTTACTTATAATTTTATAAATACACAAATATGAGTCACATAAAATATGAAATTCAAAAAATAATTGGATAATTGATATTCAAGTTCCTTTCTCATAAGGAAAAAGGTTATATGTGCACACTGCAAGGAATTATACAGTAAAGTTTTTAAATTTATAGTGCATTAGTGTGTATAGAAAGGAATTATAGCTTTGATTTCTGGGAAGTGCAGGGTAAAACATACGAAGAGTAAGGAGAGAACAGCACTGTACACAAAGGCTGTCTTCATATAATTAAAATACTTCAAATAACAATCTTCATATAATTCAATGGAAAATCTCTCCATGAGGGTGTAATTATGAAATTCAATTTCCTCAATTATTTTTCCTAACCAATGATACTTCAAAAAGGTAATCCAAGAGTGTTCTCATCCCATAGTAACCATTTTAGTCAGGCACAGGCTTACCAGAGAATGTGCTGCCCTGGACTTCAGAAGTACAGGATGTGATACTGATATGAAAAGATGAAATTAGAAGAAATGTTCCAACCCCTTCTGTAGCTTAAAGTACTCAGCATGTCAAGTGCTGTCAATTGGGTGTCATTTACTAAACCCGAACACCATTCAATTTGCATTTATTTTTTTCCTTCTGGTTTGTTGTAGTTACCAATGCTTTCCTATAATTTTCCCTTTGTGTTTAGATTACCTAACTAGTCAGATATAACTTATTGTAATGTTGGTATTACATTTTATTTTCATTCTTTTGATAAAAATTTGCTAGTAATATATGATATTCTGGATTATAGTAAAATTTAACACCTTTTCTCTTTTATCCTGGTTATTCTCTTTTGGCGATATTTTTAATAATTTTGCTGATATCTAAAAAATATATTAATTGGTTTCCTATTTCTCCTATACCTTCATTAGCATTTATTATTTTGTTTGCAAGCTATATTTATCTGTCTCTTAAAATGAAAATTTATGCTCTTATTTTGACTTTTTTTCTCTTTTATGTTTGTTGCCTAAGTTTCATTTTGCTGCATTCAGTTTGGATTAGAATGTTTTCCCTTTCATGTGTTTTTTTTAAGGTTTTTAAACATTTTTTCTTCTTATACATTGGTTATTTCAGAAAATGTCCTTTAATTTAATCATATTTGTGATTTCTCAAATTTTCTTTCATTGGTGATGTTATTTTATATTTTGAATACAATCTTAGTATATATAATTTAATTCCTAATGTATTTACTGAAGTTTGTTCCATGGTGAGACATATATCTCTATCTACATCATCTCTATCTCTATCTATCTCTATCTCTATCATCTATATATCTTTATACTGCAACTAAACAAAATGGGTTAACAACTTGAGAACTCAAATGCCACAGAGTTCAGATAACACACAAATACAGGAATATCTGAAAATGGATCTATCTTAACTCTTGAGTATAATTTCATATGCCAGCTCCAATGTCTAATTTTTTGAAGCTGATCAATATAGAGAGGTATACCATAAGCCTCAGATGTCAAGTTAATCCAATTTTCCAACTTTTAAAACCCATATATGCTCTTGGGATTCCTTTTGAGTTCATACAAATAAGAAGATAGATTGATGGTTCCCAAAGAACTCTTAACAATTCACAGAATTTGAAGTATAGCTCTTAGGGAAAAGCCTTATCAACTGAGTCAAATCATTGGTCAGTAACTTTCAGAATCATATCATTTGTTGGTGTTCTAAAGATTCATGGTTAAATTCTAAAGAATTCAGAGATTCATAATAGCAGAAATGTGGACTCTGCATCACACAGTGAGTGTTTGTTAACCAAATACAAGGGTGCAAGTGTTCACTGAATGGCTTGAATAAAATATTCCTACAAGGAAAAAGTACACATACTGATATTTCAAACAGTATTCATTATAGTAGCATTAAGAGACTGAGCCCTTTCCACAATAAAGGTTGCAGAAAAACTTATGTTTCTGTGTGACAAAGTAAAAACTCTGAACATGGTGCAAGGTTCTGTATGACCATTATTAATGGTAGTACCTTAGACAGTTTCCTTACATCTCATAGGTGTATTAGAAATTATGGAGACATTAGATGGCAACGCCAAAGGGTCAGAAATGTCATGAATTGAAAGGGATCTTTTTTTTTTTTTTTTTTAGAATAAACTCCAACTATCTGTTACCTTTTCTGCATTAGGCTGAGTTTTCAAATTCTAGTCACAGAATTATCTCTCTATACAAACCTTAGGGTAAAGAAGATGAAAGATAAATCATACTGATCAACCAGAAGGATAGAATTGCCTATTATATTTGGAGATAATTTCCATGTGCACAGTTTAAACAACAGGCCAGTCAAAGGAATGGTAAAATTCCTTTCCCCACTTATGCTAGTAAGCAAGTCTAGTCAGTAATGTTACTACTGTATCATATGATTCTAAGCTTCTTTAAAGATAAAAAGTAGCTTAGTAGATAGATGATGATGATGTTATGAATAGATTCAGATTCACCCCCAACCTGAGTGTTTGGAGTTTCACAAAAACACCAAGCTAACAAACATAATATTGTTTCATAGGACCTAGCACAGGTCTATGCAGGCTCTGTGATTGCCACTTCAGTTTCTGTAAGCCCATGTAAATTCTGCTTAGTTGATTCTGTGGATAGTATTTTCCTCATGTCCTTGACTCCTCTGGTTCCTGCAATCATTCGTCTTCCTCTGCTGGAAGTCCCAAAGCACAAAGGTGAGGATCCCACTGGAGATCTCCAATGGGGCTCTCTCTCTCTGCCTAATCTTTGGCTGTGGGTATGTGCATCTACACCCATAAGTTCCCTGATGATGACTGGGTTAGGCACCAATCTATGAGTATAACAGAATATCATTAGACATCATTTCACTGACTTTTTTTTATTGAATATTCTTTCTATTCTAGATCTCTGGGCTATTAACACTCCTGTTCCTCATTAATCAGTTAGTTTCAGTAATGAGCTTTCTTTCATAGTTTGAACCTCAAATCATAAAAGACAATTGTTGGCCACTCCAGCAAGTTCTGTACCTCTATTACCACAGCACATCTTGCAGGCAGGTGACTGCAGGTTGAAGGTTTTTTGCCTGGGTTGCTGTCCCAGTTTCACCACTGGAAATTGCTTTCCTGCTGGTGGAACCCTTTCCTCCTACTCTGCTGCCTCACTGCACCCTTATTAGGGATGTGTGCCTACTCTTAATGTATCTTTGTATGCCTTGTTAAATTGGTAACCTTGAAAGGCCTGTTCTTTTCTTAAGGGAAGCTCTTTTCTGAAAAGGAGTGGATCTAGGCAAGAAGGGAGGCTGGAGAATTCTGGGAGGAAAGGAAGGATGGGAAAGTATGGTTGGGGTATATTGTATGAGAGAAGATTTTTTTTTCAACTACATCATGATAAGTACGCATATATGTTGGAGTGTGTTAAAGGGTTTTTAATTTAAACCAACTATGAACTAATTATCTAATTTATATCAGAATAATTATTGCATTCTATAATGCCTATAATCTCAGATCTTTAAGGTTGAGACAAAAAAATCTTAAATTCAAAACCAACCTAGAGGACATATAGGGGAAAGGAAAGAGGACACCCATCATGGAATTTCATAAGATCTTACAAAAATTAACTAATGTTTAAAACAAAAAGTCCAGTTCCTAGCACTATTAAAACAAGATCGTATGAAGAAAGAAGTCAAGCAGGAGAGCAGTGAAATAAGCTTTGCTCTGGTTTTTTGTTTGGTTGTTTGTTTTTGTTTTGTTTTGTGTGTGATTTTTCTTAGCCTTGTTTGAGTAGAGTCCAGATTCATTGGAAGAAACGTCTTCCAGCTGTCTTGAGTTCTTGGTTCCTTTGCTGTCATTATGATGTTAGTGAGAAATCATGAGAATTACACTTGTAACTTAAGAGAGGAGTGAGTTGTTAGATTTAAATAAGGTCCAATCTACATTGAGTTTACTTGGTTTTGAGGGAATCCTCACTTCCTGTCTCATAGTGGTGAAATCTTATCCCTTAAGCTGTTAGGAAAGTAAGTTTTAGGTTTACAATCCTACCAAGGCTTAATTTCCTTAGCTATATTGATTATGCATATTGTAAGGAGTTCAGTATACAAGTCTGTATATAAATCATAGCCAGTTCCTCTCAGAAATAACCTTCAGTGTGCTTAAAAAAGGCAAATCCTATGTTTCTGTTTAAGGTGGTCCTGGGATATAAGAACAACAAGAAAATTCTTTTACCAATTCTTATGAGTTTATTATCATAAGAGAAAACTTAAAGTACAATAAACTTTTTTTTCTCTTTCTGTTAGATGAAGGCTTCTGTTTCATGTGTCACTGTATTCTCAGAATCGAGAAAATTCCATATTGTATTTGAAACAGCTGATCCATTTTCACGTGGGGTGGTGTTTGCTGAACCGGGAATGGTTTCCCTTCAAGCCTGTAGGAACTTCTCCAGCCCTTTCCATTCTGCAGAGGACACCCCCTCCATGTATCTACAAATCCTAGGATATATTTCATAATTAATGGAGAAGCTGGCATGATGGTGAAATATGCTTGCCAGACTCCTCCAAAAACTGTGCCTCTACCCTTATTGCCACTCCCAATGAGAGTACACATGGTTTAGATGTTATTCTATGGGCAGCATATACAATTTTGTGTCACTATTATATTATTTTCTTATTTATTTGTTTGTTTGTTTGTTTGTTTATTTTTATGTTTATTTATTACTTCAAGTTACATCTCCATCACAGTCCCTTCCCTCCACCTTTTCCGTTCCCACCCTCTCTCCCTTCTCCAGCCTATTATATTGTTTAGGTGTGGGGTGCCCCAACATATCAGCCCCCCCTCAGTTCAAGCAGTCATATCAGGGCTAAGAGCTTCCTTCCTCTTGCTCTGAGGGCTTACATGGCAGCTCCACTAGGGGGAAGTGACCCACTAGCAGCTAACAATTTCAATGTTCCTCTTCCTTTTAGTCTGCTGGTTATAGGATAGTTATCCTGTACAATATGGCTAAAATACAGTTATAAGTGAATTGATCCTATGTACATCTTTCTGGGTCTAGGTTAGCCCACTCAGGGTGAGATTTTCTAGTTCCACCCATTTGGCTGCAAAGAGCATGATTTGTTTGTTTCTGATTGCTGAGTCACATTCCATTGTGTAAATGGACCACCAATTTTTATCCATTCATCAGTTGAGGAACATCTGGGTTGTTTCCAAATATAGCTATTACAAATAAAGCTGCTATGAACATATTTGATGAGATGTCCTTGTGGTTTGGTGAGGAATAGTTTGGATTTATAAACAGGAGTGGTATGGATGAGTCTTGAGGTAGAGCTATTCCAGATTTTCTAAGATATCACAAGACTGAGTTCCACAGTGATTGTACAAGTTTTCACTCACACCAACAATGGAGGAGTTTTCTCTTTTCTCCATAACCTTTCCAGCATATGCTGTCATTTGAGTTTTTGAGGTTAGCAATTCTGACAGGTGTGATATTGAATCCCAGAATCATCTTGAGTTGCATTTCTCTGATGATTAAGGATGTTGAGCATTTCTTCAAGTTTCTCTCATTCATTAGAAATTACTGTTTTGTGAATTCTTGATTTAGCTCTGTTCCCATTTTTTGATTGGAATATTTGGTTTCTTGGCATTTAATTTCTTGAGTTCTTTATAGATTTTGGATACTAGTCCTCTGTCGGATATGGGGTTGGTAAAGATCTTTTCCCAATCTGTAGGTTGCTGTTTTGTACTAATGACAGTGTCCTTTGCCTTACAGAAGATTTTCACTTTCATGAATTCTCATTTATTGATTTTTGGTCTTAGAGCCTGCACTATTGGTGTTCTGTTCAGGAAGTTCTCACCTGTGTCAATGAGTTCAAGGCTTTCCCCCACTATCTCTTCTATTAGATTTAGTGTGTTGGACTTTATGTTTTAAAGTCTTTGATCCACTTGGACTTAAGTTTTGTGCAAGGTGATAAATATAGGTCTATTTGCATTGTTTTACATGTTGACATTCAGTTAGACCAGTACCATTTGTTGAAGATGTTTTCCTTTTTACATTGTAAAATCAAAAAAGGAAAGCATCTTCACTATTAGGTTTTACTCATGTAACCTTTATTATTCAGAAAAGCCACATTTCTTGTATAGTTTCCTTTACATAATACATTGTAATATATGCATAGATGTGTGAAATACATATATACATATATTATAAATATGTACATATATAAATATACATATATATATGAATTTAATAATTGCTCAGGATACTTTCTCTGTTAACCAGACGTTGCTCTGTATGTCTGTCAACCTCAGATATTGGGAAGTTGTAACCAATCTTTTAAATTATTATTTAACACTTATTTATTTATTACTAAATTCACTTATAACAATCACCAACAATTTCTTAACTATTAATCCTATAAATTCCTACAACCCCTTTAACCTATCCACTAAACCTATTGATAATTATAACAACTACTTTCATAACCTTTTAGAATGATACAGTCTCTGGGGCAGGTCCTCAGTCGTCAGGAACACAGTCTTTGTTGTAGATTCTTTAACGCACTTAGCAGTCCTTTTTCTGGATCTCTCAGATGTAGGTTCGCCAGGGTAAGTTGGTTATTGCAGTCTCACCTTAAATAAGGCTTCATGCTTTCTTCTCTGTGGGAGACCCCAGCTGTCTGCAGGCCAACTTACTTCTTTTGAATCAGGAACTCAGCTGCTCTGCCTCAGTCCTTAAAGCCAGGCACAGTTTCCCCTAGGCCACTGATCAGACAGATCAAACCCCTCCAGGCAAAAGCTGAGCCACAGGGTCCAGTCCTTGGCCTTTTGGTGTCTTGCTCAGGCTTTCTTTGCTCACTGGCTTCTTTCTGCTTCAGGGAGAGAGCTGGCCATCAATGGCCAGCCCTTTTTTCAGCAGGACTCTTGGAGCTCTCTAGCATCAGGGGCCTCTTCTTTTTCTGGGCTCCATGCACTGTCCTTAAATAGGAGGAACTCTGTTTCAGCTTAATTTGGGCTCTGCCCACTTAGCAGATGAAAACAATGTCAGGCCAGATACTTTGTTTCTTCAAGTCCATTAAGTCTTTCCTGTTTTCCTGACTTCAACCTTGTTTCTCAGTCTATTGAGTCTTTCCTGTTTTTCCTGATTTCAACCTTGTTTTTCAGTCTATTAAGTCTCCTGTTTGTTTCCTGTTTTTAGTCCACATGCTGATAATGCTCTTCATGCCCCGAATTAGAGACAGTATCAGAAACCCCTATATATTTTCTAAATCTAATTTATCTAACCCCTACAGGAAGTCTACCTTTTTACTTTATGTCTTCCTCTGAGGAGGAACTTAATGTATGTGGGTGGGGATAAAAGGCCACCAGAAAATTTCTCCAAATAAATTTGCATGTTTAACTGCCTTGCCAAGTATATGGTTTCTTCTTATCACTAAAGTTCCCCCTTCAATGACCCCTGCAGTGGACGAGTGACTAATTTAGGGGTAGTTTTTTTTTTTTTTTTTTTTTTTTTTACTAGAGCAGCCTGAATACTTCTTTTCCATGTCCTTGTCCCTGGTATGAAAGAGAATTTTCTCTTTTTAAATTGCATTATGAATTTAAATCACTAAGAATGCACAGCTAAAATTTGTGTAGATAGTTCATGTTCTTACAGGTATTATAACATAAGAGGATAAAACTTTGGAATGCCTTTATTTACATCACAAGGACCAGAAAATACTAAGTGATTGTGTTACTTTCTTGCTCAATTAGTAACTCAGTAGAGTGCCTGATGACAAAAATAAATGGATTTGATCCTTGCAGTATTATATTCTCCTTAACTAACAATCTAGAACATTTCTGAGCTCTATGGATTTTTAAATTCATTTGGACATTACTATGGGAAGATAGGAAATCATTATCCAGTTGGCAAACAATGAAATTTCTCACTGAATTTGTGAGTACAAAATATGTCCAACATTTCCCCAATCCATAGGCATATATTTATTCTATTGATGGCTCATATAGTAATACAGGATGGAATCATGGTCCACATATTCGTCAATCTATTAGTTCTTCTTTTTCCTCAGCCCAGCAGGTGGAATTAAATATTTTGAACCATGTTATGGTTAATTCATAAATCCTTAATCATGTTTGGATTCTGCTTATGTCGTATGATTATTTCCAGAATACCTATCCTCATTATTGTCACAGTCTAGCATCCCTGATTTTATTGTTGAAGAAAATGAGCATGCATTAGCCTACCCTAATTTTACTTCTCTAGAATAAAACTGACAAAGGGTGTGCATCTGTCATTGAAGATGGATCTGCTGAAGTGCTATGGATGTCTTTTTGGCTCCTCTAGCACTGGACCATCAAATATGACAGTGCAGGGAAAGGAGTGGAAGTCACCCAAAAGACAGCAAGCCTCCAGCTGTAGACTAAAAGGAGATACAGACCATATCACCAGACGTTAAATCTACCCACCTGGGTCCAATTTATGCTACTGGGTATAATGGAGAAGTAATTTTAGAAAACACATAGAGCCCTATGTAACCTGATAATCTTTTTCTGCTGATGCTAGAAGTTCTGACTTGTACATTTCTGGTGAGAGTGTCTCTGGACATATGTGTTGGTCTTATGTTTCTCATCATTCTTTGCTTCAACTTGTATATTGGATGGATGCAACTCCTGTTGTGTGTACTATTGATCTGCCTTTATGCCTGGACCTTGAGTCCAAAGCAGACTCATTCATTTATCTGAAGAAGGAACTGTATTTTTTTCCCTTGGTTTTGAATCACTTCCCACTTTTATAGGCCATCATAACATTTGTCTACCTACAAAAGGGCAGATATAGCCTTAACATTCTAAAAAGAGACCAAAACTACTAACTATATGGGTATCTTCTCAGTATATTCTGTAGATTTTTCTGATCAATATAACAATATAACCAATATTACTGGTCATAATTTGGATCCCTGTTCTTGGTTTCAGAGTATTATAGACAGTGTTTTTAATATTCAAACTTTTCTTGTTTATATAATATTCATACATAAAATGACAACAAGATATGCTTATAATATCTCAAATTAAAACTACTCTGGATATCCTGCAATCAAATATAAAAACAGGGGAGATGTCAGAATACAGTCCAAGAATGGAGGCCTGTGAGGAGAATTCTGAATGCTTGTGAAAAAAACTACAAGGAAACGAGAGACGAATCTTGTGGCTTCAATTTCTTCCAAAAACATGGAATTGTTTTTGGAATGTGTTTCCATGCTCCTCCCAGGTGTGACTGATAGAAGTGAGTTTACAATAAGGGTCCATTTTACTCTCCTTATTAGAAAGAATATAAACTCTATTTTTTCAAGGTGGTTAATGTGTCAAGGATGAAGTGGACTAATGAAACTTAAAATGGTCTGGAATACAATCCTATAGTTGAAATTTGATCATTTTGTTTACATAAATGCTTCTGATTTGGTATAAATCTTCAGTTATGTTTAGGGTTAAGAATGACTTTGTTCTAAATATTTCTAATTTTTTTCATTTTTTTTTGTAAAGCGACAAGTTTTACAGGTTTATACTAGATTTTGTATGACTCTCATTTCTACCTCTCTTGATATAATTGATTTAGCAACCCACTTCATCTGATTCATGCTATTTAAGCATGTCTCAATATTTATATGTATTTATAATATGCTCTGTGATTGTCTTTTAAAATAGTGTTTTCCTTAACTTTTTGTATTAAAATGATTGCCAGTTTCTTTTCAGTCTTCTAATGAAACATATTGATCATTAAACTTCTTCAAGATGATAACATTTTGTGATCAAACAGGTCGTATTTTCCTCATAAATTCACACAAGAAGAATGTATGACTCTTTCCAATATACATCATTAATTTTGTTGAATGAAGATGAATACATCATTCGTAGATTTTTTTCCCAAAGAACGATCCTCATGTAGTTAAGTAAAACTATTCTTCACCTTCAATTAGGAATGCAGCTCACGTAAATGGACTCTGAGAATTGAGGTCAACAGCTGACATAGCCAGATGGCTCCTAACTTGGAAGTAGTTAATATATACTCAGGTGGTTATATTTCTTTAAATATGTTCCACGTACTTTGTCCCATTTTTGTTATATTCAGTAGTTACCAAAGATTAGAATACTTTATGATATCAATTTAATTAAGGCAGCTTTAACGGGCAATAAAAATGTGAATGATTGGATTTCTGATGGCTTCATGTAATTCCCACCTTGTAATCCAAGTCTTCTAGTCTTAGACCTTGTGGATGATCTTGCTAAATCAAATGTATAAGAAAATGAAAGAAAAATATTCTTTACTTTTAGAAAAAACACGTGTTTATTTGATGCATGCACTGGTCCATAAAGCAGGAAAATTTTGTTTCAAGATTAACATATAAAAAGGAGAGGTTCAGTAGCACTAAGAATGGAAATACTTTGTAGCATTACCTATTTACTATCTCAAAGATTACATTCTTACTTCAGCTTCCCCTCCTTCCATTTCTCCCACTCCCTCCCCACCCACCTCTTCTCTTACCCAGATTCAATCCTCCTCCACCTCCCTTCAGAAAAAAGCAGACCTCCCCAGGACAGCAACCAAACATGGCATAATGAGTTATAATACAACTAGGAACATACCCTCATATGAAAGCAGGATGAGCCAACCCTGCAGGGGAAAAATGGGTCTAAAGAGCAGGCAAAAGATTTAGAGACAAGCCCCACTGCCACTGTTAAGAGTCCTGTAAGAACACCAAGTTACACAACAGTAGCATATATGCAGAGGACTTAGCTCAGACCCATACAGAGTCTGTGGTTTTTGCTTCTGAACCACTATGAGCCTTGCTTAGTTAACTCTTTAGGCTACGTTCTTGTGATGTCCTTCACCCCTCTTGTTCCTACAATCCTTCCTTTCCCTCTTTAGTGAGGTTCTGCAGCTCCACCTAATGCTTGGCTAAGGGTCTCTGCATCTGTTACTTATCAACTCCTGGATGAAGCCTCTCATGACAATTGGGCTCTGCTCCTATCTATTAGTATAGAAGAATATCATTAAGAAATATTTCATTCACTTTTTTGCCAGTCATATTTGATTATATGTTAGGTCTCGGGGCTTTCCAGCCTCTGGCTCCTGACCATCTAGGCAGTTTTAGGCATGGGCTCCCTCTGTGAAATGGGCCTCAAATTGAAGTGGTCATTGTTTAGCCACTCAAGTTCTGCAACCACCATTTACTCCAGCACATCTTGTAGGTAGGACAAATTACAAGTTGAAGGTTCTGTGGCTAGGTTGATGTCCCAGGACCACCACTAGAAGCCTTACCTGGTTTCATGAGATGGCCAGTTCAGGCTCCATAGCCCCTAATATTAGGAGTCTTTGCTAGGCTCACCCTCATAGATTTCAGGCAGTTTCTATTACAAATGCCCTCTTATTCCAGCCATCTCTCCTAGTGCTTTCTCTCAGCATCCACCACCATCTGATTGAACTCTCCTGTTCTCATCCCTACCAGCTCCAAGTCCACCTGAAAAATCTATTCTATTTTCCACTTCTAGGGAGATGCATGTATCCCTCCTTTAGCCCTAATTGTTGCTTAGGTTTTCTGGGTCTGTGGATTGTATCTTCATTTACTTAACAGCTAACATACACTTATAAGTGAATATATACCATGTTTGTCTTATGGTTCAGAGTTACCTCAGTCAAGTGTTATTTTTTTCTAATTCTATTCATTTGTCTAAAGATTTCATGATACTTTATTTTTAACAGCTGGATAATACTTCATTCTTTGGATAAGGGACATACAGGTTGTTCCCGGTTTCTGGCTATCATGAATAAAGCTGACATGAACATAGTTGAGTATGTGTCTTTGTGGTAGCATGGAGCATTGTTTTTGTAGATGCTCAGAAGCAGTATAGCTGGGTCTTGTGGTATATCAATTCTAAATTTTCTAAGGAACCACCATAGTGATTTCCATAGTGGCTGTACAAACTGTCATTGCCACCAGTAATGGAGGCGTGTTCCTCTTGCCCCACGTACTTGCCAGATTGAGCTTTCACTTGTACTTTTTATCTTAGCCATTTCTGACAGGTCTAAGATGCATTCTCAAAGTTGGTTTGATTTGTATTTCCCTGATGGCTAAGAACATTGAACAGAGGTGTAATGTTACTTCTTAATAAGGCACACACAGGTAATTCTCTTCAGGGCTCTAAAGTACTAGCCCCACACCAGAAAGCCCAACATTCATTATGAAAAATGAAGAGAGTGTATTGATACAAAATTAAGATCATTTTTAGTTACATTGGTATTGATCTTTGTATATTGATACAAAATTAAGATTAATTCTTTTTAAGGTATTGTACCCAAGCAATGCTTAAAAATGCAATGTGACGTTTTGGCATTTTGATAGCAACTGTCACAAACTGTTTAGAATTATTAAGAAATGCAAACTAATAATCATTCAAACATATCATTTTGTTAAGTACTAGTGTAGTTTATCACAAATGTTTTCTAAGTTAATCAGAAATCAAGTTGCTAAGATACAAGCAACATTTGCTTATCCAGATATATGGAGATAGATAGGTCGTCTTCAAAAACTTCAAGAGATCTGTAGACTATGGCATTCAAAGATATTTTCTTAAGGTTTTTTTGATATTGAGACATGTCAGCTCCTAACAGCACTCCCCATTCTATTCCAAGTAGATGATGACCATTGAAGAATCTCCATTTGGAGATGGCTGCATTAGTGGCAAGCTTGTCATTGGGCAAGAGAAAGCCCTTGCTTCAACTGTAGACAAAATGCTGTCCAAAAAGGACAAAACTTGGAAGCAGGTATGAAAACTTCAAATTAATTAATTAATGTAGTTATTAGTAAGTATAAACTGTAATATTAGGCCGGGGGAGTAGCCGGCGGCTTGGCAGAGGACCAGGCAGCCTGGCCCGAGTGCCTTAACCAGTTGCCTAACTTATCCTGGAGAAAGAGCCCCAGGACCAAAGGTGCCCTACACCACCTATAACCTAAATTCTGTTAATTAATATAAGTTGTTATATTAGGCTGGTAGAATTACTGGTGGCTTGGAAGGGAGATTCACCTGGGCTCAAGGGGAGTCTCGGAATCCAACAGCCTGGGACTGCTTAGACTGAGGGCCTATAAGCCGCCGCAGTCTTTTCCCCAATAATTAAACACACCAAGACCTTTTAATATTTTAATGCTTAGCCCTTAGCTGGGCAGACTCTCAATTAGCTACTCTAAGTTAACCCGGATCGGATCACCTAATTCCAAACCACCATGTGCCTGTGAGTACCTTCCAGCAATTCTCCAGCCGTCTGTCTCCTTCTGTCTCCTGGTAGAAAGAGAGAGAGTGTCTGTGTGTGCCCAGAGTTCCTGTGCTGATCTGAGGAAGTTCCACCTTCCTATGCTCTTTCTGCCCAGCTAATTGGCCATAAGCGACTTTTATTAACCAATCAATAGAATGCCTCAGAAGGGGCAGTAACCAGATCTCAGCATTGAATTTAATGTATCAGAAACAATATTAGACCTTCCCTCAACACAGGTAAGTCAACAGCCTAGCTCTGCCAAAACCAGGTGGGAAACTCTTTCATAATTCCTGCTTTACAATTAATGTCTGTCAGAGATACTGGGCAATAAGGTTGAAGATCGATGCTCCAATGTGTTGGGAGAAATTAGGTACTGTCCAGGCAGTCAGTTGTCTGTCATTTCTTAGTTTCAGAAGCTGCTGGCTCTGCACCTCCTGTATATTCAGATATATTTATACTTCTCAGGCCTCTGATAGGGTAAAAACTATATAGTTATAGCTTCACAGTTAAATTTTAAATTGTTTAGGAATTAAAAGGATCTTCTAGATCTAAGAGGATGTTTTTAAGTTGGTAATGCAAGTTAAGACAGAAACTGAGTTAGGTATAGAACTTTAAACTCATTGAGATAGATAGACAACAGAATATTAATATCAGTTGCCAAATATGTATGGACTGGACATTGGAAATGTATGTTATACTCTATAATTTTCATAATCGTGGCCTAATTGTTCTTATTGTTTTGTATTGTATTTACTGTTATTAGAAAAAGAGCCTGTTATTGGACTAAAAGGGGGAACTGTTGGGGAGAAAAAAGGTATACCTTAAATTAAAAAAAAAAAACAACAACAACAGAAAGCAGATAGGAGGGTAAAGGGGAATCGGGACGGGAGGGGGGACTTTGACTGAGATGTAACTTGAAGAAATAAACAAATGTCAAAAAAAAGGGGAGAGAAACCCATGCTGTTTAATCGTATTGATTCTAAACTATTGCTCATTAGTAAAATCATTACTACCATGTGAGTAGATAGGGACATGGGAGGATGTGTGAATAATTGTATGGAGGAGAAACTATTTGATCAAAATATACTATGTTTTAACTTAAAAATGGTCATATATATATTATATAACTTCAAAAGGCTATATATTCAGTATTTTACAAAGGATAGCACACTTAACTAAAATTTAAATTTACCTTATTTGACTTTTTCTGACAAGATTTTTTTTCTCTTATAAAATCTAAATACTAATTATTTTGGCAGAATATTTTTCTTCACATTAAGTTTGTAGACAATATTGAACAACTATTAGCTCGGCCTTTTTTTTGAAGAAAGAAAAAAACATATATTGATTCAAAGAACTATCCATCAAGAGGATACTACAATTCTAAACACTTTTGCACTGAAAAATGTCACACATAGTTTTAGCTGATCATCTTTGTAAATCCTTTATTAAACTTATAAAGCATATTGATTATTCGGTTTTTAAGTATATAATTGCCCAAATAAACATATATTAAATTTCTTCATGCAAGTGTTAATATCTTAAACTCTCCCTAATTTTTGAAATAACTTTTTCTTTGTAAGAGTCATGAAGAGTGGTTTATATTTTTGGCAAGACTACATTGGAGAAAACCAATCTTTCATTTGTGAGCAGTTATCAATTAGATATAGTCTCTTGGATAGAGATATTGGTCACTTCTCTCAGTGCTGGGATGCCCATCAGACCCAGATTTGTGCAGGCCGTGGGCCTGCTGCCACAGTCTCTGAGTTCATAAGTGAGTGAGTATTCTTGTATTTAGAAGGCCTTGTTTCCTTGTTGTCCTCCATCCCCTCTGACTATTATGATATTTCTGCCAGCTCTTCCAAGGGGTTCTCTGGCTTCTGATTTTGTGTTTTATTGTTATTATTACTTTTTTATTATTAAAGTTATTTATTTATTTTAGATCACAATCACAAGTTTTCTGACCTCCTCTGCTCCTAGTCCCTCCCTCTCAACTCCCCTCCAGTCATCCTCCCTTTCTCCTCAAAAAAGGGGAGTCATCCAATGGATTTCAAAGTTGCAATAAGCCTAGGGGCATTGTCTACTATTGAGGCTAGAAGAGGTTTATAAATTAGGGGAAAAGGATCTAAAAGCAGGCAACAGAATGAGAGACAACTCCTGCTCCAGGTGTTAACCAGGCATTTTGATGACCATTTTATGAGCATCCAAAATTCTTTTCCCATCCTTGAAAAGAGCAAGAAGTATGAAAGTTTAACTAAGAGCAAAGACCTTCTCAAAAGCTACATGAAAGCCCCTACTTTAGATCTTCCTAAAATATATCACATACATATATACATGACATATCATATACATTAATATACACAAAGAGTTTAAATGGAGTTACCCTGAAATGGGTTGGTTGAAAGAAGGACAATGCCTTTCATAGACACCATAGGCTATCAAATAGAATCCTGTAGAGAGCTGCGAAGTGCCGCGTCCTAAAGATGGCGCTGGTCTCCACCTTCCACCAGCCCGACGGTGAGCGCTCTCTATGATAATAAGTTCATATTTGGCATAGACCACTGATCTGGCTTGCTTCCACATACGTGGGCCTCTAAGATAGCACCACTTGGCTTTACTTGACTGGCTGTTCATTTAGTATTTAGCCTGTGGGTTGGGTCTGCCCCTTTATTTGGAAGACTGTTTTCAAGGGACCTGAATAAACTGCTGGAGAAGAGCTTTTGTGAGTTGCGACATTCCTTGCTGGACAAGGGGGGACGCGACAAAGTGGTGGCCCGTACGGGGACCCAGAAAAGACTCAGAACTCCTGCAGTCAGGGGCAACGCGTTGGTAAGTTCCTGGGATAAAGCAGGACAATAAAGTTTCACAGAGATAGTGAACACAAAGTAAAGATTCGCAGATAATAGTGAACAAAAGGTAAAGTTTCACGGAGATAGCAAACAAAAGGTAAAGTTTCGCGGAGATAGCAAACAAAAGGTAAAGTTTCGCGGAGATTGTGAACAAAAGGTAAAGTTTCTCGGGAAGTTGCGAACTATAAGGTCTCCGTGAGGGAGCAATAAGGACCTCGGTAAAGAGGCAATAAGGTCTCCGGAGGGAGCAATAAGGAC
>CAJQZJ010034151.1:2476639-2522930 GCA_907164525.1 Lophiomys imhausi | reverse complement strand
GACCTCGGTAAAGAGGCAATAAGGTCTCCGGAGGGAGCAATAAGGACCTCGGTAAAGAGGCAATAAGGTCTCCGGGAGGGAGCAATAAAGTTCCGTGATTCGGACGAGTAGAAGACACAATTGGCAGAGCAAGGTGAGGAAAGCAGAGAGTGCCTCACAGAAATGGAGCGAATGCTGGCCTTGCCTTTATCAGTTGCTGGGAGAAGCTTGGGAGAGATCTTGGATTTTGCCTGGGGGCAAAGTACATTGCAGGGAGGAGCACGGCCTATTTGGAGACTTGTTAGGAGTTGTTTAGGAGATCAGAGATATTGCAAGGCAGTGGAAAAAGGACAAAAGGCATTAGAACAGTTAAAAGAGGAGCACTTGGTCAAATCTGGGAAAGATACTTTGGAAGAGGATAGCTCAGAGTCTAAAGAGGAACTTAAAAGGTTAACAAAGAAAATGGAGAAGTCATCTTTGAGGAAGAGTTCTGACTGCACCTGGATAGAGCCCTCAGGTCCGGGGCCACCTGTGCTGGCCCCGCCTTCATATAATGAGACTTCCCCTCTGAGTGATCCTAGTGGGCGGTCATTCTGTCCAAATGTCTGGAGGGAAGTGACACATGAGCTGTACTATCCTGTCTTTCAGGATGGAGGGGAGAGATCTGAGCAGGTAGACAGTGAAAAGGAAAGTAACAAAGGCGAAAGATTTGAGGAGGCAGACAGTGAAAAGGGAGGCAAAAAGAAAGTTCCTCTCTATCCTGATCTTAGAGATTTTAGAGATTTTAGAGATTTGGAGGACTCAGAGGGCACAGATTTTGAAGGAGAGCTACACGCTCTAATAGAACAGTTGGAGAGGACTGTTATTAGAAAAAAGGAAAACAAAAAAGTAAAAGAGAAGGACACGCAGGCGGCAGTCGGTGTGGGAGGAGCCGCTGCTGCAGTCGGTATGGGTGGAGCTGTTGCCATGGTGCCTGACACGTCAGCGGCAGTCAGAGTGGGTGGAGTCGTTGTTACAGCGCGTTCAGCCATGCTGGCAGCAGCTGGTGTAAACAAAGCCGTTGCCATGGCGCCTTCAACTCCTCCCCCATATCCAGAAGCCACTCAGACAGAGCAGCCAGTTCAGTCACTGAAAGTAGGGAGATCTTTCTGTCCGGGGATGTGGACACAAGTAAGAACAGAAGAGAACATTATCCCACTGCACTTGCTGCTTTAGCCTTGAATGGTATCCAACAATGCTTGCAGTCTTTTGGAGTTGCTCCTGCCAGTATAATAGTGCCTTATTCCAGTTATCAAATTAAGATTTTGTGTGGCACTGTAGATGACTGGGCAATATTGCAATGTAGCTTTGAAGGAGTGATTGATAACCATTATCCTAAACATCCATTGCTATCATTTTTTAAGGAGCACCCAGTGATATTCCCTAAGGTTACTTCAACAGTACCACTTCAAGGGTCACCAAATGTGTTTACTGATGGCTCAAAGAAAGGCTGTGGAGCCTATTTGATAGAAAGACAAGAGCCCGTGTTATGTCAATTTCAACTGGGCTCCCCCCAAATAGTAGAGTTAAAAATAGTAATTGAGGTGTTTAAAAGATGTCAATTTGCATTCAATTAGATTTCAGATTCAGTTTATGTGGTCAACGCAGTGAAAATATTAGAATTAGCAGGTCCTATTAAGAATAGTAGTACTGTATGTGCCTTATTACAAGAGTTACAAGTTTTAATCTGGCAGAGAAAAAGATGTTTTTTTATTCAACATATCAGAGCACATACAGGATTACCTGGACCATTAAGTGAGGGTAATGATAAAGTTGATCAATGGACCAGGATGGAATGCATTTTTTGGAGCTCATTCCTGGATCAAGCCAGACAGTTTCACCAATTATTTCATGTAAATGCAAAAACTCTACAGCAGAAATTCCATTTGTCTAGAGCAGATGCTAGACAAGTAGTTTTGGACTGTCCTCAGTGTGTGATTCATCATCATCCTCCCAGTGTGGGAGTGAACCCTAGAGGGTTGATGCCACTCAAAATCTGGCAAATGGACGTTACCCACATTAAAATATATTCATGTATCTGTGGATACCTGCTTAGGTATCATACATGCTACACCTATGAGTGGAGAAAAGGCTCGCAATTGTATAGGACATTGCTTAGAAGCCTGGGCTGCATGGCAAAAACCACAACAGCTGAAAATGGACAATGGACCAGCCTATACAGCACAGTCCTAGGTCTACTTCTGTAATCAGATGGAGGTACAGCTTAATCACGGATTACCATACAATCCTCAAGGACAAGGAATTGTGGAGCGTGCTCATCGCACCTTGAAAGAATGCTTGCAAAAACAAAAAGGGGGAATAGGCCAAGGCCGTACCCCCAAGGAAAGAATGTCTTTAGCCTTATTTACTTTAACCTTTTTCAATTTGGATGCTCAAGGCCGCTCAGCAGCGGACAGACATCAGGATTCCCATGGTTCACCTAAAAGCATGGTGAAGTGGAAGGACATTCTGACAGGCTCTTGGCGGGGGCCTGACCCCGTGCTAACATGGGCGAGAGGGTCTGTTTGTGTTTTTCCTCAGGATCAACAAGATCCAGTGTGGGTGCCTGAACGCCTTGTGAGGAAGATTCGTCATGAAGACCTTCCTAAGGATCCTGGTGATAGTAGCAGTGAGTATGTCAGGAGCGCAGAGCAGTTTGGGTTCAACAAGATTATTTTTCCTTTAGCCCCATGATTAGTAATATAGTGAATAAGTCTTGTACAGGAATGCTTGATATATCTACTAGGGATCCTCAGCAGACTGCCACCAATCCTTTTGATTTGTGGCTTTTGTGTGGAGTAAATGGAAGTTGCATGGACTTGGGACCTGTCATTATGCTTGGGGGAGGAATTTATCAAAGAGGTAATTTTTCCCTAGGGTCTGCTATCAGTTTGGATTTCTCTAGCAGTAGTGGCTCTGGTACTTGGAATTCTTTGTTTCATTCTTACCGCAACAAGAACTTTTCAGCTTCGCCAGTATGTCTCTGGCCTCCTTTTCTGTGGATTATAAGTAATGGGAGTGCATCCTTGGGTGAAGAAAGGTTAGTATGCACTCCAGGCACATGTTTTTATGCCCTATGCTGGAATGCCACAGCCTTTCCTGTGGCTGTGGTGACTAGAATGCCTCGATATGTACCAGTTCCTGTAGAGGCTCCTAATACCATGGTGCTGTTCAGGTTTAGAAGAGATTTTGGCATCACTGCAGCTATTGTTACTGCTATCACTGTTGCTGCTGTGGGAGCTACTGCCTCAGCTATTGCCTTGTCTAGTTCTATACAGACTGCCAATGCCCTGAATAACATCTCAGCCACTGTGGCACAGGCATTGGATACTCAGACCTCTATGAATTCTCATCTCAAAGGAGGTCTTATGATAGTTAATCAATGCATAGATTTAATGCAAGAACAGATTGATTCTCTTTGGCAACTAGCACAATTGGGGTGTGAGTGGAAATTGCAAGGTTTGTGTGTTACTTCCGTACAATATCAAAATTATACAAAGGCTGCTAATTTGTCTAGACAATTGTCAAAGTTCCTCTTACAGGATTGGTTGGCTGAATTTGAAAATTTGATGAGAGAGCTGAGAGCGACAGTCATCCACATCAACTCCACTCGGGTGGATCTGAGCCTGGCTACTGGCTTGACTTCCTGGATACAGACGGCTATGGATCATCTTAAGGAGTGGGCGGGCGTAGGCTCTTTGGTGATACTAATGATACTAGCCTCTCTGGTTTGCCTATGGTGCATCTATAAAATGAGAGCTACACAAAAGCGTAATGTAGCCATGATTATACAAGCCCTTGTCTCCATTGAGGCGGGCCAGTCCCCTCAGGCATGGCTTGCTGCCGTGAAGTAAATCTTCACAAGCATAGTCCCTGCCCACTGAGGTATTAGTTCCACGGATATTAGGGTCTGGCAAGTCAGTGACGGAGTTGACGGGTAAGTCTCGGCCACCTAAGACAGGGCAGTCCCGAGTGGGGAGGCTGACCCAGAGATGGGTAAGAGTTTGAGCACCGCCCTCCTACAGGCTCAGGCCCACCATGAGATCCCCAGATAGAGGGATTATGAAGCCTTTCCAGGGACTTTTACCAACTTTAGAAAAAATAAAAAAGGAGGAACTGTAGAGAGCTGCGAAGTGCCGCGCCCTAAAGATGGCGCTGGTCTCCACCTTCCACCAGCCCGACGGTGAGCGCTCTCTATGATAGTAAGTTCATATTTGGGATAGACCACTGACTGATCTGGCTTGCTTCCACATATGTGGGCCTCTAAGATAGCACCACTTGGCTTTACTTGACTGGCTGTTCATTTAGTATTTAGCCTGTGGGTTGGGTCTGCCCCTTTATTCGGAAGCCTGTTTTCAAGGGACCTGAATAAACTGCTGGAGAAGAGCTTTTGTGAGTTGCGTCATTCCTTGCTGGACAAGGGGGGACGCGACAGAATCCCAATCCCAGGTATGAATAAACTCTTTGGAGTTTTTGGCCAGTGGAGATACACAAACACTTCCAAACATTATCGACTATTGTCAGTGCTCTTTTTTACTTTCCTGAACATGATGCTAAGATACTATTGCTAAAGGCCTGAGTTATGGAATATGGAGATATCAAACGTACTGTCCTTGATCTTTTATCCTTTCCATTCAGTTTGCATAGCAATGGAAGATATTATGCATGCTAATGGAGGAGAAAAGCAATCATCAATTTTAACCAGATTTGAACCCTAATAACACCTGGAATTATAAAATCATTGGATCAATAGTGAATTAAATGTTAGGGGAGAAACCAATATTTTAGAACTGAATTTAAAGCCTGTTCCCCAAGGTAAAACATCCCACATTGCTATTGGAACTAAGAGGTAGGTCATAATCCCTAGAGAAAAATCTACTACTATGATTCTGATAAGTAGCTGCTGTTTTAAGCCAGCTATAGGATTAAGCTGGTTCCTGAAGATTTGTTATTATGCCCATAGATTGTTGCCTCTCTGAACTCTTGAGAGAGTTGTTGTTAGAGAAGCTTCTGTTTGCTGTAGTTGGTATTTAACACAGAGAACTATAGCTGGTCACCATTCACAATGTAATAACATTCGACCAATCAAAACATAGAGGAAGGAATATTCACTAAGTCCTACTTCTAGCTTTAGCCCTATTGGCTATTGATGGATACTGGGAGGGGAAGAGACTATTTACATCAGGGATATAAGAGACTATTCCTGGTCTAACAAATGGCCATACACCCAAATTCATAGAGGCAGAACTAAGTACATTCAATAGATTTTTTTAAAAAAATTATAATTTGAGAGGAAATAACAATGGAAGTAGGGTTGAAACTGGAAAGGAAGAGATTGGAAGTGAACTTGTTCAAAACACATTATAAACATATATGACATTCTCAAATAATAAAAAATGAACTATGGGCCAAAGTGAATAAGAACATCATGGTCTTTAAAATTTGAGGTCTTGGGCTTCTATGAAAATGTGATATAAAGACAAAAGGTTTATTTTTCTCTTTAATTTATTCATTTTATATCCCAATGGCAGCCCCCTCCTTGCTCTTCTCCTAGTCCCTCCCTCTCCACCTCTTCGCCCAATCCTCCCTTTTCTTCTTGGAGAAGGGAACCCCTCTCTCACCCTACATCAACCCACCCCCTGTACTTCATGTTGCGTCAGGACTAAGCACATCCTCTTCCACTGAGACCAGACAAGGTGGCTCAGCTAGGGGAAAGTTATCCAACAGCAGACAACAGAATCCATGTTAGGGACAACCCCCTCTTCAATTGCTAGGTGACACATAGGAAGACCAACTTTCCCATCTCCATAAGTGTAGAAGGCCTAGATCTAGTCCAGGTATGCTCTTGGTTGGTGATTCAGTCTCTATGAGCTTCTATGGGCCTAGGTTATCAACTCTGTTGGTTCCCTTGTGGAGTTCTTGTCCCATTTGGGTCTTTCTATCTTTCCCCCAACCCTGACATAGACTTACAGATCTCTGTTTACTGTTTGGCTGTGGGTCTCGCCATCTGTTTCAATCTTTTGCTAGGTGGGGTCTCTCAGAGATATGCTAGGCTTCAGTCTGCAAGCATAACAGAACATCATTAATAGTGTCAGGGGTTGGGTTTCTCTTATGGGTGGAAGACAAAAGTTTTATATAGTATGGCTTTCTTGTTTACTAACAAAGATCACGAGTTCGTTCCAAAAGAGAAATAAATTGTTTACTGTTAAATCAGATTAATTCATTTATTTTTTATCTGACCTGATATTTTCTTCATAGCATATAGACACGTCCTTTGTTGGTGTTTTCCTGGAAGCTTACTCCTGGTTTCCTTCTTTCCCCATGTTTTGATTCTGGTTAGTTTTTGTGCAGTTGCTCAATGAGCTTTAGTAGGAAAGTAAAATTTGAGTAGTCATTAGCAAAGTTAGGATGCAATTCATACCTGTGCATAAAGAGAAAGTTTTCTGACAAAGGGTAGCAATCAGAGGTATGCCTCTCCAATAGAGTCATGTTCATAATTTCAGGTAAAAACAAACAAACAAACAAAAAAGCTAAGTAAAACTGGAGCTGAGATAAAGAAGGAAGCAGTGAGGGACTAGGATTACTACAATCTGTGAGCTTCATTTAATCTGCAGTCTTTCGCTTTGAGTGGCATGTAGAGCTATTGAAAAGTTTGATCAGAGAAGATACATGACTTGAAAACTTAAAAATTTCACTTTGGTGGTAACATTAGGTTTAGTTTTGAAGAAATTTTGTAATTAAAGAATGGAAGAAAATATTTCATTTGGAATAAAAGTGAAATTACAACAGAAGTGAAATTAAACGAATTTCTGAAACAAATCATGCAGAAGTTATGAGAAATATCAGGATTCAAAATTACTATGAGAGTAGAACTAACAGATTTGACTAATGGCTTAGATATGAATATTAAAGCAAAAAGGACTCGAGTTATCTCTTGGTTTGGGAAACTGACTTTTGTTAGGATGAGGCAAAGTACATTGAAACAGATGGATGTGGCAGTTAGTGGTCACTAGGAAAGGGGGCACAGGGATATTTATATTTGTATATGTTGACTCCGGAATGAACACTGGGGATGAATGGGAAGTTAAGAAACAAATATTTGACTAAATATTTGAGTAAAGCCCACAAAAATTTCTGTATATGCATTTGAGTAAATTAACTGAGAATATTAATATAAGGATGCCATGTAGGCTCTTAAATCTCAATGATCATAATATGAATTATCAATGATAGAAAAAAAGAAAAAGAAAACAGTGAATGAGAAGAGAGGAATGATCAAGAAGAAAGAAAATTACCAAGACCATGAATTCCTGGAAGGAAGAGGAAGAAACAATACAGTAGTACCCAAACTATGTGTGTTTTTGTTTTCTCATCTTATGATGGCTTAGAATGGTATTCATTCAATTAAAATCCTACTTAAAATTTTGAATATTTTTGTTGGAGAAAAGTCTTTTTTATGATTTCAAAAGCTAATTTCAGTGCTCTGAGATCTGGTTAACACACTATCTGAAGCATTCTCTGATTGCATAATAAAAGTTGCTGATGAGGAAGCCTTTAAACTCATGGAGATGTTTAGATAGTAGAATGTTAAAGTCAGGTACCAAATACATATGGACTGGTCATTGGGAATGTACGTTAAGCCATATAACCCTCATAACTGTGGCCTAATTACCTCTGTTGTACTGTATTGTATTTGTTATTATAAGAGAAAGAGCCATTTGTTGGACTGAAAGGGGAAACTGTAGGGGGAAATACGATATACCTTAAACTTAAAAGAAAAAAAGGGAAGAGGATGGGGGATTGAGGGTGGGAGGGTGGGACTGGAGGGGGAATAGGGAGGGGACTGTGATTGAGATGTAACTTGAAGAAATAAAAAATAAAGGAAAAAAGAAGAATTAACAACTGGGCATAATAAAAGAAAAAAAGATAGATAAATAAATAAATAAATAAATAAATACGAATATTCTCTTGCAAAAAAAAAAAAAAAGTTGCTGATGGCCAGTTACCTGCACATAAAGAGTATAAGAAGGCGAAGCTACCTGGGAAGAAAAAAGGAACCCTGGGAAAAGACTGAGGAAGCCCTCTTTCTGCCAGGAGACACAGAAGTGGAGCAATGTGTCTGAGTTCAGAAGGTACAGTCAGCCACATGGCTGGTTGGGATTAGGGATATAGATGAGCTAGTTGAGAGTCTGCCTAGATAAGGCCTAAGTGTTGAACTATTAAAAGATCTTGGTATATTTAATTATTGGGGAAAAGGGCCGCCCTTAGTCTCAGGTCTTATCACCAGGAGATCTATGTCCGGTCAGGCCTCCAGCTGAGGCCAGCCAGCCTGTCAGGTCTATAGGCCTCCTACAGGCCCCATAGGTCTAATGTAACAGTTTGTAGTTGTTATTAGGGTTAGTTGTTAGGTAACAGGTGTTTGTAGTTATTAAAAAATATATATGTTAGTACAGTTTTGGTTACGATTTTTTTCTTTTCTAAAGTATGGAAGCTCTTTTGCAAAGCATCATGAGTCATGGTTTCAAGGCAGCCAAGTAGGTACAAGTGTACATATCTATATTATACAAACTTCTGTATTGGAAATGCCAAGATATTTGATAGGTCCAGAAAATTAAATGCATATTTAAATCAGGTAATTTTAAATTTATAATAAATTTATGGAGTAGATCTCCAGTGTAAACCAAAAAAATCAATTCATACTGTATTAGCTAACACTTCAGATGCTGTATGGTCAAATAATACTTTTATTGAATATTGAATTAACAACATGAGAATTATTAGTCATATTGATGATGTTTTTGTTTTGCTCTTGTTTTTTCAATAAATATTCACTTTTTGTTTCTTTTGTGCTTGGACATTGATCCTTCTACCTTGTGTATTCTTGTCATGTAGTTTACCACTGAAACATATGATATCCCAGAAAATGTGTCTGGACTCTGCAAGCAGCTGAACTCATGAAGTATGCACAATTCAAGGCCACACCCACACATATATACACATAATTAAAAATAAATTATTTCAAAAACCAAATAATTGAAATCTCCCCTGTGTTTCTCTGTGGATGTCTAACATGTATTGAGAATACAAGTGTGACCGACCTTTATGAAATAAAACAGAGCAGGGCTTGTATGTGTCTACATGTATCCAGGTTTTTTATTTGAATGTTTTATTTATTGGATCGTATTTTAAAGATAATGTCTATATAGCCCAGGTTGGATCAAACTTATGATTTTCCGAAGATCTGGGATGTACTAATAAACCTGGGTCATTCTTCAGTTTTATGATTGCTAAGACCATTATTTGGGGAACATAACTTCATAAGTTTTCCAAACAATTATAAAAGTTTATTATTTTAAGATTGTATTTGTGTGTATGTGCTTGCTTCTATTTGTACGTGCGGGTGCTAATGTGTACATAGCACAGGGACAGTGTGAGATGAGAAGACAGCTTCTAGGGTTCACTTCTCTGCTTCCACAGTGTGTATTCTTGTGATTGAACTAAGCTTATCAGGGTAGGCAGCAAATGCTCTTAGTTTACATCCACACAGCTACTTTGATGTCTAATGTTTCCTCTCTTGGTTTCCCATCTACTTTAACATCCCCCTCAGATTCCCAAAAGGCTCTTGTTGTGCTCATTTTAATTAGACATATAGGCTAATTTGTATAAAGGAAACTTCTTTAAGAAAGTAATAGCAATGCATGATAGTGATCTTCATTTTCATAACCTCTTTAGAAGCCTGGATATCTGCTGCTTATGTATCGATGGGCATTGACATAGGGACATAGTATATACTATAATTTGACACTTCTTAAAATATATCACAAAGAAATCCATGTAATATAAATCACACCTGGGACTCACCACAGCTCAATGTCTTTTAGAAGAGTTTATTGAAACCAAACTCCATCCTCATCATGTATTTAATGAGCTCACTACTGGGTGAAAAGTTTTAAATGACAAGAGACTACAAATGAATGTTATTATTATTTGTTCATTAAGTAAATGACAGTTATGAAGAAAGAAACAGCTGTTGTTGTCACACTTAATGCCTAAGGAATTGCAAGTCTGCCCATGAGATAGGAAACATGTAACATCAACACTGAGCATGTTTGACAATACCTGTGTATTTTCACAAATGATTAAGTCTAGTGAAGTGCTGTATCATTTAAAATAGCATGTGAAGCATACATGGTGTGCTGGCATTCTTATCTCACAAAAGCACATTTTTAAAAGTATATTTATATAGTAGCACAGTGACCTGTACTATATAGAAAACCATATTTACTCTTGAACAATAGAAATATTTGTTAAGGAACAATTACAAATTAAAAAATGTCATCTACCAGGTCCCTGTGAACAAAAGTGTAAAGTTGAAACAATAATACATTAAAGAACATTGTGACTGATAGTTTATAATATTATTCTTAGATTCCAACTGGGAGACTCAATCCCACTAAATAAATTCTAAATCTTTCTTGTGTAACTTAAAATTGGTCACTTGTGGTTTATCTGCAATAAAATTATAGCTTACAACCACATAAAATGACCCCATTTACTTTTCAAAGCTGTAGGTTGTTCAGTTGACTTCAATGACAACATCATATCAGGTAGTTAAGTGAGATCCCATGGAATAGAAAGATTCTGCTTCTGCAGATAAAAATATAGCAAAATAAGGAAAAGATTAGTAAAAATGTTTCCTTACATAGAAGCTATTTATAAATATAAAAATAATTAAATAAAATGCTACACATAAAAAATAAAGGGACAAGTTTTATGTACATGTATGAATGTTTTTAATTAATGAAAATGAGATATTTAAAAATAAAATTATTCCATTTACATAAAGAACTTCACCCAGGGACTTATATAGTTTTTTATTATTATTTTATCATCAAAATTTCTTGTTTTGTTTTGCTTCTGAACAGGGATTTGTTCTGTAGCCCAGGATTGTCTAGGCCTTACTATGTAGAGCATGTTGGCCTCAAACTTACAGTAACAGATTTGATATTACAGACTTGAGTTTACATACAAATGTTTGTCATTGCAATTTCTGTTTTGACATTAGTTGGGATATTTCAAGACATTTTTAAATGTGAAAAGAAGATAATATCTTAGAGTCAATGTTGAATAAGTCACTATAAAAACTTTAAATTAGGGCTAGAGAAATGGCCCAAAAGTTAAGAGTAGTTGCTGCTCTTTCAGAGGATCCACGTTTTGTTCTTAGCACCCAAATCGGATTTACAACCATCCAGAGGTACAGTTTCAGGGGATCTGCTGCCCTCTTCTTCCCTTTGTGGCCATCAGACATACACATCGTGGACATTCGTACATGCTGGGGAAGCAGTCTTACACATTTGCACATAAGATAATAATAAATATGTTTTAATGTAAATTAATTTGTGGAATTTCAAGTTTTGAAAAAAAAAAACAAACTTTTTAATGTAATATAACCATTAGTTAAGATTGTAGTTTTGAGTGGAAGTCATCAAAAGCAAGCACATATAAGATGTATTCTTCTTGAATTGTTTGGTTTTGGTTAGCATTTCATCTTCTCAGTTATCTCTAATATATGTTAATATATCTTTATTAGATGAATGGATCCCTACATGCATTTAAATAATCATTAAAGCAAAAACACAAGTCTCCAAGTTTGTATGGTTTTAATTTCTAGGAATGCAAAATTTAGAATTTGTTCTAAATCACATAGGGAGAATATGATGGCCTCTGTTATGCATAAAGAGGAAAATTTAAGGTATGTAAGGAGAGTTCTTGCCATTTCAAAGGTCTGGAGTAGTTAATAAGTTTTACATGACAACACATAAGTTCTGGAAGCTTTCCTCTTAGAATAGGCAGTTACATTATTAAATGTGGGGAGAAACTACTTTAAAAACAAAACAAACAGACAGACACAAAACAAAAGTCACACCAAGAACAGTTGTTCCCAGAGCAACTCTTTTCAATATGAACATTTTTCCTTGTGGCAACTCAGCCCTCTACCTTGACTGAATATAACAAGAATGTTCTCATTTGCATACTTAATTTCTCCAGAAAGATGGGTGCTCCTATAGACAGATGGAAAGTGATAAACAAACACTTAGTAGGTTCTTAGATATTTTAAGAATAAATGTCATGTTTTCAAACTGTATCCTTACTACCAGTTTTCTCAAAATTGCATTTTTACAGTAGATCACTAATTCAATTTGTTTGTTACAGAAATAATTAATTTATCCCATGAAACCACAGTGCTGCTGCTCACTTTAAACAATGAACTCTGTCATCACCATCACTTCCTCAACTGAATGAAGTGTTTCAATTAATCTTAAATCAGTCTCTGCCAATCACTGCCTTGGCTCTGTCCATGCACATCCATTTTTCTAGCATGTCTCCAGACACTATAGGTGTACTAAAATACATATAGGTTTTTTTTCTACATTACTGACTAACTATGCCTTGTAAATTGGCAATATAAGGAAAAACAGAATTTAAAGTACTTCTCTGGTATGTACTTGATGATAAGTGAATGATTTTTTTAAATAAATGTGAATACATTTCCAAACCAACAAAATATGAAGATATCATTAATTTCATCAAAAGGGCTGTATTATATTAATAGATGATAAATTATCATTAATGATCACATATTTGTTTTATAGTAGATCAGCATGTAGAATAATTCATCTATTCTTTTTAGAAAGTAGGGTGCAAATTGAAATCATTTGTTTCAAGTTATTTGTCTTGTCAAGTACTAGTTTCAGTGCAGGGACTCTCATTCTCATTTTTGATATATTTTGTAAGTGTGTGAATTCTTTCTGTTACACATTCAAATGTGATTCTCAGCTGTTTAGTTTCTTTGCCTGTCCATAGCAATTAATGTTAATAATACGTATTTATTCATCTAAAGAGAAGAAAGAGGATGCTATTTTTAAAACATGCTAAATGGATTTTTAAAAAAAACATTCATTAACATTTTGAGTAAAGGGATTGTTTTCTGAATGATATTGGGGGAGAAGACACATTTCTGGATAAATGGGAAATTTTACCCACACATAATCTCTGGGTAAAACATAAAAAGGGCACTGAACAGAACGAATACATGAATGTGTCATTCAGATATGAAGTCAGTATAAGATGACAAAAAATAATTCACTTTTGGTTTTGGACTATTTCTATGATACAAATTGATAAGACATATGAATAACATGTAGTTTTCTTACTTTCATAATTAAAAACTTCCAATCAAGGTGTGGATTTTTGAGGCTTAAGTGGGGACTCAGGAATGTTAGACACTTATAGGACTCTGAATACTCAGAGTAACTCAGGGCTGCTCATTCATTGCATGCCAAATCTCACTCATTATATTTCACAAAATAATAATAGCAAAGTTTGAGGCAATTAGAGCCATGCCAGCCTACTTACTATTCTGTGTGGCTAACACTGGCCTTGTTGATCCACAGTGTGTGGTTCCTTCCCTCTTGCTGTTGTTCTCCTCTTCCAACCCTCTCTTCCTTCTTTCCTATTATCTTGATCTTCTACCTCACTTTCTTAGTCCTCATTTTTTCCTCTTTTTCCTTCTATTCTGTGGTTTTGAATGTTAAACACAGGGGCTCCTGCTTAATAGGAAAAATGTTTACCACTGAGATGTATACCTGACTCCCTTTTACTTTTATTTAATTATTTGATCATTTTTGAACATGGTCTCAGTAAGGGATTTCCATCAGCTTTGCACCTACTGTGCAACCCAGCCAGTCACTGAACTTTGAATCTCCTGCCTCAGACCCCTGAGTAGATGTCCTATTTTACTAGGCCAGACTGTTACCTTCACAGATTTAGTTTTTTCTTAACTCAAGAACTAAATAATACTTAGTATTTTTTTTCAATTTGTTCTTTCCAAATTCCCAAACGATAAAATGTTCCTCACTGTATGCTCTTTATTTATAATATCTGACATATATAAATACCCATTAAATATTTGATAAGTGAGAAAACAAATCAGATTCTGATATTATCTAAAACTTTAGATGTATTTAAGAGAAAAGATGCATCAGGTAATGAAAATATTGGATTTAAGCTTCCTCTCTGGCTTTTGTGTCTTGGTTATTCTTAATAATACACCAGGTCTCACTTTGTTATAATCAAAGCCACTCTGTCAGAGAGGGAATATCAAGGGCTCTGTGTCATAAAGCAGGGTTAGAGACTAAGTACTAGAATAAATGGTGCATCTGCAACCTCATGACTCAGTAAATGCTAATAATATTCCATGAAAATATGCATTTTTATTATAATACAATAGCATGATCCCGAACTGCATAGAGGTTCCTAAGATTATCATCTAGCCAGTAGCTTTCTGAAAAACAAAACAAAACAAAAACAAAAATGAAGACATAACTTTGCTCCTGCCCTTAAGAGTTGACTCAAAGGAGCTGGTCAATCTCCTGGAAAATCTCCAAGAAGAATTTGTTATTTCAGGAGACTTTAGAAATAATAAAAAAAGCCATCTAACATATAGCTGGCCTGATTCTGTCTCTATTGCCTGCTCTTCCTCTGGGTAGAAAGACCAGTGTTCTGGTCTGCACTGTTTTTCAGCCCTGTTCATTCTCCATCTTAGAGGTTGTTTCTTCTCTATTGTTCCCTTTGGCTATGTTCCATTATCATCCCATAAGAATATGCACAACTCTACAATGGTCTCATTGGCTAGTGTCCATTCTCATCTCTTGGGAGTACATTAGTTTACTCTTTAAGAAACACTGCCTATTTTCCTCATTATATTGCGTATTTCCTCTGAACTTTTACAAAGATTTTTTAGTGCAATACAAAGGAACACAGAAGAAATTTCAGAAGAAAAATGCACATTTTAATAAAAAATACTGAAATATTAAATATAGTCTTCTTCTAACATCTGTTACAAATGAGGATAAAAGGAATAGAAATATTTCTGATGTTACATGAAAGGAAACTATGTCTTCTCAGAAGTACAGGGAATCTGAGGCCTTTGGCTCCTTTCTGACAATGTGGAAGCCAGAGAATAGCAGCCCATAAGAAGAATTCCTACATTGTCTGGAATTCAGCTTATAAAGTTCCTTCTAAGGAATGCATCCACCTGTTTATCTCTCCTTATCCCTGTTAGAATTCAGATTTAACCCAGCACATGCCAGAATTCAGTTTTGATTCTGGGATTACATGTTTTTACAGTCAGAAAGACAAATCTGACCAGACACATTACTCACTAGATCCAAACCCCTTTTCATCAAATTCATGAACACAGACTCTGCCATTTCCCCCCTTAGTCTCCCTTTTAGTCATTGTCTTTGTGTAAAAGTATATTTTATTTGTCTCATGTAATTGTTGTCTCAGAGACTTACTGCCTCCATCTGCAAACCTAGGCCTAGTTCTGTAAATTTCCAGTCTCTGTACAATCTAATCTAGGCCTACAATGTTTTCAGCCTCTGAGACTTACTGCTGAATAAGCTCACCCTTTCCAGCTCTTTCTGAACTCCAGCTGGTGGTTCATCTCAGCTGTCCTGGTTCAAACTCCTCTCAAAGATGACTGATTAAAACTGGGTTCTCTGTTTCTGATTGAATTGATTTACTTGCCCCCAAACTAACTAGAAATCTGTACATTTTCCCATTCTCTGGCTTGTTCCATCTTCACTTGTGTCTACCTTATTCTCTCTACAACCTATCTTTATAAACCTTTTCCTGTGAAACTGTTTCCTCTCTCCCTGCCTCTGTGCTTATATCTCTCTTCAGTCACCTCCCTTTCCTCTCTCTTCTCAACAAAGTCGGGTATATCCTATTCTGTCAAATCTTTCTCTGATTTTTCACTTTGACTGCCTCTCAATTAGACATCACTTTCAAATATCGCTGCTTCCTTCTACCAACTAACATTATCTTCATTGTTTGAGATTAAAGACATGTTTTAAGGGCATGTCTGTATTCCAACCAGAGGGTTTACAGGTTTGTGCTAAGGGTATATCTGTATTCTAGCCAGGGTAGCTATGTCGTTAGATTAAAATCCCTCTACGTCTTTGCATGCTTTACATCCGTATAACACAAAGTGGCCTGGATCATCACACTGGACTTCAGACCCACGTAAATGTTGTTTTTAATTCTTCAGATGAGGGGATGAGATGAGAGTCACACCTAAGCTTTACTAGCATATGGCTTGTGTTATCCAGAGAAATTCAATCTAACTATCCCTGAGTCTAGACCTTCAAGCTTCTAGCCTCCATACCAGTTAATCTGCAAGCTCAGTCATAGAAGGATTCAGCTGCTAGCCTCTGTCTGCTAACCTAGGCCTAGAATGTTTTCAGCCTCCGAGACTTACTGCTGAATAACATCACCCCTTCTAGTTCTTTCTGAATTCTGGCTGATATATTTAACCCAGTTATTCTGACTCAAAACTTCTCTCAAAACTGAGTTATTAAAACTGGCTTCTCTCTGATTCACACTGACTTGATCTGCTTTAAAAAAAAACTGCCTGTGAACTTTAGGAACTGAAGTGCTTGAACTCACCTGCACTCAAGTTAACTGCATCCAACTGTACTGTACTTCAGAACTCTACTGTCTTCATGAAGTCTTAAGTAGATACTTATTTTTGCCTGTTCTTGTGAGAGGTGGGCAAATCCTATCTCTGACTCATTCTCTCAAAATTTTCTCTGATTCATCACTTAGTCAGTCCCTCAATTAGATTTCATTGTTTGGTATTAAAGGTGTATATTCCATTCCAGCCAGAGTGATTAAAGATGTGTTGTGTCTGTATTCCAGCCAGAGGGAATAGGGTATATTTTCCAGCCAGGGGGATTAAAGGTGTATACTATGGGCTTGTCTGTATTACACAGGGATCCTACAGACCTAGGTCTTTGGATGTTATTCCTTGCCAGAGCAACAATATTATTGGATTAAAATTAGTCTACAAACCAGGCATGGTGGCACACACCTTTAATCCCAGCACTCAGGAGGCAGAGACAGGAGGATCTCTGTGAGTTCGAGGCCAGCCTTGTCTACAAACTGAGTCTAGGACAGCCAAGGTTACACAAAGAAACCCTGTCTCAAAAATTAAAAAAAGAGTGAAAAATCCTCTATGAACTCATATGCTTCATCTTACGATTCTTAAAGAAAATCAATATTTTATATATTTTTGAGAATTATTACTAGTGTAAAGAAATAAGAATTCATTTGCTGTGTTAAACGGGAAGGGAATACCACCATAAACTGTCATTTGTTAAAGTAAAAATAATCAAAAAAGACTAATTTACTATTTTATTTCTTGTGTGCTTTCCTTTTTCTCCAAACATAAATTTTTGTAAGATTCCAGAGGAACAACATAAGTGTGATTTTATGTTAAGTATTTAGACTTGAAAGAAATATAAAGCAAATTTTGTGTTTTCAGTATTAGAACTGTAAACTTCAGTCACTCTGAATGATATTGTAACCCTGCAAACCAAGAAGTTACAAAGTAGGATTAATGACAATATTATAGAACTATATTACTGTTTAGTAACTAGAACATTTATTACTGTTTCTGCTAAATTGTTATATTTTTTGACTAGGAATAGAAACAAATCATGAATTTGTTTTAGATACAAAAAATATGTGGCTCTATTGAATGCTATGCCTCTGTATCCTGTACTTCCTTATAGTGTGTTGGTTTTGATATTTAGAGAAACAGAAACAATGATTACATCAATTATATCTATTATAAAATATGAATCAAAACTCAAACTGCAAGCCTCCTACAATACTCCTCTCACCATCTAAATTAGGGCAATGAGAACTTCTTAAGTATAATGGAGTATGGCAGCACACTTTTAACAGAGGTTTATCACCATTGCTGAGAAGATAGGTCATCCATAAAGCACACATGTGAATTTTTATCTGGTGCTAACCTACATGCTTAAGTTTCTATTACAATAAGAATGGAATATGGATGCAAAGTGTCCTTCAAGATACACATTTCTGTACTAATGTGATAGAACTTATGGCAAGATCTATCTATGAACAATTCTACAGTAATAAAACTCATAGGCAAGGCTGACCTACTCTTTCTATACATGGTTGGTAATGTTCCCAACATCTTTTCATTTGTATTTCAAAATATCCTTATGGATTTTACAAAATAGGAGTTGAAGAACTGTACATTTCTGTTAAGTAAGGTCTCCATGTTTTGTTCTTTCCTTGTGAATTTTCTCATTATAGAATTATTAATTTAGAAGGGAAATGGCATCATTCATTTACACAGTCCATTGTTTTAGAGTAATTTTAATCCAGCAACATGGTTGTTCTGTCAAGTGATCACATGCAAAAACATTCTAGGATTTTGTGACCCAGTTGGAATGCATGTACACACTGGATTGCAATATGATGACTTACTTGGAATACAGACATGCTCTTAGTACATACCTTTAATCCCAAATAATGATGATATTCTCATTTTATAGAAGGAAGCACCCATGTTTGAAAGTAACATCTAATTGAGGGACAAAGTGAGGAATCAGAAAGCTTTCACTGAATGAGTCAGAGATAGGATACACCCCACTCTCATGAGAAAGGACAGGAAAGAAAGACTATTTAAGAGAGTACAGGGAGAGTTATACTCAGTCAGTCAATTAAGAGTCAGTGCAGTAGAGTTGGGTTCATGGTAGTTCAGTTGGTAGCAGTTCACTTTCTGGAGTTACGAGACAGTTTTATCATGACAATTGTATAGGGACAGGTTGCAGAGAGAGAACAAGCTAGACACAGGAGAAGACAGAATGAGTCAGAGAATTACAAGGAGCCAGTAGAATATAACATATTGCCAAAGTTAATATGAGGCTAAGAAGAACAATTCAGTCAGAAGGTGAGAGAAGCCTAGTTTGAATAAACCAGCTTGGAGAGAGTTTTGAGACAGAGGAGTTGAGTTGAACCAGAAAGAGTTCAGAAAGAACTAGAAAGGGTGAGATTATTGAGCAGTAAACCTCTGACATGACAGTTACATCAGGAGAATAAAAGTTACTTTTAAACATTGAAGATTTAATTTGGTTATACCCTCTGCTGCCTACTCACTTTACTGTGACCAATGTGAAATGTTCTTGAAGATCTCTAACCATTTAGCTTCTGTTCTGTTCAGGAAGAAGTCTCTTTTGCCAATAAATCTGAGGCTTTTCCCCACTTTCTCTTCTATTAGATGTAGTGTGCCCAGTTTTATGTTGATGGTATTTTATTGACTTGAACTTGAGTTGTGTGCAGAATAAGTGTGGGTCCATTTGCATTCTTTTCCATGTTGATATACAGTTAGATCAGCACCATTTATTGAAGATGCTGTTCTTTTTCAATTGTACAGTTTTGACTTCTTTGTCAAAACTCAAGTAGCCATATGTGTGTGGGTTTATTTCTTGGTCTTCGATTCAATTTCATTGATCGACCACTCTGTTTCTATGCTAGTATTATGCTTTTCCATTACTATTGCTCTGTAGCACAGCTTTAAATCAGTGATGGTGATACCTCTAGATTTTTTTTTTTTTTTTTACTGTAAAGAATTGTTTTAGTTATTCTGGGTTTCTTTTTTTCCCATATGAAGTTGAGAATTGTTTTTTCAAGGTCTGTAAAGAACTGTGTTGAATTTTGAGGGGAATTGCATTGAATCTGTACATTGGTTTCAGTAGGATGGACATTTTTATTACTTTAATCCTACCTGTCCATGAGCACGTGAGATCATTCCATCTTCTGGTATCTTTTTAAATTTCTTTCTTCAAGGACTTAAAGTTCTTGACATACAGGTATTTTACTTGTTTGGTTAAGAGTAATTACCAGGTATTTTATAATATTTTGTGCCTATTGTGAAGGGTGTTATTTATTTAATTTCATTCTCAGCACACTTATCTTTTGTGTAAAGAAAGGATACTGAGCTTTTAGAAGTAATTTTGTTCCAAATGATTCCTCACCAAATCACAAGGAAGTTTCCTCATCTATTTTCATAGCAGCCTTATTTGTAATAGCTAGAAACTGGAAACAACCCAGATGTCCCTCAACTGAGGAATGGATTAAAAAACTGTGGTACATGTACACAATGGAATACTATCAGCCATCAGAAACAATGAAATCATGCAGTTTGCAGCCGAATGAATGGAACTAGAGAAGCTCATCCTAAGTGAGCTAACCGAGACTCAGAAGGATGCACATGTTATCTGTTTACTTATAATCGGATTTTAGACATATAGTACAGGACAACTATACTACAACCAATGCACCAAAGGGACCATGAACATAGACTTTGTTTCCTGTCAATGAGGCACTTTGCCCTAGTGGTGCTGCCTTGTAGGCCCCCAGTGTATAAGGAGGCTCTTGGCCCTCATATGACTGCTGAACTGGGGCAGGGGGGACTGTTACGAAAGGACATTCCACTCCAGAGAAATGGGATGGAAGGGATAGGGGTTAAAAGGTGGGATGGTGGGACTGGGAGGGGTAGAAAGAAGACACTGCGATGGAGAAGAAACTTGAAGTAATAAATAAATATTAAAAAAAATAATTAATTTTGTTCTCCACCATATTGCTGTTTATCAGCACTAGGAGTTCTCTGGTAAAATTTTTCAGGCCACTTATGCACACTATCATATCATCTGGAATAGCGTTACTTTGACTTCTTCCTTTCCAGTTCATATCCCCTTGATCTCCTTTAGTTGTCTTATTCCTCTGGAACTTCAATTACAAAATTTTAGAGATATGGAGAGAGTCGGTAGCCTTGCCTTGTCTCTGATTTTAGTGGAAATGCTGTAAGTTTCTCTCCATTTAACTTGAAGTTGGCTCTTGGCTTGTTATATATTGCCTTTATTATGTTTAGGTATGGTCCTTGTATGCCTGATGTCTCTAAGACTTTTACCAAGAAGGGGTGTTGGATTTTGTCAAATCCTTTTCACTATCTAATGAGATGATCATGTGTTTTTTTTTTTTCTTTCAGCTTGTTTATATGGTGGATATCATTGATGGATTTTCTTATGCTGAACCACATCTGCATCCCTGGAATGAAGTCTACTTGATTATGGTGTATGATGTTTTTGATATGATCTTAAATTTAGTTTGCACATATTTTACTGAGTATGTTTGCCTGGGTGTTCAAATGGGAAATTGGTTTGAAATTCTCCTTCTTTGTTGGGTTTTGTGTGGTTTAGGTATCAGGATGACTGTGGCCTCATAGAATGAGTTTGGCAATGTCCCTTCTTTTTCCATTTTGTGGAAGAGTTTGAGGAGTATTGGCATTACCTCTTCTTTGAAAGCATGGTAGAATTCTGTGCTGAAACCACCTGGCCCTGGATATTTTTTAGTTGGGAATCTTTTAGTGACTGCTTCTATTACCTTAAGGGTTAGGACTATTTAATTTGTTTACTTGATCCTGATTTAATCTTGATATTTGGAATCTAAGAAGAAAATTTTACATTTCACTTAGACTTTTCAATTTTGTGGAATAAAGATTTTTGAAGTAAGATTTAATGTTTCTTTGGATTTCCTCAGTGTCTACTGTTATTTCCCCTTTTCACTTCTTGTTTTGTTTGTTTGGATATTTTCTCTCTGCCTTTTAGTTATTTTGGCTAAAGGATTGTCCTTTTTATTTTTTTTCTCAAAGATCTACTTCTTGATTACATTGATTCTTTGTATTGTTTTCTTTGTGTCAAAGTTATTTATGTTAGCCCTGAGTTTGATGATTTTCTGGAGTTTGTCCCTCTTGGAAGTGTTCTTTTTTTTTTCTAGAGCTTTCAGTTGTGATGTTAAGGTTCTAGTATGAGCTCTCTCCAGTTTCTTTTTGAAGGCACTTAGTGCTATGAACTTTCCTCTTATCAATGCTTTCATTGTGACCCATAAGTTTGGGTATGTTGAGCCTTTATTTTCATTGAATTTTAGGAAGTCTTTGATTTCTTTCTTTATTTGTTCAATGACCTAGTGTCATTGAGTAGAAACTTCTTCAGTTCCCATGAATGTGTAGGCTTTTAAATTTTCTGTTGTTGTTGAAGTCCAGCTTTAATATATAGTGGTCTGATAAAATATAAGGGATTATTTCAATTTTCTTGTATCAGTTGAGGGTTGCTTTGTGACTGAATCTATGACCAATTCTGAAGAAGGTTCCATGAGGTGCTGAGAAGAGGGTATATTCATTTGTGTTTGGGAGAAAAGTTCTGTAGATGTCTGTTATGTCCTTTGGTTCATTACTTCTGTTACTTTCTTTATTTCTCTGTTTGATTTCTGCCCCAAAGACCTGTCCATTGGTGTGAGAGGGGTGTTGAAGTCTCCCACTATTAATGTATGTGGATCAATGTGTGGCTTAAGCTTTAGTAATGTTTCTTTTACAAATGTTGGTTCCCTTATATTGGGGGACAGATGTTCAGTATTGAAATGTCTTCTTGATGAATTTTTCCTTTGATAAGTATGTAGTGTCCTTCTCTATCACTTTTGATTAATTTTCATTGGAAGTCTATTTTATTTGATATTAGGATGGCTACTCCAACTTGCTTCTTGGGTCCATTTATTTGGAAACCTTTATACATCCCTTTACTCTGAGGTAAAGTCTATCTTTGTTGGTGTGGTGTGTGTCATGTATGCAACAGAATGATGGAACCTCTTTACAAATTCACTTTGTAGCCCTATTTCTTTTTATTGGGGAGTTGAGTTCATTGATGTTGAGAGATATTAATGACCATTGATTGATTGTTATTTCCTGTTAATTTGATGTAGGTGATGGGAGTGTGTTTGCTTAATTCTTTTCTTTTGGTTTTCTACAGTGGCGTTACATTTCTCCTGTGTTTTCTTGTGTGAAGTTATCTTATCTTGGCTGGAGTTTTCATTCTAGGATCTTCTGTAAAGGTGGATTTTTGTGTAGATATTGCTTAAATTTCATTTTGCTGTGGAATATTTTGTTTTCTCCATCTATGATGACTGAAAGTTTTGTTGGGTGTAGTAGTCTTGGTTGACATCTGTGAACTCTTAGGGCCTGCAAGACATTTTCCCAGGCCCTTCTGGCTTTTAGTGTTTCTGAAAAGAAGGCAGGTGTGATTCTGATAGGTCTGCATTTATTTATTACTTAGCCTTTTGCTCTTGTAGCTTTTAATATTCTTTCTTTGTTCTGTACATTTAGTATTTTTGTTATTATGTGGTATGAGAAATTTCTTTTTTAGTCTAACTACTTGGTGTTCTGTAGGCCTCTTGAACATTTATTGGCATCTCTTTCTTTATATTTGGGACATTTCTTCAAAGATTTTGTTGAAAACGTTTTTTGGTCCTTGTGCTTGGGTCTCTTTCTTTTATTCCTAATACTCTTACGTTACATCTTTTCATTGTGTCTTTAATTTCTTGGATGTTCTTGGGTGAGGAATTTTTTTTTAGATTTCACATTTTCTTGGACAGATGTATAGATTTCTCTGATTGAATCTTCCATGCAGAAGATTGTGTTTTCTATCTCTTGTATCCTATTTGTGATGCTTATGTCTGTTGTTCTTGTTCTCTTTCCTAAGTTTTATACCTCTATAATTATATCTGCTTGTGTTTTCTTTATTGCATTCATTTACAATGTTAGGTTTCCAACTGTTTTATTCATTTCATTCTATAGCTTGATTATAAATATTTATATTTCTTTAATGACATATCCCTTTCCTTTTCCTGTTTGTTTGTGTTTTTTCTAGATTTCCTTAATGGATTTCTCCATTACTTTCATCTGCTGTATTGTGATTTCCTTAAATTATTTAAGGGATTTACTTTCTTCTTTTAAGGCCTCTATCATTTTTGTAACCTCAGCATTAAGGTTGTTTTCTTGTACTTTAGGTATGCTACGACATCCAGGGCTTGCTGATGTAGAATAGCTGGGTTTTTGTGATTCCTTATGGCCCTGGGTTTTGTTCTTGTGTTCTTTTGCTGACCTCTAGCCATATTGTTGGTCTTAGTGTTGAGTGATTATTTCTGTTTCTTGCTGGACCTGTCATGAACATGAGTACAGTACTGGACCAGAGACTGGATGGTTTTGGGAATGGCAGCCCTTTCTGGGGTGCTGGGAAGGGCAGGAGGCTGGATCCCAGGGAGTTGCCTGCAACTCACATCAGTTGGATCCACAGGAAGGAGATTGTGGTGTTGGTTGTCTATATTGGGTGATGATTGAGGTCCTTGATCCCAGCAGCTCACCTCTGGGAGTCAGGTAGATTTGTGTAATGGAGGCCAAATTTGTGTATCACTCAGTACTGGTATCCTTTTCCAGGATGGCAGGTCATGCATAGCTGAAGGTGCTGGCAACTAGTTGTTCCACTTGCTCACCTCGTTGGTCTCACCAGCTCACTCTTCGACTCGATCATCTCCTAGGTTGGAGCAGTTGTATGTTCCTCCCACATGCCTCTTGGCCCTGGAAGCTCACTATTCTGACCATGTGCCTCCTTTGTCTCAGCAGCTCATTTTTCCCCCCTCACCTACTTGGTCCTGGTCAAGTGCTTTGTTTTGATTTTTGCTTTGTTTGTTTGTTTGTTTAATAAAAGGCAGAAAGGGCAGGATCCAGATGGTGGTGCAGGTGAGGAGTAACTAGGAGTAGTAGAGGGAAGAGAAAACTTTATCAGGATATGTTATGTGAAGAAAAATATTTATTTTTAATAAACTGAGATAAAGCAAAAATAACAAAACTCTGTTTCTATTTTAAACTTTATCTCATAGAGTATGAATTTAACTCATAATTTTGATTCCACTGGTAAGGCACAATTTCTAAGATGGAAAGTCAAGTTGAAAAGTCTGAAGTTGGAATTCTTGATCTGCTCTTTGTGAAAGGATAGAAGTTTCACTGCAGAAAAACAGGCTGGCACATCTATGTCTCCTAGGATAACACAGAAGTTCTGCTTGAATTAAAGACAGGGCAGTAGGATTTCCAGCACTGCAGCTCTCCTGAATTAATTTGAATGTGAGACACAGCAGTACATTTCTCTCAACACCATAGTACTTAGACACAGAAAAATAATTTACTTGTGATGTTGAAAGACAAGCTAAACCAAGCTGTGATGTTGAGTCTAATGCTGGCTGTCGATAGTTTAAATAACTCAAGACTCATTATTCATTACATAATAAAATTGAGTGTTCATTCTGTGAGCACTAAAATAAAACCTGCTAAAGAATATTCTAAAAAGCCTTAATAATTTTGAAGAATTATCACTTGCTAGAGTAAATTTTCATAAAAGTATTAAAATCTCCATTGATTGAAAGCACCAACTGAAAGACTTTCATCCACACAGAAGTTATGTTAACAAAATATTTAATGGTTTTGAAGGACAGGATTAGAGTCTGGCTTGAGTGCTCTGTTTTAGACTATAGTTCAGAAACTTTGTGACTTAAAATAGTGTAATTCCAAAGTCTTTAAAGATATCACAAAACACACATTTCCTTCTCATTACAGTTTGAACAAAAGTTGATGTTCCAGGTCTTCTAAGATGTTTACTCAGGCAGATAAGCAAGTGAAGCAGTTGAGTAATTTTGGTCTGAAATCAACAAATCATTTAATACTGTGCTTGTTGCTGATAAAGTTCCTGTTTATTCTCGTCTTATTAGTGATCTTTATACAAATATTAAAGTGTCATTTCTTCTAAACACCTTAAAACCAACCAATCGAGGAATTAAAAAAAAAATGCTAGCTCATAATTCTACTGTCCAAATATGACTCCATATATACTTACATCCCCTTGGACTACCATTCTCCACGATATGTCAATGTTCTTGGCCATGTGGAATGAGGTTCTTTTTTCTAACCCATGGCATGCATCCTCCTTCCTGCTGCTCCAGGCTGGAATGCCTTAATTCTCTGTCTAAAGCACAGGCTACGTGTTCTAATCTCAGGAAGTCCCACCTTTCTCTGTCTTTGCCCAATCTCAGGCCTTGGCATTTTATTTAACCAATTGGAGTCAATGTAAGTAACAGACAGAAAGCAGGACCAATTAATTAACATTTAGAATGCTTAACACTACCCCAACAAAGGATCTTTATGAAAACTATTGTTATTACAGAAAATACCCAGGAAATTCTGAAAGGCAGTCTGAACCTGTATCAAGCTCTTCACTTGCACTTGCAGTCAAGTCATCATGGAGTTCCTGATGGCATCTGTAAGTAGACATTCAAAAGGATAGTAAATGACCTCAAATAACTTTCAAAGCTGTGTCATATTCTTTACATATTTTAATCCAAGGAGAGAAAGAAGATGAAATGGAGGAGCTACTAGAAGATCCAGTTGAGGAACTACTTGAGTTCACTGGACTGAAACAGGAATATATGATTTGGCTATGGAAGAGGCAAAAGAGAAGGAAGCAAAATAGAAAAGGGGAAGAAAACTTCCCAATTATTCAAATTCATATTATTATAGTTAGTATATCAATAAATTTCTCAAAAATTTAAAAATATGAGTACTGACAGAGAAGTATTTTCATTATTATGGAGAAATAGTCTCAATGTATTATTTATTTATGGGAAAATTGAAGATTTTGAACACAGAAATAAGTCAATAAAACCACAACCCTACCTAACTGCTTAGTGCTAGTGCTGTAAAGGTTATTGAAGGTAAATCTATAAACACTAATTTACTAAAACAGCACAATCCCCAACAACAATCTATAAATATTTGTCCTCATAGTCTCAGATAAGTACAGTCTTCTCTCTTGATAAAAAAAAACAAAAACTTTCTTTACAACAGAGACATACCTTTAAAGAAGACCTCAACTAGTCAAACTGAAGAGATTTGGAGGGCATTCTTAAGGGATATATCTACAAAAATCTCCTGCACCTCAGATTTAGGGAACATTGAGGAAGAGGGGTTACTAATATTTTAAAATCCAGAGGATCAGTAAGTTTGTTGTTAGCCTAAGTGTTTATATTATCTTCTTTAAAAGATTCTTTCAAACATCATTCCCAAATGTTCATTCTAACTATATAAGTGTTTAGATCATCTACTAAATTTATATAAAGCCTACTATGTATTAGCTCAGGAAGTATAGGAACAGAAGTCATGTATATTTGGATGAAAGTAAAATATGTAAGTAGCATTTCCTTATACTTGTGAATTTTTTATTTTGCATAAAATTTTATGTAAGGTATAGTCACAAGTATATCATTTATCTTGATAAATAGTAAATTTGACTATATTTATTCAATAGTATGTAAGTTTAGTATTAAGCAAATATATTCTAATCTCCACAGAATGATTTTTCTTTATCCATCTCAGTAATAGAAATGAAGACATGGATTTATCAATGTTTTGCTTTGTATAGTCTGCTGTTCATATAGATGAGAAAAATATTTGTTCTAATGTGTGAAGGCTTGAAAGCAGGACAACAGAAATCTTTCTAAGTCTCATTTTAGCACACCTAATATCTAATCCAATTTAATAATATCATTTTATATTTATCACAAGGAGAATTCATTCTTTCCAGCAATGCTAACTATTTGAGAATAGGTTCCTACTTCACATCAACATGATTCATTCTAGACACAGCCATTTCCAATGGGCTCATACAATTTTCTTCATTAGATGCATATATAATTATAATGTTTTGCATAGGTAAAAGTAGGTAAAAGATAAATTTCTTTTACCAACTTTTGCAAAATTAAAAAAAGAAAAGAAACAAAACCTAGTTAGCCACCTGAACAAGTGGCTAAAAGTATTCTTAAAGCATGAACAAAAGTCTAAGATGGAGAAAAGTAAATAAAAAATAACAGCAGTTAAAAATCAACATAGTAGAGCAGATTTTGATAAATAGACATACACATTTAATATATTAAAGTGGAGGCAAGCCTACAGAATGATTTATGATAGACATGCAGATTGTCAGTAAGTAGATAACTGGCTAGATAGGTAGATATATGTAAGAGTAACAGACAGATTTCAGAAACATAAAAATGTTAAATAGTCCATTCATTTTTACGAAAAGCTTTTTATATTAGAATTTGTGTCCATTGACTACATATTTTTATCCTATGAACAGTAAAGTGTGATACTTCAAGCAATTGTTTAAAAAATGTGAGGAGAATGCAATAAGAGATCTCGATAATCTTGACAGACAAGAAGTTATATTTAGCTTCCTCAAACTGAATTTATGCCCATTAAAATTAAGAGAACACTGCTCTGGGATGTTGATGTAGTGATAAAAATCCTTGGAATACCTGCAGCCCTTGTTATTTCTTTGAATCTACTGTTTTTCACCTTAAATAATGTACCTTGGACCTCCTATGTTTGAACCCATGCTAGACATCTCCTGTGCATTCATTGTTCCACCTGACAAGGCACAAGTCAGTCACTAAGGGTACTGATGTAAATGGACTTACACAATTAGTCAATTTCCACATACCTACTTTGCTTAGTGGAAACTGACTTTACCCACTGAACTATCTTGTCTGCCTAGTAGATTTTTAGAAGACCTTTTCTCCTTTGCCAGGTTTGTAAATTTTTTTCTGGGGGGGGAGTGGTTTTCTGAAGTGTTCCTCCTGGATCATTGGAAGCATTCTTTTGTCAGTTGTTCAAGAGGAGGAATGTCAGTTTTCAAAACACAAACAATACATATCTGTTAAATGTCTTTTATGAGTTAAAGTTTCTTTTGTCTTTTATGTTACAAATACATATTTTTTGCCTTTAATACAGAGCTCATTTCAGCAAGTTGTAATTAATTATTGAAATTGCTGACCTTTCTGCTGTGTTATGAGAACCTGAGAATCTCAATGAGTACTGGTTCATGAACTCACAGTCTCAAAAACTGTTTACTAGTAATGCTGGAGATTTGAGGAAGCAGGATGAACTTCTGAGAATAAACAAGCCAGAACTCTCAGGAATTTTGTCCTGTGCCAAGTTTTTATTGCAAATGATGGAACCCAGAGAGTTTGGGCCATCAAACATTTCTTCATAAAATAAGCAATCTCATTTAAGAACATAGGCTTTTAAACTGAGCATTTGAGAAATTGTGAAGTGAGAGTTATTAATGCAGAACCAAATTACTTCAGAGCAGGCAAAATAGTGGATGCTCATAATGGATTCTTCTAGTCGTACATCATCTGAAAAGCTCATATTTTCTAGAATTGAAGGGAAAGTGGGTTGGAGGAAAGACCAGAAAAGGATTTTTCATTTTTTTAATCCAGAATTAATTCCATTATATGGTGAGGGTGCATATTGAAGCACATAGTGGATATTGATTCATAACCCCATTTAATATGATATGGCACACATGTTTAAAAGCAATTTATTTTAGTTGCTCCCCAAAGCTGCCTGAAATCCTATTAAGAAAGGGCCCTTTGAAGAAATGCATCTTACTTTTTGTACAGGGTTTACAAATACAGGTGTCTCAGTAATCCTGGCTTAACAGCAAATGCTATCTCTAATGCAATGCTGTGCTGAGTAGTCATACGCTTCTCTGACTCCAGTTATACACAAAACAGATACGTGTTCATACAATATATCTGTGCCTGGGATAGATGGCTAAAGAGAAAATTGGGCCTGCAAAGAAGAAATATTGTTATCTAAAGTGATGCTTATTCACCCAGCAAGTGTTTAGTACATGACCCTGCCAAGCCAGATGCAGCTTTAAGCCCTGAAGATAAAATCATGGCAGTGAGAGACCTGGGAGACTGATGTTAAATTATAACAATGAAGTCATGCTGTAAAGAGAAGCAATGATTCTTTGAAGGCAAGAATAGATGCAGACTTCATGAGGCCCGGCAACTTTACAATTTAGCATGCTTTTAAAGGAAAAGTTCACAGAGTCTATTCAAATTCCAAGGGAAAGATTAAACAGAGAGCTAGCAACTGAAAATTTAATAGCATCAATATAATTTTCTACCTTTGTTAGAGTGTATTTGACAACACAGGTTGATTTAAAGAACACTATTGCATGGCACCAGGTACCAGAAACACTATGCCTGGTAGTCTGGCTGACTCTTGATCTGACAAGGAAAACACCTTTTCTCTGTTGTAAGAATATTAATTCACATAAAAATAATAGAGTACAGAAAGAGGAGCTAAGCACCTCAAGTTGTATGAAAGATACTATGATTTTTAGTTAGTGATATTTTCTGGTAATTGATCAGACAACTTGAGCAGAGCATTAGTGGAGTGAGATGAGGCAGCATAAAATAATAAAATAGCAATGGCAAAAAATACTCATGCTAACTTGAACAAAATTTTTTGCTTCTTAGGTTTACCCCCAGTGCTGTTTCTAGATCACATCAGGATTTCTCCTGCATGGATATGGATGGAAAAAATTTGGTTCCGTGTACCTCCTTCTATCCACATATATGCTTACTTGCATGAATTATATATTTTTTTGTTTCTTGTAATCTACTTCTTTATTGAAGAGCTGTATGCATGTATCTTGGTTTATTATTTGGAGAATTATCCATAGGTCAGTAATGTGAAAGCTGACAGGCATATTGTTTATGCAGTGTCTCAGATCTCATGGCAGAAGTCCTCTATCTTTTGCCTCTGATGCAGAGAATATGTTAATAAACATTTCCCACCTAAGCTCCTTTATGTTGCCTTAATACTTTTGAGTCAGCTTCAATATCACATCTTATGTGGCCTGCAAATAGTGTCTGAGAAATACTGCATTTGGTAACTGTGACAGTTTTTTTTCTTGCTTTCATGTTCATTAGCAGCTGTAGATTAAGAGATTGTCTTTTGATGAATTCACTAGCTAAAGTAGTTTTCTGCATTTGTTGCTAATTCACCCACACCAGGAAATGTGTCCTGGTTGAATTTTCTATGTGTTCATAGCTTGTACAGTACAGTAACATTCAGAAATTGGGTCAGTAGGAAGTAAATGGATCATATGGGTATGGCTTCATGAATGGCTTAATTCATGGATTCATAAGTTACTAGGCTATTAAAAACAAAGGTATTGTTGAACGTGGTCTCTGTTAACAAGAGGTGGTGCAGGCTGCTCCTGAAGGCTGCATTGTCACCAGTGCCTTCCTCTTTGGTCCCTGTCTTCTTCTTCTTAAAAACAATCCTTTATGTTTGAGATTTTAATATGATTGCATAACAAAGTACTCTGTTTTACATAAAACAAAGAATGCCATATCTATGCCCCTAAATCTTAAAAATAGGAGAGAAATCAAATGTTTCATCTGTGTAAGTTCTTATCTTAGGAACTGTGTCATTATGATTAAAAGCTGAGAATCAAGAATAAAATTTCCATGTGTTGAAATAGAAAATTTTAAGAAATCAAATGTGAAAAAAGAGTGGGAAGAGAGTCTTGCTTACTTGGGTAAGTGTTGAATATCATTGAAAATTCAGATTTCTAAATATCATCTAATGTGATTATTTTTCTTCCTGACAGTTTTAGTTGTGGCTGTTTGCAAAGTCATCTTTAATTTATTTATCTATTTGTCTTATTTTGCAACCAAAACTGGTTTCAAATTCATGATTCCCCAGCCTAAGCTTATCAAGTGTTACAATTACAGGCATGGAATACAATACCTGGTTTATTTGAAGTTTTAAATTGGCCTTTTTTAGAAAAAAAAAACTTTATTCCTGACAAGTAATACTGATGAGACATTCCTCACTGGTACAGAATTATTTACAGTATAAATATAATCATGACTATTAATTACTAAAGCATCAAATTAGACTTAATTATTTATCGCTGTACATGTAACATTGCCAGGCATTTGAGTGCTTGTCATTTTATTCCATTTTTTAAAAAATGCCATGTTCTAACACTTTGTTTTTGTTATTAGCCACAAGAGCTGACCTGCAGCTGGTACTTGGATTGTCACCAATTATCTTAAAGGGAAGTCTCCAGACTGCCAGTGCCATAGCTCAGTGGAATTGGAACATATCAAAATATTAATGGTAAACCTTTTGTTCATCACATGTATATCTCTGTATAAAATAGTGGGTATATTTTAGTACACTTGCTACAGTACACTACACATTGCACACATCATTCACAACATTCTAAAAGCCCATGAAAGTACTGCCATAACTGCTGAGATGGTAGATTTCATAAAGAATCATGCTCAGCTCTCTGCATTAACATTACTGCCATCCTTGGGGGGGGAAGGTAATTGTATTTAAGCCTCTTGAGTGATTCAATATTACTCTTACAAGATGATCCTCTTAAAAGAAAAGGAACACACACCTCAGAATATGCAAGCATCTGCCTTTGTATCTCTTACATCTAAATTTATGCTCCAGGCATTTTTTTATTAAAACTTGGAAAACATTAGTGAGAATAACTTTTAAAGTGTCATCTTATGGCACGTATGTGAATACTTTTGCTGATTGTTTTATGGAACATGACATGGTATTTCTTTGATTTTTTTTCACTTGATCTTGTTTCAAAATAATTTGAACATGGCATAGTTTTCTTTCAAAAACTTAGCTTAGCAAGGGTCAGCATTTACGTTTCAGCTGAATTTTAGCATCATGTACCACTTCCAGGAGATAGTTGTACTTCACATACTTTTTCCTTAAAGAGACAACTCTTTAAAATCCAGTAACAATCAACTAGATTGGAAATAAAGTTTGATATGTTCTAATGGCTTTAGACTCTTAAGAATGAAGCTGAACTTCAAAGATCTTTCTCCACCAAGAATTACATTCATAAGGTGCAGAATATTGTTAAAGTTTAATACATTTTCAAAAGATGCTAAGTCTTTGGGAACAAAAAGAATATAGTTAGAATTTCCATTTGACCCATTTTGTGAACTGAAGATAACTTAGTTCATCATTGTGGTAAAATTTATATTTTCATGTATAATGGGAATGAATAACAAATTGAAAGGAATAAGGGGAACTAGAAAATGTTGGATACATACAGGACCTGGGATGTGCAGACAGTACCAACTTAATAGAAAAGGAAACTCCTGTGCCTGCAGTTCTTACAGAGAATTCCCTACACCTCTCTACAATTGCTTCAGTAGTTATGGGAGTCTCAGAATTAAACCTAGAAAATAAAATTTATAATTTGGACAGAAGTATGTGCTCTGTTTAAATTTCCTTTGCTTTGATAAAACACCATGACCAAGTGACCAAATGCAACTTGAAGAAGAAAGGATTATTATTTGCCTTATAGGTTACAACCAAAATTGAAGTAAGCAGAGATTGAAGCTCAAACAGAAACCTATAGGCAGAAGACTTGTAGGAATGCTGCTCACTGGCTTGCTGAGCCTGATTTCTTATATTACCCAGGATCACTTTCCCATGGGTATCACTCATTGAGCTTGGCACTTCCATATCAATTGTTAATCAGGAAAATGCCTCACAAACATTGCTATAAAAAAAAGAAAGAGTTACTTTCTTTTTTAGAAAGATATTCCTTCTTCCTAGAAGACTGGTTTGTATCAAATTGTCAAGAGACTGATTAGCAAAGAAGGTGAGAGTAAATTTCATATGACATTTTGTGTCCCTTAATAAAACTTACATTTTTTTCTTTTTAACTGAAAAATACCTTCAAAAAAATTTATAAGACAAAATATATTATTTGATTTGTCTCAGAGTGAATTAAAGAGGGTAAGTGACATTTCAGCACTATGAAAAAGGTACGTGATTGAAAAATAAAATACAGATTTCTTGTAGATATCTTCCTAATTGAGTATAACAAGTTACTAATTTCTTATAAACACCATTAAAAATGTCCCCATTGCATCACTCAGTGCTCTGCAGAGTAACAGAGAAGAGAGAATGAATATATATTCCAAAAATGACTAATTAGATTCACTTAAATCATACAAGCTGATTTGTCTACCAATAGCTACCTGCACATTTGAGAGGCTGAAAACTCAGGAGTTGATCATTTTGGAGGCTGGATGTTTCCCCAGTCCCAATCCGATGTTGAAGGTCTGGACGGTCTCTGGAGAGTTACTTGTCGTTAGCCCACATTGGAAAGATGAAAGAGCAGGGATCCCATGTCGGTGGAAGATGGGAGCAGCAGATGCAGAAACAAGACAGTTGCACTCACGAGGCAGGAGCAATGGTGGGCAGGCACAATCAAAATTGACTTTTCCTGTACCTTTTTGTGTATGAACAACCACAAAATATTGATGTTCATTCTGGGGAAGATTCCTCCACCTTCAGTTTATTCTGTCTGGAAATGCTTTATCAGATCTCCTCAGAGAACATCATTTCTTGGTTGATTGCAGATTGAATGGAGTTACAATCCCATTTAACAATCACACAAATAGAATTGAGATCCACAAGTTGACAAAATTCCAAAAATGCCAGTAAGCACCAACTTGCCACCATAGAAACAGAAACCAGCAGCATTAAGCTGCATATTTGATGACATCAGTGTTCACAAAAGAAATTGTAACAGTTTATAAGCCACAAAACCAAGAACATTAGTTTAAACCATGTAAAGCAAATGACTTTGCTTTATTCTTGTCAAACATCTACAAAGTGATATGGCCCAGCTTCAAACTGTCAAGTAAAAGCAACAATTCAAACTGCAAATGAAAACTGACTTTTATATATATATATATCATGCATGTGATAAATATTGTTGTGTTTTATGTGAAACAAGCTCCTATACATCAAAACAAACAAAATAACCCACACAATATTTATAAATATGCAAAGGTCTCAAATAGACTTGCATTCTCATATGTAGTCCTTGGAAACTAAGATTAGATCACTCACTTCCATGAGTTAAACTTTCATAGATAACTGAATAATCAGAATCACACAGTATTATTCTTCTCATTGATTTTTGTTTGTTTGTTTGCTTTGTTTTATTATTTTGTTTTTTTGAGACAGGGTTTTTCTGTGTAGCCCTGTCTATCCTGGAACTCACTCTGTAGACCAGGCTTGCCTTGAATTCACAGAGATCTTCTTGGCTCTGCTTCCTGACTGCTGGAATTAAAGGCATGCACCACCATGGCTGGCCATTACAGACAGTTTCGATCCACCATGTAGGTGCTGGAATTTGAACCCAGGTCTTTTGAAAGAGTAACCAGTGCTCTTAATCGCTGAGTCATCTCTCCAGCCCATATTAATTATTTTTAATACTTTTGTAACTGGTTTTTGACATTTAGTAGGAAGTCCTTCATGTTTTTATAATTCATAAAAGAGACATAATTTCATTTAAAATGTTGAAAAATATGCCATCATATGTCTATAGATCATATAGTCTATCTATTCTTTTATCAGTATAAGCATGGGATATTTCTGTATCTTCAGTATTGGAAATGATGCTGAGTGGTCATGGATGTGTGACTTTGTCTTCTAGTTCTTGATTTTAATAAAATTTTGAATATGAAGTTGGATGATGATTGGGTCCTGGGGATCTCCTTTGTTGTGCTCTGCCTGAAAATATATTTAAATTATATCACACTTTATTAATGCTAAACCTGATCCAGTTATTCCCATAAAATGTAAAAAACAAAACTAAACAAACAAAACGAACAGAACACAAGGAAATACTGGGAACTGTTGCACTTCTTTTTTGTGAATAGTGATGATAGTACCATACATAATCCAACAAATGGTATATGTTATTTACATAGTTCTCTGTGTATGACTCTAATTTTTCTAAATATTTGTGTTTATAATTGTTAAAAATGAAAATGTGTTCAGGAGTCTATACTGGAGTATAGGTACCTGAAGGGGTTGGAGAAGTCACAGTCTCCTGCTTGAAATCATGTCCAATGTAAGTAGTGGGAAGTGAACTTGAGACTCCTGGAATAATGGTTTATGATCTTCACATTTGAGCTGCCTCTTCAGATCATGTAAGATTGTACTTTAATAAATTTTCTAAATTAAAAAATAATAAAAATGATATGAAAGCATAAAAAATTGATTTATCTTTGAAGATATTAGCTTCACCTAGTCTGTTCTGTACATTATCCTATAGAAACTTGGCAGTCTTATAACTGCCATAAGATTCTAATAGCATTTTTCTTGATTTACAGAAAGATTAAAAAATATTATTACAATACTTTAACAAAAGATCTAGACGGGCCTGGGCATATGTCCTGTAGACTCTAAGAGATTGCATATTCCAGTCCAAACTACTATATCCAGCGAAAGTCTCAATCACCATAGAGGAAGAAAACAAGATATGCAATGAAAAAGTCAAGTTTAAACAAAACCTATCCACAAATCTAACCTTACAGAAGATATTAGAGCAAAAGTCCAAAAAAAAGGAGGTTAACTACACCCAGGAAAGCACAGGAAACAACTAATCTCAAATCCCCAAAACCAAAAGAAGGGACACATACACACCCCACCACCTCCACTACCACCATCACTAAAAAATTAAATAAACAACAGGAATTAAACATTATTGCTCATTAACATTTCTCAATATCAATGTATTAAATTCCCAAATAAAAAGACACAGAAAAATAGAATGGATGGCAAAAAGCAAGCAAGTAAACAAACAAATCAAGGATACATCCTGTTTCATAAAAGAAACAGACCTCAACATCAAATATAGATATTATACCAGAGTAAAGGGCTGGAAAAGATTTTTCAAGCAAATGGACCTAAGAAACAAGCTGGTATAGCCATTCTAATATCTAAAAAATGGACTTCAAACCAAAATTAATTAAGAAGGATGGGGAAATATACTTTATACTTATCAGAGGAAAAATCAACCAAGATGGCATTTCAATTCTTAATATCTATATCCCAAATGAAAGGTACCAACATTTGTAAAAGAAATATCATTAAACTTAAATCATCCATTGACCCTCACATATTTATACTGGGAGACAATAATATGCTACAGTGATCAAGAGACAGATAGTCCAGACAAAAAATAAGCAAAGAAATCCTGGCATTAACAGTCATTATAAATCAACTAAGGGGGGCTGAAATATGGAGGCACTGTACACTGGAGCAGTAGGGGAGGGGGGAGAAGGGGTAAAGGGGGGGGGGGGGGGAGGGAGGGGGCTGCAATGGAGACATAACTTGAATTAATAAATAGATGTTTAAAGCAAAATCAGTCAATCAAATGGACCTAAAAGATATCTACAGAACATTTCACCCAAACACAAAAGAATATACCGTCTTCTCCACAACTCATGGAACTTTCTACAAAATTGACCACATACTTGTTCAGAAGCAAGTCTCAACAGATACAACAAAGTTAGAATAAACCCTGAATCATAACAGACAACCAAGGAAGAAAGAAAGAATTAAAGAATTCCTAGGATGCAGTTAAAATGAATACACAATATACCCAAACGTATAGGGCATGATAAAAAGAGGTGCTAAGAAGAATGTTCATTGCACTAAGTGATTCATTCAAAAAAAGAAATAGAGATCTTATATAAGCAACTTAACATATAAGCACACCTGAAAATCGAGAACAAAAAGAAGCAAGCACATATTAAACAATTGAGAGACAGAAAATAATTAAATTTAGGAATGAAATAAATAAGATAGAAACAAAGAAGACAACACATGGAGATGGTTAGATAGTAGAATGTTAAAGTCAGGTGCCAAATACATATGGACTGGACATTGGGAATGTATGCTAAGCCATATAACCCTCATAACTGTGGCCTATTTATTTCTGTTGTTTTGTATTGTATTTATAGTTATAAGAAAAAGAACCTTTTTTTTGGACTGAAAGGGAGAGCTGTTGGGGGGAAAAAAGAAATACCTTAAACTAAAAAAAAAAAAAAAAAAAAAGAAGGGAAGAGGATGGGGGGGTTGAGGGGAAGGAGGGTGGAAGGGTGGGACTGGAGGGGGGAGTAGGGAGGGGATTGTGATTGAGATGTAACTTGAAGAAATAAAAAATAAATTATTAAAAATAAAGAATCAATGAAAGAGTTAATTCTTTGATAATATTTTAAAAATAGGCAAACCCTTACCCAAAACTAACTAAAAGACAGACAGTAACCAAATTAACAAAATTAGAAACAAAAGGGGGACATAAGAACAGACAGAGGAAATCCAAAGAATCATAAAGTCATACTTTAAATAACTGTATCTCACAAAATTGGAAAATCTAAAAAAAGAATAATTTTCTAGATCGATACTACTTATCAAAGTTAAATCATGATCAGACAAACAATTTAAATAGACCTATAGCTCTAAGTAAATTGAAGCAAAGTAAATTTTACAAAAATAAAAAAGGATTGAAGGAGCAAGGTCCAGGACCAGATAGTTTTAGTACAGAACCCTGTTAGAATTTCAAAGAAGAGCTAATGCCAATACTCCTCATATTATTACAAAAAAAGAGAAACAGAAACAGAAGTAACATTGCCAAGTTTATTTTAAGCAGCTACAATAATCCTGACACCCAAACCACACAAAGATTTAAAAAAGAAAGAGAATTACAGACAAATTTTCCTTATGAGCATAGATGTGAAAATATTCAGTCATTTGAGGGCCAAGAGCCTCCTCATACTCTAGGGGCCTACAAGGCAGCACCACTAGGTCAAAGTGTATCATTGACAGGTAACAAAGTCTAAGTCCCTTTGGTGCATTGGTTGTAGTATATTTATTCTGTACTATAAGGCTAAAATTCGATTATAAGTGAATATATGCCATGTGCATCCTTCTGAGTCTGGGTTAGCTCACTCAGGATAGCTAGAAACAGGAAACAACCCAGATGTCCTTCAACCAAGGAATGGATAAAAAACAAAACAACTGTGGTACATCTGCACAATGGAATACTAGTCAGCCATCAGAATCAATGAAATCATGTAATTTGTAGCCAAATGGATGGAACTAGAGAAGCTCATCCTGCCTTACTAATTTTTGATTCACTCCGCTTGTTATTTTCAATATCAAGTCATTCTCCTCTTTATGCAAATAGGTCAAGGTTCTAACTTGTCTGCCTGTAATTATTCTTGAGTTCTTGGGACTAGCTACTACATTTTCATTTTCATTGTAAATGGGTTACTTTAGCTGTTCAAACAACATAACCTATTTGTTTCTCAACAATTAAAAGACCATAAGCTTTGAGATAATTTGACCACCTTCCATGAAATTTAGCACTTATTTAACCTATTAAATTTATAAATGCATCATTAACACAGTCTTGACTTCAACAGCATGGCTCAAAATACTGCAATACCATAAATATTGATTCTTTATTGTTTGTGTCAATAGCTATCTTATTCCTTATACACTTATATTAATTTTAGTGAAAATAAGCATCTAATATTGGAGAATAATGTAGCTGGTTTTAAATTTTAATCATTTCTGCCAACAAACAAACAAATATAAAAATATAAAACAACATACAATAAAAAATATAAAATAATAAACAAAAAATATATAAAATGACACTCAAACAACGTGTGTATGCCAGCGTTTTGGAAAAAAAATATATTTCTCACTGTTAAGTTCTGTTCCATGATTATGGCATATAAGTTGGTAAATGAAGATTAAATTAACTTTGCGCATTGGGTTCACTAAGGTGGTCTTCATCACCATGTAGAGACAGGCACAAGGAATTCACATACATATGTACATTAGTGTCAGCATGTGTGTGTTTCAGTTCATTTGTGAAGATACTCATGAAGTTAAGGAAAAGAGAGTAGACACCCTGAAGCTTGCAATAAGTTTAAATATTTGTTGACTGTTAAGTACATATCAGTCACTGATTAAGGTCCTTAAAACACATTATTTAGAATTTTAAAATTCCATGGAGTAACCATTATCTGATTTTAATGAAGATTTATAAATAATTCACAAAATTACGAGGTTAATGCATATTGTGGCAATAATTCATTTCCAATTCAGAAAATCTATTTCCATAACTGGCAACAATATACATAAACACTCAGGAGTCTGGGTGTGTAAAAGTGTCACCAATGTTGAGAAGCAAAGAATGAGTGTTGTGTAACCACATGAAACTCTTTAGTAACTTGGAAAAATTATTGCTCACTTCTTTCTCCCTACAAAACTGATTGTCTCTGCATATATAATACTCAAAGGGGGCATAGACCCCATGGCATGTTATTTAATCCAAGACTAGGAGAGCAGCCAGAGAATCTCAGAATAGCCCAGCCAGTGCCACTGGCGGGACCATGTAGATAATTAATAACTGCCAATGCTTTCAATAATTAGTAAAAAGTAGTACTTTCTCTTTTACAATCACAAGTAAAATCCTAAAGGCATTTATGCTTTAGAGATCACAGCTAATTCCCACTGAAAATCTTTTCTTGAATGCTTGTTTTTATCATATTTTATCACATAAGTTACATAAAAAGTTAAGTAATGTTGTAAAACTGGAGTTTCATTAAAAGAATTTCCTGCCTTGAACTTTGACCTTTATTAAGACAAACAGCAAAAATCTCACCAAAATGTATGATAGTTTTGAGTTTGGATGAAAACACATGATAAACCCCAAATAATATTTTTATACTTCACTTTTCATAACCAATTTATAAACATTAGGAAAGGAAAAATTATGTTAGACTAATGTACCTATTAGAAAATAAATCAACTTGAAAACTAGATTTAGAATAAAACCTGCTACTTTTAAAATCAGTTATTCAATAGACATATCATTGTAAGTTGTTCTAATGATGTACTGATTGAAGAAACACTAGTCTATCATAAAGCGCATTGCTACTAAAGTATCTTAGTAAAAGCAGAAAGAAATTTCAGCATTTTCCATTGTCTTTCCTAGTCCTATCATACTGTTTGATGGCATAGCTAAAATAAAACTGAGCAAAGGAAAAGGAAACAGGTGAACCAGTTTGTTCAGTCAGAACATGAATTCTAGCCCTGTATAGAGAGGTGAAAAGTCTATTCTGTATGTTAAAATTAATTCAATCAACAAAAACAAATAATTGCAACATTTTGCAAAGAAAGCATAGAAACACATTTAATCTGGCACTCTGGCTTCATATCTGCTCCAGAAGTCATCTCATTTGTAATCTGTTGCAAAAGAGTAGTCCTTGGTTATTTTATTTATCTATATATTTATCTATTTATTTATTTATTCATTTATTTAATATTAGTGTTCTGAGACAGAGTTTTGAAACTGAGACTTTGTTAACAAGTATGTTTATTACTGTCCATACCTGTTACCTAACAACTAACTCTAATAACTATAAACTCTTGTACTGAGCTGTTGGGCCTGGCAGGAAGACTGCAGACCTTTATTGTTACCCAGTCTTTACCCTGAAAATAATTTTCTGCTCTAAGTTTGAGCAGGTGAAATATATATCTATATCAACCTTATAAGTACATATGAAGCATAATCTCCTTCCATGCTGGATGAAAGAATGGAATATCATGAACATCAGATAGTCAAAAACACACAATTACCATGTGAAGATATTTCTGTCTCATCTAATAGGAGATTGTCCCTGGTCAGATCTAATCTTTGTAAGTTTTGTTGGTAGTCATATTTTTTCATTCCCTGTAGACACAAACATACCCACGTCCTAAACTTAAAATTATTGCCGGTTTCTTTCTAATGTCAAAATACCCTTATAGTGTACTGGTTGATTTAGTTTTTCAATTTTTTTTCTATAAGCCAGTGCTTCTTACCTGCTGTGGTTCCTTTTTCATCAACATTCAGAAAATTCAAAGTTAGCAAAGCATTGTAATCTATCTCTGTGATTCTTTAATTCCCCTTTCTGTTAAATAACCACGTCTTTTAGGGTATCATTAGCTCTTTCTACAACTGTTTGTCCTGTAGGATTTTGTGGTATACCAGTAATATGCTTTATATTGTAATATGCACAGAATTGCTTCATTTTATTGGATACATAGGCAAGTATATTATCAGTCTTAATTTGTGCAGGTATTCCCATAAATGCAATTATTTCCAATATATATGTAATAACACAATCAACTTTTCATCATTTTTTGTTTCTGGAATTGCAGAAATATTAATTTGAGTACCCAATAGTTATAAAAGATCCCTTCCCCGTGAATTTGTGAGTATGTCAATCACATAAGGACTTAACTTCCTTGTTTTCCCTTCTTGTCCAACACATTTATTACACAGTAGTACATTTTGCTTTATTTCTGATAACTTACCAATTCCTGTAAACAGTGTATGGACCTTTTGAAGTGACCATTTTGGGTGCCAACTCTTAAGAGAAAATACTGACATCAGCTACTGTATTAAGCAATACTTCTATTTCAATACCATTCATTTGTACTTTTAAAAAAATGTTTATTTATTACGTCATTACATATCCATCACAGTGCCCTCTTTCCACCCCTCCCAATCCCACCCTCCCACCCTCTAGCCCCTCTCCCTTTGGTCCTACTCCTCTGGAGTGGAGTGTCCCTACATATCCGTGCCCCACCCCAGTTCAGCAGTCATGTGAGGGTTAAGAGCATCCTCATATACTGGGGGCCTACATGGCAGCACCACTCGGGTAATCTGTCTCATTAACAAGTAACAAAGTCTATGTTCCTGTTCCTTTTGGTACATGGGTTATACTATGGTTATCCTGTACTACATGTCTAAAATCTGATTATAGGTGAATAGAAGCCATGTGCATCTTCTGAGTCTGGGTTAGCTCACTCAAGAAGAACTTTTCTAGTTCCATCCATTTGGCTGAAAATTGCAAGATTTTGTTGTTTCTGATGGCTGAGTAGTATTCCATTGTGTAGATTTACCACAGTTTTTATCCATTCATCGGCTGAGGGACATCTGGATTGTTTTGAGTTTCTAGCTATTACAAATAAAGCTGCTATGAACATAGAGGAGGAAACGTCCTTGTGGTTTGGTAAGGAATCATTTGGATGTATACCCAGAAATAGTATGGCTGGGTCTTGAGGTAGAGTTATTCTAAGTTTTCTAAGATATCACCAGATTGATTTGCATAGTGGTTTTACAAGCTTGCACTCCCACCAGCAATGGAGGAGTATTCCCCTTTCTCCACAACCTCGCCCACATCTGCTGGCATTTGAGTTTTGTTTTGTTTTGTTTTGTTTTGTTTTATCTAAGCCCTTCTGATAGGTGTGAGATGGAATCTCAGAGTCATCTTGAGTTCCATTTATCTTTTAATTTTGGTCTCTTATCATTCACCGTTGTTTGCAAAAAAATATATATTTTCCAGTACTCCCAAATTCTCCTCCTCTTTCTATTGGAGCAACCTTGCTTTTGGTATAAGGAAACAACATCAGGTGAACAATTTTATCCCCTGCATTAATTTTCATCTCCTTCTATACACATACAATAATTTTAATTTCTTCCTTGGAATCTCCATCTATAATACATGGATAAATCCTTGAATAGTTAATCTACTTCTTCCCAAAATTAATCCTACTGTCTCTAATGGTAAAGGATTATAAACTCCAGTGGTTTATTTAAAATATTCAACTATTGGGGATAGTGTAATACACTAATCTGTGGATAGATCTAAAGCTGCATTGCCTTTAGTAACATGCAAAAGAGTGGCAACAGTTAATTTTGTTCATCGTGCCTGCTTGTAACCTTCTAGATCACTAATGGAAGACAGATTTTTTTTTCTGTGGGGCTTTGAACCTTGAACCAACAGGCTCCTCCTTGCATTTTCCTGCACGTGGTTACTTCTGATGTCCCTTTTGAATCTACAATCCCAGGACCAGTGCTTACCTTTTCCATAACAACTATAAAATCCTGGAAAGCTTGACATTCCATTGTTACTAGAAACCATTCATTCTATTTTATGATAATATTCTGCAGAGTCAGGACACCTGTCATTTTGAGCTCTGAAGTCAGTTTGAGCTCTGAAGGTCTTAGCCGTATAATGTTTTTGGAAATGACCATATTCACCACATTTAAAGTACGTAATAAGAACCCTAGCAATGGCTTGCCCTATGAAAATATCCTTATACCTCTGAGAACCAATATCAGTTATCACTCATCTCTATTTTTCTATTGGGTCTCCTTGAGCTTTCAATAGTCTAATTGCTCTTTGGTATTCAGCATTTGCATTTTCAAATGCCAAGGTATTAGTCAACTCCTGTCTGACATCAGGGTTTGATACAATTCTCCCCACATAAGTCAACCTCTGTAAAAAGTCTGAGAAGGTTCCTCAGAACATTATATTACCTTAGTAAATGAAGTAGATCTTTTTTTCCATCCTCAGCAACCATATCTCAGTCTCTTAGAGCTGCAACAAGACAATGTTCTGTCACAACATTTTCCAATTTAATCTGCTCCTGTATGTCATCATAACATCCCTCACCAAGAATTTGGTCTTTTGAGACAGTTATTCCCCTTGCTATATTCTGTTGTCCTAATTTTGTGGCTTCAAACCTTCCCCACAACCACCATTGTAATTGGTGACTACCTTCTAGTACAGCTGACACCAATCCCTTCCAATCTTGGGGAATAACTCTAGTTTGCATTGCACAGTTAGTTAACATTTGCTTAACAAATGATGAATGTATTCCATAAGAAATAATAATCTCCTTAAATAATTTTAAATCCAACATGTATATTGGATGCCATGTTAACTTCTGGTTTGCTTGACTTTATTCATCCCAGTCCTAGAAAAACCGATGGTGACTGTGTAGTGCCAGACAGAACACTATTACCTGCCTGGTATTCTGATACTGCTGCAAGAATTCATTGTGAAGACCTAGATAGGAAAGTACATGAGGCAAGATAGGGGCGCACTTTATGTCACAACTCCTCCTGCTAACTTCTTTCAATCAATGGCAAATTCCCAGTTTCAGTCACCAGCCTTGGCAGATTTTTCTTGTTAAGCTCCTCAATATACATTTGCAAACTTTTATAAGCTCTTCAAATACCTCCATTTTCAAGCCTTAGAGTTGTAATGTTATATCAAACTTCTTTGTTATAAACAAATAAACGAGGACAAATAAAACAGCATAAAACATCCCTTCTGACTGAAAAACAGGATAGAACTCAGCTGCAACCTTTCTCATTTTGTTGACAACCTGGGTCATATATTCAGAACCTGTATTTTCCTCTACTGGTTTGAAAACCAGGTTAACCATAATCCCTAATAAACACTGGATACCACCTGAAACTGAAACTTTGTTAACAAATATACTTGTTAATAACTATAAACAACTATTACCTAACAACTAATCCTAATAATAACTATAAACTATTGTATTAGGCTGGCAGGACATGGAGGGAGGTCTGCAGACCTGGAAGGTCTGGCTTGCCTTAGCTAGAGGCCTGACTAGACTTATGTCTCCTGGTGATGAGGCCTGAGACCAACGGTGGCCCTTTTCCCCGATAATTAAATACACCAAGACCTTTTACTATTTCACTGCTTAGGCCTTATCTGGGCAGACCCTCAAATAGCTCACCTAAGTTAACTTGATCATGTAATCCCAACCAGACATGTGGCTTGCTGTACCTCCTGAGCTCTCAGACACACACATCTCTCTGCTTCCGAGTCTCCTAGTATTAAGATGGTTTCCTTTGTCTCTTCCCAGGGTTCATTTCTTCCTTCCAGGAAATCTCATAGTCCTCCCAGGAAGTCCTGCCTTCCTATCCTCTTTCTGCCCAGCTAATTGGCCATCAGAAAATGCTTCAGAAATGGCAGTAACTAGCTCTCAGAGCACTGAAATCAGCTTTTGAAAACCATGCGTAAGACCTTTCTCTAACAGCAATTGTCTCTGTAACAGAGTCCTGGCTGTCCTGGATGCATTTTGTAGACAAGGATGACCTTGAACTCACAGAGATCCACCTGTTTCTGTCTCCAGAGTGCTAAGATTAAAAGCATGTGACACCATGCCCAGCTATGTTTTCTTTTAGCAGAGAATACATCACAAACAAAATTTACACCAGAACAATTTTAGCCCCTTTACTCTATTACACAATAACAAGGGAAAATCACCATGATTGAGTCATACTCTTTTATTCCTTAATCACTCTCTTCTGCTTCATTTCTGAAGCAAAGACAGTTCAAATTCAGCCCTCACTTGTACTGAAGAATGTAACAAGTATAGAATATAGCATGCATGGAAGAAGGATGTATTGAACACATAGAAGAAAGATTGGAAAATGCACAGAAGACATAAACACTATGATAGTAGTCTTCTCTGTTGGTGGTGAATATGAAGGAAACTGTTTCATATGCTTTTATCAATTTTCCAACATCATCCGTGTGTTCCATTCTACTAGCAAACTGACATGATGTGAGTTATGTGAAAAGTGAAGAACTCACCCAAAGCAGTTCATGTTCTCACAACTGTGTTAGGGATACAGAAAGTGTTAACAATTTTCTCCCAAAAGTAAATGTCACATCTTGTTTCTCTTTAACTGAACCATGTGTATATCTTTTACTGTGCCTTATTAAATGGTTATACAAATACATATGCATAATTATCTATGATATAGCTTATCTATATATCCATCTGTCATCTATGCATCTATCTATCTATCTATCTATCTATCTATCTATCTATCTATCTATC